>PYXC01000045.1:1072500-1215000 GCA_015244755.2 Tenualosa ilisha
GTGTGTTAACGTGTGTGTGTGTTCGGGTGGGTTGCACAGAGAGAAGAGCTGTGTGTATAAACAGTGTTAACTTTGGTTGGGTGGGCAGTAAGTCTTGTGTGCATTGCAGGCGCTAACCTTTGCCTGTGTTTTTATCTGGTCTGCGTGTGAGTCTTTACCATAGGGGAGGAATGCAGTGTGTGCATTTAGTTTACTGCAGTGGCGTCAGATTACACTTCTCCTCTGTGAGGGTGACTGTGTGTGTGTGTGTGTGTGTACGTGTCTGTATGTGGGCTCTCGCTCTTTTGGCTACATTGTATCTATATTGTGTGTTGTGTGTGTGTGTGTGTGTGTGATTGTGTGCATGCTGCAGGGTCTGAGCTATGACTGTCCATTTATTTGTCAGTTTCTCACCATAGAAACAGGGGCATTAGTGTGGCCCCATTCCCGGCATTCACTGCCGTCCTCTATATTATGATTGCAAAAGGAAATAAATCCACAGATAGGGAGCTTGATAACTCATTTTGTTTCATATTCACTCATTATGTGACTGTTAAATAAATTAGTCAAATGGCTGAAGTGATTCTCTCCATAACAGCAAGCAGCATGAAGATCCTCAGCGAAACAGGAAGCCCTATAAACTGGAGGGCATTCTGATTCATTTATTAAAGTTTGATGTGGAAGGGCACAGCCGTATTGAAAAAGTTTTCTTTATATGCCGACTCTTGCAATGAGTCAAGCATTAGAGCTATCATATTATACATTATAATGTCACATGCAACAAATTAAGAACATAATACGCTGTAATAACCCTGAGTAATTTCTTGAACAGTTTAATTAGGTCACCTACCTGCTATTAAGGTGTTTATATTCTGTCACTCTGTCCTCATCATTTACCCCCCTAGTATTGACAAACTGTGTATCTAGTATTAACCTCATAAGACAGACATCACAGCAGGCCCAGACATGCAGCGCAGTACCATTAACTGATAAACAGGGCACACACACACAACACGCTTTGTGTTCAAAATCCTATTGGATTTGCTAAACCATTTGCAGAAGTAGTGTTGCACACACTGGGATTTGAAGTGGTGTAACTGTTAAAGCGACACACATTGACTACATTGCATTGATTGTAGGTTCCACATTGCACACAGGTAATAATGCCCCATAGCACAGCAGAGCACAAAAGAGCAGATAAATGCCAGTTGTGAGTGTAGTAGAAGGAGGAGGATGCTTCTTAGAAGTCTTAGTGTCTGCATCATCCATTCAATACATGGAAGTGAATATATGTTACTACAATGTTATGGCAAATGTAAAAAATGAACAATTAACTATTGGCAGTTTAACCCAAACAGTGTATCTCAAAATCACGCCATTTAATCATATTTTTCATAAAGATATTTAATCCGAGCTCAGTTTCTGTCTTGTGAATTCAGGTTTCAGTTTTTTGTGATGTAGTTAAGTTAAACTCTCTGTCATTCGCTGACGTCTGAACACACATATCAGATTTGAGCTGTGTAAATAGTGTGTAAGTAACCCATCCCCATCGTACTGTGTCCGTGTCTGCTGATGTAGTGCCGTCTCCACTCATCTCTGCGTCTGTGTCTTGCAGCTCATCAACTCGGGCCATGTGGTGTACGCAGAAGCTCTATGGGACCATGTGACCATGGAGGAGCAGGAGCTGGCCTTCGAGGCCGGGGACGTCATCCGCGTGGTGGAGGTCTCCAGCAAGGACTGGTGGTGCGGGAGTAAAGGTGACCGTGAGGCCTGGTTCCCCTCCAGCTTTGTCAGGGTGAGAGAACGCAGAGATTTACCCCTACACCCCCCCCCTTTCCACACACACACACACACACACACACACACCACACACACACACACACACATACACAAACACACGCACGCTTATACACACAAAAACAAACCCTGTTATGTTTGGCTACACTATTGACCCCCTGTGCACCGTACACTGAGTTCCATGCTGATATTTCACAGCTGCCATTCTTACCAAAGCTATTTTGTTGTGAAGTCATTGTGTACTTAACAATAAATGGACACACACACACACACACATACATACATACATACATACATACATACATACATACATACATACATACTCACACATCCCACAAACACACACTATGATGGCAAACATGCTGTCAGGCAAGCCTAGCCTGGGACTGGTCGTATGGAACGCCATGGTAACGCTGCCTGAATGGCAGCTATGCGTGAGTCAACATGGCATGGCAGTTGCCGTGGCAACGGGTATGTTTGAGTGGACGCCTGTGATGAAGCGATAGATACACGGGCGTGCCATCGGGGTGTCGTATTTACGGCGCCTCACAGCCAAAAATGATGAAGTTCTGCTTCATCTGAAGGCCAACAGTAGATGCAGAACAAACGTGCCCACACACAACTCCTTTCCAGAACATTCATTCAGGAACCTTGATTCAGCAACTAGAAGAGCTTCTCACTGAACATGAACATAACCAACTTGAATTGTTGCCTATGCGTTGTTATCAGTTACTGTACCTTTTCATTTGTGTGTTTTCAGACCAAATAGTCTGGTTTATATAATGTGAAATTGATACCAGCCAACAGAGTTTAAATAATTTAGCTGTAGATGAGCAAGTGCTGCGCCCTCAGCTTGACAAAGTTTGTAATTGATATGTTCAGTTTGTGTTTTTGTTTGATAGTGAACTGGAAGAGTCGCTAGTCAGGCTAAGTCAGGCAAATGTGCACTAATCAAGCAAACTGCACAAATAGATTTGATGAGAATGTCTGTGCCTAAGGGTATTGTACTGGAAGTCTCTATGGATGAAATCACCTGGTGCTGACTGAGTGGATGTAACTGTGTTTGTGCATCAGGTGCGGGTGAACCAGGAGGACTCGAGCGGAGGGAGCGTGGAGAGCGTGGAGATGGCCCTGGACCAGGAGACGGTGTTGCCTAGAGACAAACGGGCCCAGAGCACGGAGCACCGCGAGCAGATGAGGACCAACGTCGTCCGGGAGATCATGAACACAGAGCGGGACTACATCAAACACCTGAAGGACATCTGTGATGTAGGGACACACTCTTTAACCCCTCCACGTCCTCACACATACACGCAACACACTCTAAGATGATATTTAGTGTATTGGCATGGCATTGTTGATGAGCCATTTCATTGGCTATTTCTTGTATTTATTTTATAGGCTGATGGGCACAATTTCTCTGCATTTTTTAAACCCAGTAACTATATGCACGTGACGATACACTTCCCTTGTATCCTTGTAGACTTTATTGTAAAATCATGATATACTTGCTAGGAAGTGATCTAACTCACACTCTATATAAAGCTGATATACTGGTTATGCCTTTAGACATGTCACTTCAGCCTTTGGTTTGATGAATAATTACAGAACTATTTCTTCTGGGCAGCGATGTGTAAGGGTGCGTCACTTTGACTGCCAGAGATTCCGTGTGGATTAAAACTTTTTTTTTTTTGGTGGTGGTTATTATTTTCTTACCATGCAGTTATTTATTCTCTTCTTTTTTGAATTCATATGCTCACATTTCGGGCGTTTTCCTGACCTGATGGCTTCTGGTTCTTGTTGGCTTGCAGTTGTTAAGGGTTTTGTGTGAAGGCCGATTAGGGATTGTTGATGCATGCTGAGCTGAACAAGCCACTGAGGCTCTGCAACACACTCCTGCAGAAGTCTTTTCCTCTCCCTGGGGGATATACTACTAACCGAGGTTACTGGCTAACCTGGATAACTTCAGGTGCAACTCCAAACAACATGCCACTTCAGAAACAACAGATGCTCAATGCAGTGTCCTTTTGGAGATCAGTGGTTATTCCCAAAGTTATCCGGGTTAACCAGTAACCTCGCTTCACAGTATAGGTGCCTGGGGTACATACACTCACTCTCTCTCTCTCTCTCTCTCTCTCTCTCTCATGTTAGTCCTGTTATACTTTGCCCTGCTTCTGATTCTGAATACAAAAGAATTCTGAATAGCCAGTCTTAAAACATTGTGTACCAAAGGCAAATTCACTGGGGCCATTCTTTGTGAAATGTGATTATTCTGTTGGTGTTATATTTAGACTTGCAACTTACATAACAGTTCATGTTGTTGTTTTATGCAATGAATGCTGGCTGGTCTGTTGTCTCTGGACTTCTGGCCAAAATGTTACCGATTTAATACTCAGCACTGCCCCCTACTGCTAGCTTAGTGATGGTGATTTCACCCCCCTCCCCCAAATAGAAAATGCCTTTTCTCATCCTCCATGTGTTCTCATCATAGTTCTTTATAAGGACTGGTAACCTGGACTTCATGATGTTGTTCTGACTCATACTTTTGCAGGGATATATCCGCCAGTGTCGCAAACACCCGGGGATGTTCACAGACCTGCAGCTCAAAACCATCTTCAGCAACATCGAGGAGATCTACAAATTCCAGAGAACGTTCTTGAAAGACCTGGAGAGGAAGTACAACAAGGAAGAGCCCCACCTGAGTGAGATTGGCTCCTGCTTTCTCCAGCAGGTACAACCTTATGTTCCCTAGCTCTCTTCCTATTTATTTCTCTCGCTCACACTCTCTCTCTTTTTTTTTCTTTCTCTATCTCTCTCTCTCTCTCTCTCTACCTGAAGCCATGCATAGATAATGAGCACCCAAATCTCCCAGTGCTTGCAGTCTCATAATTTCCTTGTTGAAAAAGTGTCATGTCTCTATCATAACATCAGTGTAGCACTGTGATTAAAAGAAATGCTTATGTTTATGTTTATGCACATATGCTGTAGCATAATGTCCAAAATGCTCTTATCGGTTGAACTTTGTTGCCTTTTTAAATTGAAACCAAAAACATTACACACATGGCTGGCCATTTGACGCTGTGGAACACACAGTAGCGTATGAAGGCTGTGCTGAGGGTTGTGTTGATGCTCCAGTGGGAGTTGTGTGGAGGGATCTTGGCAGGAATCACCCCACATGCCTATGCAAGCTGGCTCCAGGGGGGCCAGGAATGTGTTTTTAGTTTGTTGTGCTCCTGGTATGTAAACACTGACTTCATCTCTTTTTCATTTCTCTCTCATCTTGTTTGACCCTCTTGGCGGCCCCTCTCCTCTGAATTCAATCTCATTTTTCTCTCTTCATCCATTGCTGTCTGACACTGCCATGTTTGCCTCTGTCTCTGTCCCATTTTGTCTCTCTTCTGGCCTGTCAACTTCATCCATCTCTTTTTGTCTTTCCCTGCCCTTTTTTTCCCTCTCGCATTCCCACCCTCGTCCACCCCCACTTTCGTTATCATTCTCTTATCATCCCTCACTCTTTCTGTCTCCTCCATTTCTATCTCTCTCCCCTCTCCTCTTCTCACTTTCTCTTCTTCCCTCTGTTTCTCTTTCAATCCCTCCTCTCTTTCTCCCTTCCTCTGTCCTCCTATCAACTTTCTTTTGCTTTGTCTGTTTGTCCCTCTGTTCCTCCCTCTTTCTTCCTACCCACCCTCTCTCCATCCCTCTCTCTCCCTGTGTCTTTCTTCCTGTATACCCACCTTCCCTCCCCTCCTCTCCTCTCCATCCCTCTCCATCCCTCTCTCTTCCCCCTCCCTCGTCCATTAGGGTGATGGTTTCTCCATCTACTCGGAGTACTGCAACACACACCCGGCTGCGTGCGCGGAGCTGCAGCGCCTGATGAAGCTGAGCCGCTACAAGCACTTCTTCGAGGCCTGCCGGCTGCTGCAGCAGATGATCGACATCTCGCTGGCAGGCTTCTTGCTCACACCCGTGCAGAAGATCTGCAAGTACCCACTGCAGCTTGGCGAGCTGCTTAAGTACACGCCCAAAGACCACAGGTAGGGACCGCTTCTTTGGTTGAAAAACACAGTGTAGATATTCAGTAACATTTTCTTTGAAGGGGTCTACATTAGGGTGATACAAGCCTAAGAGCCTGTTATATGAACATTAATGATGCTTAATTCATGTTTATGACTGTTGTCATTAAGTGTCATTTGCTTTTTGTAACGTCTGCATCCCAAAGTCTGCATTTCAAAAACAGAATGACACTTAATGACAACGGCCATAAAGATGAATTAAGGGTCATTAATGTTCATGATGCGTGTCATGTCATGTGTATAATAGGCTCACGCCACCCTTATGTAGACCCCTTTAAATAAAGTGTTACCGACATTCTTTCGCCTTTCGTCAGTTTTCAAATAACACTAAACAGGCACAAAATTCTCCTAAATCCAATGAAAAGGGGCAGCTTCTCCCACAACGAGTTCTTTTCAATAAACCTGGGTGCCTGTTTAGCGCTGAGATGGTGCCAGACTCCTCTAATTTGGACAAAAAGGGTGTGCTTCTACTTACAGCAATATTACATAATGCAATACCAGGCATTCCAATGGGGCATGGGCACTGCCAGAGACTCCATTGTAAGTCAGTGTTGCATGTAAAAGAGATTGAAGCCATTACTTTAAGGTCAAAGAACTACATTGTATGACTTTAATCAACTCTAGCATGTGTGTATGTCTGTGTGAGCGCATGTGTCTGTGTCTGTGTATGTGTGTCTGTGTGTGTGTGTGTGTGTGTGTGTGTGTGTTTGTGTGTAAACTCACACACCCGCTGCAGTTAGCTGAATTGGTCAAGCACACACCCAAAGACCGCAACTATGAAACTTTTCCATCAGAACCTGAGCCTGCGTGCACCAAGACGAGGTGTGGCGGGTTCATTTGCAACCTAAATTGTTCCGATTTGTACTGACCCTCTCTAGCTTTGGACCCTTTCCTGACCAAATTCATACTGTACCAGTGACGCCTACGATGCCTCGAAGAGAAAAGGCTGTCTTTGTTGTGATCTGTTGTGCCAGAGCTTCAGTCTAACTAGACTGTCAGTCAGTCCATAGTGTTAGCTGCTAACTGCCCATTTACTTCATGCATAGCTGTCTGCCGCTGTCAGCATTATTCAATCACGGAAGGCATTTGGCATTCTGAAACCTTTTGTTCCACACAGTAAAAAACAAGACATGTTTAGTGGTAGTTAAGCACTGCAACAATAGCAAAACAGATTGTCAGTGCAGTGTTAGCATTGCCAAAGACATAATGAATGTCTTAATGCCTTCAAACTGTCTTCATCAGCTATGTATGCATTATCTATGCATTACTGGGGTTTGCTTGCTTGTAGCAGTAGTTGTAAGTGTGTGTGGGTGGTTGGTAGGGAGGATGGGTGAATAAGTAACATGTTTTACTCATACCATTTAGCCTTCTTGTGTGGGAAAAGTCTGTTTGTTTGTGTGTATGTGTGTGTGTTTTTGGGAGGTGTGTGTACGGTGTATGCGTTAAGCTGTATGTTTGTGTGTGTGTGTGTGTGTGTGTGTGTGTGTGTGTGTGTGTGTGTGTGTGTGTGTGGTGATGGACAGACAGGGAGGATGGGAGAATGTGTCACACGCTTAATCACATTTAGTCCTGCGGTCATGTTTGCCTAGAAGAAGTCCGTCTTACAGGCCGACACAGAAGGAGAGAGTCTGAGGAGAAAAAGTAAGAGAGGAAGGACTACAGGAGTTCCAGAGTAGACAGACAGACAGACAGGGAGTGAGAACCCACAAGGATAAAAGCACACACCCAAAGAGCCGTTTTAATTTTTCATCATCTCAACATCAGACCTTCATCTTCTCCTACACACGCACCCAAAACCTCTTAAGTGGCCTGGTGTCTGTGTATTGATAAAGTGCATGTCCTGCTCTTTACTACACCCAAATGCGGAGGCAATGTAGTTTTTATGATACAGTACAAAATGTATAAATAAGCAATGAAAATTGTTCAAACAGATGATATGCTCATTCTGAAGATTGTAGCGTGTGTTTATTCATTTGCAGTTCTTACAGTCCGTGGAAGAATGCGGTCAGTGGAGTAACAGTGTTTATGATTGTGCAGTGATTAATGGGGCGTCAACGCTGTTTTATAAGGCACTGAAGAATGTGGCGATTAAAATTGTTTTTGTGTGTGTGTGTGTTTAGTGATTTCAGGGGCGTGAGCGATGCACACGAGGCGATGAAGAACGTGGCGAGCCTAATTAATGAGAGAAAGAGGAGGCTGGAGAGCATTGACACCATCGCCCAATGGCAGGTCTCCATCCTGCGCTGGGAGGTGAGGATCTTCACACGCTTTTATTTTGACACATATGCCTTCAGTCGTTAAGGCTCCAAAGCACAAATAATTCAGTAGTTCTGAAACCGTTCTGAAAAAGAAGTCCAAAACTCTTTTCACCCTTTGTGAGCACCCATGAGGGAATGTACTGTTGTGATAAGTGAGTGGTTAAAAACTTGCTGAAGTAGAGAATGTACATGGAATAACAACATGGAAAAAATTGAAAATTGGACTTCCATCCTTACATGACCCCTTTTTTAATCTATTAAAGTGCTAAGGGGAAGTAAATCAGGGGCATTGGTCATTTGGCTGCACTCTGTGCAGTGGGCCATTGAATTGAAAAAAAGAAAAGAAAAATGAAACTGATTTCCTCTGCGATACAATCTCGGACATCTCAGAAATGTCAGGCCGCAGTTGGTCTTGTTGATGGCGGTGGGACTGGTTCAAAACATAAGTGTTTTTCTCTGGAGTCTCCCCTCGGTACAGATCCCCTCCACTCTCCCTCTGCGAGACTGACTGGACATAGGACCACATAGCCATTAGATGCCAGCACACTGAATTAGAGAATACATTTGCTATTACTAATGGATGCTTTGGCAATGACAGATGGCCGTTATCCACATGAGACGCTTATGTAGCTCAAGTGGAACTACACTACTGGTGCAACCAGTAGCTACAGGCACGAACCACACAGTGCCAAAACCAAGGTTTGCAGTGGACAGAAGAATACAAGAACAACCTGTAATCAAATAACTCCAGTACATACAAAATGATCATGAGTGCACATACCATGTATGTAACTAAAGTAGCCTGGTTTGTAAAGATCCTAAGACTCTATAAGCTGGCTGAAACATTGTCCTCTGTTATGTCTCTCATCTCTTGGGATTTGGTTTCTCTATTTGTTATAAAGACATTGATATTCCACTGAGAGTTGCTTCAAGTGGACTATAATTGGATAATGCAAAGAGCAGTATATCGGATTACCATGTAAGCTTATTTTTCCGTCATAGTGATGAACATCTAGCAATCACTCTGCTCCAGACAGCTTTGCCGGACTTGCAGGCTGCATTTCTAATGCCTTGTTAGCAGGTGATGCACTTTCACCTACTTCCAGTGCTTGATTTAGATGAAGGACTTTGCCGGGGTGGGGGGGTGTTTGCCAAACATAAACACTGCAGCAGAATTCAGACAAGTCATAGCAAAACAGCACGACACCCAACAACAGACCTGCACACTCCTATAAAAATTTAAAAAAGCTGGATGTTTGCCAATGTAAAATCGGTTAAGGAGTCAAGAGTCTCATCAAAGTCACAGTGACTTGAGAAGTTGAGTCCGTTTCAGATAATTCAGGAGTTAAAAACATATGGTCTCAATGGGCCTCATTCACCAGTATCTTCTAAGAATTTTTGTTAAATTTTCTCTGAAAGTACCATTTAAAAACCTGTATTGGTGAATACAAATCTTCTCAAAGCTGCGTAAGAGCACATTTCTTTATAGTAATGGTTGGTGAATGAAGGCCATTGATCTGTGGCCGAGTTTTCAGTATTCTTTCAATATAATTGCCTATTAGATACAAATACTGCATAAAGAATGTGTTCTGCAGGTCCAAGCTGGCAATATGGCAGATGTACAGATTTACAGATTGTGTTGAAGTGAATGAGAAGTTGTATGGCTGTCCTCTTCCTCTCCTTCTCCGTTGCATGAATTCTCACCTGTCTGTCTGTCTCAAACCCTTGTCCTCACAGGGCGAGGATGTCCTGGCACGCAGTTCCGAACTAATCCACTCGGGGGAGCTGACGCGTGTGATGCGTGGTAAGACACAGCAGCGCAGCTTCTTCCTTTTTGACCACCAGCTGGTGTTCTGCAAGAAGGACGTGCTGCGCCGCGACCTGCTTCACTACCGGGGCCGTCTGGACATGGATACCACTGAGTTCCAGGACCTGCCGGATGGACGTGACGCCGATCTGGGCGGTATGAGCCTCCGGAACGCTTTCCGGCTGCGGAACGCTGAGACGTTGGAGACGCTGTGCATACTCTGCTGCCGCAGGGCCGAGGACAAGCGCCGCTGGCTGGAGGCCTTCGCCCGTGAGAGAAGGCTCGTGCAGGAGGACCAGGAGATGGGTGAGTGGAGGGGGTAGAGAGGAGTAGGGCTGGGCAAATATAGTCTGTTTATTTTTGCTTTCTGTTGTTGAAATGAAAAAGCACTATTTTTAACTTTAAAAAGCCAATAAATTAAAAAACATTAAATTGGATTTCTCTGTCCTACTTGAGCTAAAAGTCTTAGCAATGTGTATGATGACCCCTTGTGGTGAGATTATATAGGGAGAAAAATGTTGAAGAGGACAAGATATACATAGCACTGCAATCTGTATCATCATGATTAGTGATTTGTCGATTGGATGTCAAAGGAATAAAATCTTAACTGAGTAACTGAGTAAATAATGTCATGGATCTCATTTTGCTTTCCCACAGGAATGGAGATCAGTGAAGAGCAACGGAAACGGGCGATCCTTAACGCTCAGAAAGCAAAACAAGGCAAAATTAAAAGTAAGCTAGATACCCAACATGTCTTGATGAAGGGATACGTTGACTTGTGGAATGCTGTATCTCATTTTTCTTTCCTTGTGCATATTTCAGGTATTGGCTACTCTGGTCACCAAGTGCCTACACAGTACCAGCCTCTTCACCCGCTTCACCAGCGCCACGTTACTGTGCCAACCAGCGTCCCGCAGCAACAGGTGTTCGCCTTAGCCGAGCCCAAGCAGAAGCCAACGCAGCTGTGGTACCAATTAGCTCGCAATGCCCTCTTCAAAAAGTAGAACAAAGACCCCTCCCTTCCTTGGCATGTTAATGGCCTCGTCCGACTTCTGACTTTGGCTGTAGACTTAAGCCGCTGGCTTACAACAGTGCATTCTGGACTTGAAACAATGCAAAAGTCAAGTCCAGCCCACATTGGTTTAAGCCAGCGACTTAAGCCTGTACCCCAAGTTGAAAGAGAGCAGGGACAACACCTCCAACAGGAAGTCCAGCAAAGGCCCTCACAACTCTGACATCACAACCTCATTGGCCACACCCTCCACAGGAAGTGTAGAAGACTGAGCCAGTGCTCCTTTTAAAATATTCTTACACAGTTTGAAGAGGATGGCCATAGGAAGACACATTGCCCTTATGATGTGAAGACCCACTGAAGTCTGGCCTATCATGGACTGAATGTTATGTTTTGTTTTGTTTTTTAACATAAAATATGTGCATTGTTTTGTAAAGTGCCTATGATTTAGAAAAAAAACACAGGAGGCTTTCTCATTATGAACTGTATTGGCTATATGTTTATGTATGTGTACCAGTATGTAACTGTTTTGTGTGTGTGTGTATGTCTATGTCTATGTAAGTGCCTGTGACCTGAGGGTGGAGTGAGCCCAAAGTGTTATATAAATCTTGATTCCCTCCATTTCACTGGTATGGTGAACATGCTGCTCATATTGAGATTCTCCCTTCCTTTCAACACCCTTAAGATTGTTTTATATTAATAACGACAATGATGTATATTCGGCTTTTAAATTCCTATACATATTCTTATGTGACTTTTTTGTTTTACTTTTTGTCTGTGTATTTAAGGCTGGAACCTTCTGATTTTAGAACTCACGTTTGATGGCAGCATGGCCTGATATGAGCTTATCCCCATGAGTTATCTGCACACTAACACTGTCCACGCTATGTAAATAAACTCGTGTACACATGTTGAATTACCAATACCTGCTCTTCATTCAACTGACGATGAATGGTTGATGGATATGAAAACCAGTAATCATCTTTGTGGTGTGTATATGCGGAGTTGAGCGATTGATCATTTATTTAGTTTGTTTGTTTGTTTTTTTGTTTTTGTGTCATATCATCACCCTTGTAATGGCTCCTCTTGTTATACAATACCAAATCCCTGGAAGAATACCTCAGACAGAGCAGTTGCTCCCCCTGCTCACCTAAGTAGATAACGTTACACCCGTCTAGTGTAGCACACGGAGCAACACCGCTTTATCGGCATGGACGTGCTGCTTTGAAGTCTACATCTTCACTGATGTAGGCTATCGGTCTTTGTTTCATTATCAGGAGGTGTCATTTACTGAACTTCATGCAGGTTATGTAAATGGCAGTTTCCAAAACTTTTCATAAACAACTTTTGATGAAAGCTAATTTAAGTAGGCCTAATGTTTTGGTGTCATGGAGCCCGAGCGCGAATACAGTAGGCAGACAGGCACCGACTATGCGCCTCAAGGAGACATCGCAAGCGTAAGTAATATGGCATAATCCATGATGTACAAAAGGATGTCTTCAAATGACTTGGTAACTTTTTGTTTCAAACGGGTACGCTCTTAGGATTCGCATGGAACCTACCTTCACATGGGGTGCATGCATATGTATTTGAAATCAGAGTTGGTAGGCTATTTCAAAATCAGAAATTATTCGTGAAGTTCTGCGCTCTGATAGTTTATCCACTACGGATACATAGGGCCGTGGCAACATCGTTGTGTTAACAGGTGGCTGGCTGGGATTACCATATATGAATAATGCATGTAAAGGGAAACACAACGCGTCTCCACGACTGCGAGTCAGAATCTCTCAACAAGCTGACCATGTGCTATTATTGACCTCTACGAATCCGATTTAACACAAATACAGTAAACCAACATACTTGGGAGTTACACTCGTCACTTACAGCGCTATTATGATTGGTTTATGATCACGTAATCTAACAGTTCACCTTAAAGGTCTTAAAGGTCACCACAGTCGAATAAATGAGCTTGTCTGTGGAATTCAGACTTAAATAGAACGTTTTACAGTAGGCTATTTTTATTGGCATACATTATTCTCTCTTCGTCCTAGGCCTAGTTGGATGGATTAGTGGAAAGTAATGCAATCCTTCAATGATATGTGAGGAGATAACAGAATACAATACAACAGACTTCAATTTACTACCTCCCACTCAATGACCTCAGTTTACTCAGAAGGCATAGTTGATTAATAGTATCTGGAGCTGTTTAGATCAAATGCTGCCAACCATAACTGATCTAATGTATATTTCATCTCAGCAATGGCTTAAGTATGTAGTTATGACTACATCTGTCTGTCCTGCTAAAGACCTACAGTATATTGTAACCCAGTTAAATTCTGTTTTCAGATTGCAGATGTGTCAGTAGAAGTAGTGACTGTGGATGCTTTGCTTGAGAAGTTATGCCGGAGGTACAACAGAATTCAGCGACGGGAGGAGAGAGCAAGGAAGCTCAACTCCATATGGACACTTCAGAACATGACCATCCTCATTACTGCAGTGCTGTTTGTGGTTGTGATCATCATGTGGTCTCTGCTGTGGGTGTTCATATGTAAGTAAGGCACATAGGCCTACCTTATGCTATACCACATTTCCCCTATAAAGTAGGCCTGTGGTGACATGCATCATAGTTCTATGATGATAATATGAATGACATGGTGAGAATGACTGTTTACAATTCACAAACTGTAAGGTGTAGCTAATTTAATAACTAATCAAAATCAGTTTGTTAATACCATGGACAAAATTTTAACAGATGTATGAGAACTTGTTGATAAACTGCATTTTGGCACCATGCATTTTGCTATCGTGTTAGTGCCACTATTTTGCCACCATGTAAGTTAGTGCCACATGTCCATGATTTATGAACACTTAAGGGGAGTAATTTGTTTATGAAAGGTGTTTCAAAATGCAATGATTCATTTATCAGAGTTTCATATTTTCATAGTAGGAAATCACTCATGTCCCTTACAATTCGATTTTGTCAAAGAGAGTCAGTCTTTTTAATGTGTGATTTAATGAGTAGTTAATGCGTAGTTAATGCGTAGTTATTGTGAGTTGTTCTGGGTTCTCAGTTCGCAGGGAAAGCAACAGTGGAGTTTATTTTGCTGGAATGTTCCGTGTTGCCAATGTAGAGTTTATCCCAGAGTACCGGCAAGCAGACTCTCATGAGTTTGCGTCCATGGCAACCAGGATACAGCATGTTGTAAGTGGACCGTAGTTTGACTGACATGAATATTTGACTGAATATTGCTATCATTGACTATTCAGCCTTTTACTGTCCTGTTCGCCAGCTTCTTTGTCATCAAACATCCATCAATGTTCATTTCCTTTGAAGGTCAGCGATGTGTACAAAACATCATCAGTATCCAGACTCTACAAACAAACTGTCATATCAGATCTGAGGTAACCACGGAGTTACATTCAGTTAATTAATCTGAGGTAATCAAAATCGGAACACACAAGTAAACCAGCACCAGTGAAATCACTTACCCTTGCAAATTTATTTTCTAAAAGAATCTGTCTGTCTAAGTTCTCATTATTCCAGGTCATGGAATGGTCATAATGTTTCCTGTGCCATCACAAATATAAATGCCCGGCACAGAACAAATATACTGGCTTTATTATAACAAAAGAAAGTTATACTGGAAATGCAGTGAGTGATATAGTCCATGTTTTCTTTACATGTTGTGGAAGCAGTATATATCTTCACCTTTTTCTGGTCCTTTTCCTGATAGCAATGATAGCAAAGGTGGGGTGTTGGTGCATTTCTGGATGGTGTTTGTGGTGCCCCATCTGAAGTCCCCAACAGTGTGTGAGGAGTGTGTGGCTGCCATTCTCCGGGATTCTGTCCTCACCAGCCTCAAGAATCGCTCATCTGTCGGCTTCCTGCTTGGACTGCCCGTAGACATAGATTCCATCCTGGTAAATGGTAAGTGTTTTTTTATTTTATTGTTTGTTGTTTATTATTTATTGTTTTGTTTTTAGAGGGTTGTCACTGATGATTGACTGATTCCATACATGGATTTTGTATGAATATTTCCATTTTATTGAAAAGAAAAATAATAAGTGCACTATTTTAATGTGTGTATGGGTTAGGGTTAGGGATAGGAGTCCAGAAGAGGTCATTCATCTGTCTCATTGTGGCCACTGACCTACTTCAAACAATAGCTGACTTTTATAGTGTTTCGTGTATGGATGTATGGATGTATGGATGTCCAGTATGTATGGATGGATTCCATTATAGTGGGCTTTGTATTTATTCTGTTTAATAGAAAATAAAGATCAATCACTCCTACAGTCAGTTTAATTCTCTTGTTTGATTACACAGCTGCCCTTCGTTCTGAGTTCACCGGCACTTCGACTGGTGAGTACTATGAAAACATTAACAGCCAATCACTCCTTTGTTAATTATTCTGTCATGGTATTACAGGATGACAAATCAGCAAACTGGGTCTTGCTTGACATATGATATCCAAGCACCACCTTGAAAAGGCATGAAGCGCTTTGCCTCCTACACATAGTCTCCCTCTTCTCCTGTCCAGCATCCCAGTGTGCAGAGAAGATGTACGCCAGTGTGCCAGAGGTGATGGTTCCTCTGAAAGTGTTCTCCTCCTGGGTGGGTTTCAGCTGCCACCTGAAGCTGACCTCGGCCCCTGGCACAATCATCCGCCTTACCATCAAGTCTTTCCACATCGAGCCCAGCGATTGCATGAGCGACTCGCTCACCATTTACGATTCCCTGCTGCCCATGAGAGGGAAGATTCTTCACCGGTGAGTTCTGGGAGAATTCAGGCATCTGTCAATAAGAGAATAAAAAGTGAGAATCAGTCATTAAAGGTGAATACAATGAAGGAAATGTTTAAGGGGCATGTCTAGGATACATCATTAGTATGTTCTGCATGTTGTAATAGCATTGCTTATATAATAGTCCCTGATGTCTGCCAACACATAGAATGGAAAGGAATCCATAGCACAAAATGGTGCTCTTAAAGCAACACTGAGGAACTTCTGCCATGAGTTTTGCTCTCGGGGTCCTCCCACAGAATAAAGGCGTAATTGTCTGTTGCAATGTCATAAATGCATTTTTAGGCTACAATTTGTTACATGCATATTCGTATGGTGTTGGAGTCATCCTTTGCAAACACAGGTAGCTTAATTTTTAGCTGCTGGGAATGTTCCTATGGGTGCTTGCACAATGCTTTTACGAACTATTTCCGTAAGATTTCCTACCCAAGCAAGCAAGTTGCTTATTGCTGTTCTTGGTGTTAGAGAGCTGCAATGCGTTAGGTCTCTTTCATCATGTTTAGAGTTGACGCACCAATTTCGACAACATTATTTTAAGGTCCAAAAAGTTCTTTGGTGTGACTTTGGTGAGTTTAAATCTCTGACATGACAGGCACCACCATTGAAAAGCAAATCTAAAGTAATGTTTACTAATCCTTAATCGGTCACATTTTGCCGGCAGGGCCTGCGAGCCAGTGTCTCGGTCTGTGTCCATGGTGTCCACCTCCAATGCTATGCTCCTCTTCTTCAAAATGACACAGGGCACCAAAAGCTTCTTTGGCCACTTTGAAGCTGTCAGTGAACAGAGTAAGTGATGTAAAACAACAGTTGCTGCTGCTGTGTGTGTGTGTGTGTGTGTGTGTGTGTGTGTGTGTGATTATACACCCTGGAGTGTGAAAACTATGGCTCTGAAAACTCATACAAATATGAGTGTTTCTGTGTGTGCATGTGTACATCCCCAATAGATTGTCTACACATGATTAAGACCTCAGCTGATGTGGACTCCAGTGGTCAGTTGACCAGTCCATTCTACCCCAGCCTTTTGCCCCCGCAGTGCTCCTGCACCTGGAGGTTTCAGGTAACTGCCTTCACCATGGGTAATAGACATAGTATTGTAGCTCCTAAAGGCTATAACTTGTAACAATTGCTTAATTAATACTTGGTAACATTTTCACAAGAGAATGACAAGAAGATCAGAGTAGTTAGGAAATGCAGAGAAGGAAGATGAAAGAAAAACTAATGTAGAAATGTAGACAAAGAAATAATAAGCACATAATCTAGCATAATAATAAGCAAACAGTTGACTAAAAATATGTATCTGGATGATAACATTATGGACTACTGGATAGATATAACATAATACAATGTACTATATGAGAGGGTGTTGTTATTGCATTATGTTATATTATATTATTGTGTAGATGATGCCTCAAAGGCATACTAGACAAGCAATTTTTTACCTTCGGAGCTCCCCCTACATTTGCTGATTTTTTTTTTTTTTAGCAACAATGGTTTACATTTATATATTATATTTATATATATATTTATCCAAAGCGACTTACAACTCATCAACTATCAATTGTTCAGGGCCAGTCTCCCCTAGAGCAACTTAGGGTTAAGTGCCTTGCTCAAGGGCACAACTGTGGCAGCCGGGATTCGAACCCACAACTGTTCAGGCTACTTACACGCTAGCCAGGTTCTTTAACCACTACGCTACCACCACCCCTATAAATTCTCACCAATACACGTGGATTTGTCTTCAAACCAAAGAACAGGAACCAGCGATGATCGTTTTCATAGAGTTATGTTGACTGACAGGATAATAAACAGATAATAAACATGATTTCAGCTTCATTCGGTTTTAGTTTCAGCTGCTAGTTGCAAGTGTGCAAGGGCACAAGGAAATCACTTGAAGGGCAGAGAGAGCCTCCATCCACCCTGTAATGAGCCATTTACACATCGAAGTGGCTATAAGGCTGGTAAATTAACCTAAAAATGTTGCCTGGTGTTGCTTTAAAGTGTGGTTGTGTTTTAGAGCCCTCATGCTGGCCTTGGGGTGGCCCTTACATTCCAAAACTACATACTGAAACAGAAGGATCTAACTGCCTGTGAACACAGCTGGTGGAAAATCAATGAAATCATGTGAGTATTTATCATTTATTGTAGTGCATGGAGTGTACAAAATGCACCCAGTTTTTGTCAAACATGTATCTAGATCTAGTGGATTTTTGTGTCGTTTCAGATATGGAAGAGTTAAGTTATCCGATCTGTTGAGAGGTGTTATGTGTTTAGATGAGCTATGTGTTGTTGCTTTCCATAACTCAGATACTGCGGAAGGTACATTGACCACTCCACAGTCTTCCGCATATCTGACCAGAATCCTGAGGTGGTGTTCCGTTGCAGTTCTCGGACCGCAGCTCCACCCTTCACAGCCACATACAGCAGCTTCAACATCGGCCAGCGTAATCCGAAATATACACATTAATATGCACTTTCACAAACATACACCTAAATGTACACTCCCCCAGCTAAACGCATAGGCCTACAGTAATGCACAATCTCACAACTACACATATACTTACTGGTAAATATACACTCATTTAACCAAACTTACAGTACATATTAACAAATGCTATCAAAAACATGACATAAACATGAACATACACATCAAAACATGTATATAAAAATAGAATCCTATGTTCTGACAATCATACATGAACATTAAACATACATAGTGTGCATATGCAGTATGCATATGTACAGTATGCTCTAGTGTCAGTGAAAACATATTCCACTTAACCTACAGTTTAGACAGAGTAAATATCTGATGCCTGTACATACTACAGGCAGCCGTACCAGTTATATTCCTGCTAATGGCATTAGACACTACAACCGTATAGAACTATACGATTTCAATTGCAATTTTGTTTTTCTAGCAACCGAACACACACACACACACACACACACACACACACACACAAGTAGTAAGGGCATACAGGCAGCTCTCTAACTGATTACCTCACTGATCTCACTAATCTGTCTTTTAATTTGTTAAACAATTTGAAGCCAATTCATTTCAGCATGTCGTTATTTATGGAGTGCTTTATTGTGGTGAAATTATACCTGTTAAATCAATCACACTTGCAATTTGCTACAGTCATTAGACAAGTTAATTACCTGAAACAATTAGCACTGGAATTTGATTATAAGTCATACATTTATGAATAATTAGATGCCAAGATTACAAACAAAACTCCTACTTAATCCAGAGAGCATTAACTGTTGCATTTTAGATTTTTGATAATATGTTATGGCCAATGTGATTAACTCAATTGAGCATGTCATCCAGACAGCCACTTAGGCCATAAGACAGCCACGTTTAAGTCAATAATGTTCATAGCCAGAAAAATGTAGGTGCTATATTTCTAAGCTGTTGGGAGGTCGGAAGATAATCGTAATGATGATGAAACAGCATTTAACTGATAAATTAACAGTTAGAAGTCAGCATTAATGATTGTGATTGGGTATTTGTCTGTCTCTGTGGTTGTTTTTTGTGTGTGTGTGTGCATACATGTGTGTGTGTGTGTGTGTGTGTGTGTGTGTGTGTGTGTGTGTGTGTATATATGTGTATGTGTGTGTGTGTGTGCCTGTTTCAGCCTGTCCTGATGGAGACTTCCTCTGCTCCACTGGCCTTTGCGTGGACAAGAGCCAGCGCTGTGATGGGCTGGACGACTGTCAGGATGAGAGTGATGAAGTCTTCTGCTGTACGTGCATCACCTTCAAGTCACTGCCTCAGTTTAGATACACTATTAGAGTAACATGGCACTTTATTATAGATAAATAAAATGAAGTTGAACTAGTCAGAGAGCCTAAGCGGTAATATAAATCAACCTTTTTTTTAATTGCCACTATTGCCCTTTTGCTGTCTTAAGGGGGGTTCCAAGCCTTGAATACTGCAAGGGGTTTTGACACAATGTATGTTTCAGTGGAACAGTGCAGTATGTAAATTAGGTAGAACTGAATTGAATTCATGTAGACCTCTGATAGTGATGTTTTACCTTCTAGCGAGTCCCACTAAGAACTGTGGAGGCACCAGCCCCCTCCACCCTATATATGTGTGTAATGGTGAGAGTGACTGCTCAAATGGACGAGATGAAACCAACTGCACTACAGGTTTGTGTGTGTGTGTGTGTGTGTGTGTGTGTGTGTGTGTGTGTGTGTCTTAAATCTTATTAAGAGGTGTTCTTTCTAATATAACTGATAATAATCTAATAATCTAATATGTACTGTTGATAGAAATCGAAATAGAAACATGAATGTAGATGTAACGTGGAAACTATACATGTAATCTTTTCATTTTGTCTCTTTAGTGACACGCTGCTCAGACATCAGCTACAGGTGTGCCAGTGGCACCTGCATCCTCAAGAGAAATGCCAGGTGTGATGGAGTCCCTGACTGCTTGGACCTCAGTGATGAGAAGGACTGTGGTCAGTATCAATGACTGTAGTGTAAAGTAAGGTAAAGTAGGCTGGTTTTATGAAAAGTGAGGCACTCAAAATTTAATCCTCTTGTCTGTGACTGAACCATAGTGTATGCAGAAAATTATTTTTGTTGCCAAAGCATGTATAACCAACAGAATTTGACACCCAGAACTAAACTGTACACTAAGACAGAATATTTATAAGTGCATTATAAGTTTTAATGATTGAACTTGACACTCCACATTCAACTCAAAGCAATTGCTGGAGTACAAAACACATTACCACATTTAGCAAAGAAACTGTACCACAGTGATACTGTTGTCTACTGTGTAGCAGATTTGGAAAATAATTCTGAGCCATAGGGCATATTCTTAACTCTCACCTAAAATAATTTCCAGCACACACTTTGCTGGATTTTGCTATCAATTAACCCAGCCTAATTACACCACAATTAAATAATTTGTTTTAGTCTGTAGTTGCCATTTGAAATGATCTCACCTGAACAAGACTAAACCCTTTGATTAAACCCAAAGGCCACACACCACTACACTCAACCTTAAGGTGAACCTGCTATGATAAGATATATTATTTTACCATCTCCGTAATTGAATGGGCAGTAATTGCTATGCTGTTGTGCTGTCCTAGCAGTAATTGCTGTCTTTGTTTAGGGTGATTTTCTGTAAAGACCCTGGAAGCACACCAGGGCTTTGATCACTCAGCCTGCGATCTGCACACACACACACACATACACACACACACACACACACACACACACACACACACACACACACACACACACACACACAAACGCACGCACACACACACATTCATGCTGACCTTTTAATGTTTGTGTGGATTCATTGGGTGTGGCATGTCTGTCATATCAATGATCCAAATCAGTAGTGTCTTAGTCACTGAAAGTCATTTAAGCAAAATCACCATGAAATAGTCAATGTCTGGGCCAATATGTCAGTGACAAATACAGAATCATAACTATGTGGTATCTAGACTTAGATATAAAGATATGATATATTATCAGTATAAATGTCAGTAGAGGGATATCTGAGTCAGAGGTTATAAGAAGCGTTCAAACGTATTAAATGTAAAGCTGTGAAGCTGTTTTTACTTCCACAAATGCCCTGCCCCATGCCTGATGGACACAGCACTTGAGAACTTCTCTGAGTACTATCTGCATATGCAAACCCAAACAGTCTTGACTTTTGCACATGGTTGCACATATTAGCTTTGCTGTCTAAGGACTGTTTCTTTTGCAGGGCTTGATGCATGATGCAAAGCTTTGTGTATGTGTTGTATGTTGTTAAATGATGATGACATCTATTACAGAGACATGCTGTATCTAAAGATAGATTAGATGAAGATCTAGCCTGGTAATAAACTACCCCTCGTTCTACATTTCATTTCATACAGAGGGTCTGGCCATTCCATAGTGAGAAACAAATGCTTGCTTGAGTTTAAGTTTAAAGAGATTGGATCAGCCATTGACTGATAGCCTGCCTTGAATGACAGTATTCTAGCTCTGCATTCACAACACCTCCCTCTGTTTGCTGATTGGATGGGGTTAAAAATGCCACCAGAGACAACAAACTGAATGGGATTAACACCAGACTAGCACTGTAGGGATATGATAATTGAGTGAAAGTGCATAGAAAGGTGTTGCCAGGCTAATGAACATCTAAACTGATGCCACAATAACATGGTGATATTTACTATTTTATAGCATGTGGTAGGCCATCTCTGGAAAAGAGAGTGGTGGACACAGCATCCATTCCTGCTGATGTGGGTGGAGACTCAGGACAGGATCATCCAATTGTGCGTGTGGTGGGAGGAGTCAATGCGATGGAAGGGGAGTGGCCATGGCAGGTCAGCCTTCATTTTTCTGGTCATCTGTATTGCGGAGCTTCTGTCATCTCCTCTGATTGGCTACTGTCAGCGGCACACTGCTTCAGCAGGGACAGGTGAGGCTGAGTGTGACCTCCAGGGTGACCTAAAGGTGCAGTCCAAATTCTAACCAGATCGATTTTGTTGTAAAACTCTATCAATTGCTCATCATGGTCCTATGGCTATGTGTTTGGACTCTTATGGAGTCTCCCAGAGCACTGTGGGTAAAAAGCAGACCTGAATTAATACCACCTCAAATAGCCCTCTAGAATCACAGTCAATAGCTTTATGGTAGCAGCACAGATGTTCGGTATCTAATGAAATGAGCAAACAAAATTATGTGAGTATGGGTACAGATGTACTGGTATCCCCGAGTCTCGATAAACTAAAGAAATGTATATGTAAATGCTTTTAAATATTTATATAATATTTTCAGTATCTCAGTATCTGATTGTCAATATCAAACAGTGATACCATGGATCTTTACATATTATGGCATACAGTGTCCTATTCATATGTTCATATGGTTTTGATTTCCTGTTGATTTAACTACTTTTTAAGCATTGAAAGTTCAAACCCCTTAACCTCTGACCTTTTGACCCCTTTCAGGCTCTCTGATGCACGGCAGTGGATGGCCCACATGGGCATGCTCACACAGGGCAGTGCCAAGCACGTAGCAGACGTGCGTCGCATCGTGGTGCACGAGTACTACAACGCTCGTAATTTTGACTATGACATCGCCCTGCTGCAGCTGCGCAAGCCGTGGCCCCAGTCGCTTAGCAACTTCATCCAGCCCGCCTGCCTGCCTGCGCCCTCACAAACTGTCAGCGAGCATCAACGCTGCTGGGTCACCGGCTGGGGCTACCGCTCCGAGAACGGTCAGCACTGCTCTCAGTAGCTGCATGTTCACATTCTAAGTGCATTTAATCATTTACATTTGTATTTACATTTAATTTTTTAATCATTACTATCCACATTCATTCATACTATTACTTAATCATTGATATTCACATTCATTAGCATTAACATTCATATCTTTACAATACATTTATTGATTTACAGTTAATATACCTCCATTTATTTAAATTCTTTAAATGTGAAGTGCTGTACAGTGCCAGCAAATTGCAGGTAAAGGAAATTTGCCGTGTATGATTAGTGATGAAGTGAGTGTAAGAGGAGAGGGGTAGTGCTCCAGCAGCCAGTGGATGTATGGGATTGAAATCAAATTGAGCTGGAGGAGAACATACTGTTCTGCTCTGCTCTGCTCAGGCAACAGTTTTGTAGCTGATGTTGCCTCTGGGATAACATGCAGACAGCGAGTCACCAGGCACCTGCACTTTTACAACCCACTCCCCCAATACACACACACACACACACACACTGGAATCCCCAGCACCCATAGACAAGTACAAGCTGACCAACAAGATAAATGCTCCCCGGCGGCTTGCCTCTTTCTTAATGAAAAGGATAACTGTACCGCATCGAACAAAGGGTGCGTCATTGGTCCGATCCCCTGAGAGTTGAAACGCTCTTCAGCTGCCTGCGGGGCTTGTCCTGTTGGCCACTGAATGGAGATGTCTTTGAATGATTAAACGTGTATGAGGTTAGGACTTTGCTTGGGAGCGTTATGCCTCCTTTTGCTGCTGCAAGCTCAGGCATCTCCTTCGGAGTTCTGTGATTCAGGCCAATATGTCTGTGAGCCAGTCAAACATATCAGATTCAGTCATATCTGATCTCAGAATTTCCCATCGAAGAGTTCTGTGGAATTTTCTTCACTGTTCTCTCAATGTCTGCTCTGTTTCTTGTGCTCAAAACCAAAAGGGAATGTGCACAGTCCTTTGCTCTGTAAATTGTAAACAGTCATATTTATATATATAAATATAATATATATAATTTATATAATTATTCATTATAATATATAATTTATATATATAAATATCCTTGGAATTATTTATATTTATAAAACTGGTATTTCGTGCAGCATGTGTTATTTGATGCGCCGTTTATTTCCGTTTAAATATTGATATCCCTTTTGCTAGAATCGTGAACTAATGGTATACCAAATGTATGTCCCCATAATGGAGTAATGGATGTGGATGCATTTGTAAGCTTATAGCAGGAACTCAAAAGGTTCACTGTCGCTGACCTAGGATTGAGGAATTTGGTTCAAAACAAGATTGTGGATGCTTGTGTGCTCTGTTCGGCAAGATGGAAGTTGTAACTCTAGCTCTTTTCTGAACTTCAGCTAGAAGAGTGCAGCATTTAAACCAGGAGAAGGGATGTGGGAGGAAAGAAAAAAAGATAAGTGGTTGTGGGGGGAAAAAAAAGCACAGTAGTGAATGGATGCATGGAAAAAAGAGCTAACTGAAGCTTGGCCTTTTCCGCGCCCAGATAAAGTGTTGCCGGCCGTGCTGCAGATGGCCGAAGTTGGCATCCTGAGCCAGAGCGAGTGCAAGCGCAGGTATGGCCCGGTGTCACCGCGGATGCTGTGCGCTGGGGTGCCCTCGGGAGAACAGGACGCCTGCAGGGTGAGAGAGCCCTCACTTTTTGCATGTTCTTATGTTCTTGACCAAAGGCTCTCACTAGTTCGTTTTTTTTTTGGGGGGGGGTGGGTCCACATTCTTATTCCATTAAATTTACTGCTGATCACACCTCTGTTTGGTGTTTGTATACAGTCTTGCCACTACTGGGAAACAGACATAGTGGCCTGAGTTTGGGCCAAAACAATTACTGGCAATCAACACACTTTAACTGGCTTTTAAACCTCAAACTCCCTTCATGTGTTTACAAAACTGAGCTGTAGACTGCATCTTTACATGCAGCTGTACTTTGCCATGTCAGTGAAACCACTTGCTTGAGTTACATATGAAGCTGAGAAGTCAGGTAATGCTAAAGCTCAAGTAGGATCTCCAATGTCAAGAACAGATGTGGCATTGCTGAATTTGTGACAGGAGATTCAGCCTCAATTTCATGCTCTTGTCAAAAATTATGAAAAGTTTACCATAGCACGGGTGACTGAACTTCACCACTACTGTGTAGATGTTGTATATGTGTATAGCAATGTAAAGCTCTTATCATTGCCCTCTCGTCTCTTTATGTTGTCTGTATTTCCTTCAGGGGGACTCTGGGGGTCCACTGGTGTGCCGATCCCAGGCTGGCCGCTGGTTTCTGTTCGGGATTGTGAGCTGGGGGGCAGGTTGTGGCCGTCCTAAGCTACCTGGTGTCTACACCAGGGTAGTCAAGTTCACAGAGTGGATCCACAGTCACATTCACTGACCTCACAATTACAGATAAATCCCAGTTAGCCAATCAGAGTTCCCAGCTGACTTTACGCCCCTTCAAAATGGCATCCATTCATAGTATATGGTTTTTAGGCCCCTAAATGCACCTGTTCATGAGTCTTTTCCTCCCGAGAAGCAGCAAAGCACTGACAATAAAGCATATCTTAAGTTACTCTGCAGCCTGTCTTCTTGCTTTTTTGAATGTCAATCACAGCATTCCGTTCATGCCAGGACTTTCATATATAACCCTGACCTGCTGTATCCAATGTCACAGCAAGGTTGGATCTGAAATTCAAAAGATATCACCTTGCGATAGGCCGATAAGATCCTCATCTGGATGAAAGGACATGAATGGAAAGAAAAAAGAAATGGAAGAATGTGAGTGACCCCTTCTTTACCTTACTAACATAAGCAATTTCCAATGTAGAAATTCAAATTAGGTTCATGTTGTATAGACTGATTAAAAAAAAAGTCAAGATGAGAATTATATATATTTTTTAACTGAACATAGCACAGACATATTCACAGGCCAAAACAATTATCTGTGAAGTTCTCTTCAGGGACCCTATGGTTCACTGCTTTGTAACCTGATAATGAATGCGCAAAGTTGGAATAAACTAATAGTTTGACCATAGATGACCTAAGTATTTTTTGAAAACCGTACACAAGTTTATCGCTGAATACCTAATTTGTTAACTCACAGAATTTGTAAACAGGGTCACCAGCGTGCGTCAAGCGCTTTCCATTGTCTAGTCAAGACGTAGGCACACGGAGGAAGTTTGCCCACAATTTCTGTCGCACGGATGGTTGTGTGGATTGTACCTGTTCATAGTGGTCCCTTTGTGCCGCGGTGCATTCTGGGCTCGGTGTAGCACCTGTTCAAGAAGGGATACGGGGAGTGAATGCTCACCGCTCTAGACCCGCTCAGGTCGGGTTTCTCTGAGAATCAAAGAGCTATCGCTCGGGTTTTTCAGCGTAATTTCTATGCCCGAGGTACTGTTGCATATCGCAGCGAGGGAGCCACACGGGACCGGGCCATGAGAACTTATCCAAAAAACAGAAGTTGCGAAGTTTACAGTGTATCAGGCAATGGACACGGTTTCCCTGGAAATACACCTGCACAGGTAAGGAAGGCTGTTGTAATGTCTTTCGTTTTTTATAAGTTGAAAGTGCATTCTAAGACGATGCATTCTAGTGCAAACTAGAGGTTTTGAACAGTTGCCATGGAATAATAAGTAAGGCGTAATGAGGGATTCTGCATGGCATTTTTTTTCTTTTTTCCCTTGAGCATCATTTCATCCTGTTGGCCTATTGAGCATCGGTCTGCCAAGTCGTCCTAATTGCAAATGCGCCTGGCCAATGTCTAAATGTGGGTCTGGTATTTGGTTCTCGCCTCCATGAATGCCCTTGTCAAAGTGCGGTACTTGATCGAGTTGTGCCGCCACTGTGAGGGGCCGTGGGAAAAGAGACCCTCCTGTAAGTCTTTGTGCTTCCCTGTGGGGGAAATCCTGCAAGGATGCGGGGTTTCTCTCTCTCTCTTACAGACTTTAATGAAAAAGGAATATGCAGTTATGATTTATTACCCGTCCGGAATCAGAATGAATAATTGTGAAAACGGGTTTCAGTACGTTTTTGTAGTGCTTAGCTGTAAAGCGCTGTGAATTAAACAGTAGGGAATCCACTTAATGATATGTTAATATGAAGCATGCTGGAGGTTGAGGCCATGTTTTTGGCGGTATGTTGGTCAGGGTGCTAAGATTGAGCCCTCCCAGATGCCTGATGCTGCCACTGCCGCTCCATCGGCCGGGAGAGACGGCAAAGTCCCCGGGGAAGCGGGGTCTACCTGCAGGGGGTGGAGGAGGTGGGCGCTGCTGGCTACGCCGCTTGTCTCACTCAGCGCGGCCATCACACTGACGCTCTACTTCTGTGCATGTGAGTTAGTCATGTTTCCCTGGGGAGTGGATGTCAAAAGTGCATGTGTGTGCGTGTGTCCCTTTCTAGTATAGCCTTGAGTCATCTTGAGACATCTGCATTTCAATTCACATTTTACGGGCAACAATAGTTCCTGTATATTTTAAACTCTGGCCATGGCCAATGGCAAGCCTGGACAGTGCTATTTATGTGTGTATGATATATTCTGTGAACTGCACTGTGGTATACATGTGTCAGTGTATACTCTCCTTAGTGCTACACCTGTAGACTTCAAACACACCACTTGTGCCCTTCCTCAATGGCTTTCTTTATGTCCCCTATGGTGTATATGCCACCATGATCACATGCCTGGCACCTTGCCCACAGCAGCCCCGCGCCTGTCGGTGTTCTACCTGGGAGGCAGCGTGGAGTTCCCAAACCTCACTTTCTCACCGGAGCTGGCCGAGCCGTCCTCCCCACAGTTCCGTGCCCAGACTCAGGCACTGAGCCATTACGTAAGTGCACATTATAGTAGCCGTTTCACAGCCACTGTATGTGTGACTAGGTGTGTGTGTGTGTAAGTGTGTGTGTACAGTATGTATGTAAATGTGTGTGTATGTGTGTAAGTGTGTGTGTGTGCAGTATGCGTGTAAGTGTGTGTACAGTGTGCGTGTAAGTGTGTGTGTGTGTGTGTGTGTATGTGCATGTGCATGTGTGTGTGTAAGTGTGTAAGTGTGTGTGTGTGTGTGTGTGTGTGTGTGGGGGGGGGGGGGGGGGGTTTATGATGTTGATTCCCACCTCTTTCTCCCTTTTAACCCTTGCTGCTTCTTTCACTCTTGCAGTCTTTGCTCTGCTTCTGTACTGTCTTTCTCAAATATCTTTCTCCCTCTATCTCCCCTCTTTCTCTCTCTCTCTCTCTCTCTCTCTCTCCCCCCCCCTCTCTCCCTGACGTGTCACTGGTCTCTTGTGACCACTCTAGAGCTCCACTGCACTCTGACACTATTAGACACTCATGGGGAAGCACTCAAAAATCACCGGGGTCTCCTGTCACTCCTCTCCACCCACCCACACACCACTCTCAGGCGGACACACACACACACACACACACACACACACACACACATGCAAACCTCCAACCCACAAGCACACGCACAAACACACACACACACACACACAAATACACACACGCACACACGCCACACGCACACACACAACTCCTGCTTTTAGCCATTGTTGCCTTTTTGAAATGTAAAGCTGGCTCTAACCATCTTACCACAGGCCCTCACGTTCACTGTCAGACAGGGGCCCCTCTCGGGCCCCTCCTGGATGTAAAGCGGGCTGTAACCAGAGCCCCTCATGCTCCTCTGTCTGAAGCTCTGCACTGAGAGCCCCTCGGTCCCAGGGGACCGGAGCTTTTCAGAGCCCAGGACAAGACCGGCATTTGTGAGTCGAGCGAGGGAGTGAGGCAATGGCAGTGTCTGGGTGGAAAGAGAGAGAGAGAGAGAGAGAGAAATTCGGAGTGAGAGGAAGAGCAGCTCCTCAATAAAAACATTGTCTGTGGGCGACCCCCAGGAGGAAGGCCCAGTTGAACACTCAGTGGAAGCTCCCAGTTACGGCAGCACTCAGCAGGATAGAGGGAGATAGAGGGAGAGAGAGAGAGAGAGAGAGAGTTAGATTGAGGGAGAGGGAGAGAGAGACCAAAAGTGAAAGTGAGAGAGAGGGCACAAGGACAGAGAGAAGTAAGAGAGCAGACAGGGAGGGGCTGGAAGAGAGTGACGTAGGGAGAGAGAGAGAAAAAAAAGGCTGGAAGAGAAATAGAACCGATAAGGTGATACAGATATACGAAAGACAAGAAGATACTTTCTTATTTTAAACTAAGGACTTAAGTTAGCAGACCTTTGTATCACATCATAAGAACTGATAATATAGAACAGGAGAGTAAAGTGTATCTTACCAAGGCACATACGCTTATGAGCAAAAACACATAGACCTATGTTTATTTCTGTGGGATGAAGAATTGCCCGTAGACAAACTGATGCCTATTGTTTTCCTATGGGTCTGAGAATAACAGCCATACAGAAACTTTATACGAATACAAGACTGAGAAAGAAAGCACGAGAGAGAGAGAGAAATGACTGAGAAAAGGTGTAAAAGAGTGAGAAAAAAGGAGGAAAGCAGTCAGTGAGTTTGGAGCTGGTGGCTGTGGATCAGATCTGGTGGTGGTCTGGCACACCCCTGACAGCCTGTTCCTCTCTGGGTGTTGTATTTCTCTGTAGATAAAACTACATTCTGCAAGCAGGTTTGCAGAGAGACCTTTGCTGTGGCATGGGAAACACGGCTTATCTCCTCTTAAAGCTTATCAGAGGAAATTGTCCCCCTGGTCAAATTCAATAGCACCATAATTACACAGTAATAACCTAACCAAGCACGTTGTGTTCAGCCTGTAACTACAATAGCAGCGAAAGTTGGCTGGTGTGTGTCTGTGGCATGTTTGCCCTTGCTTATTAGGGTAGCCTGAACTCATTGTCCTGTCCTGTCCTGTCCCACCTCTGATACCTCCACTCCCCCCTTCCCCCTTCCTCCTTCCTCCTTCCCAACTCCCCATGACAAGCGCATAGACTTTTCAATATGACATTGAAGTCAAGACAATGGAGCTGTTGTTGCCCTGCGGCTCTTGTGTGCTCAGGCCAATTACTCAAGAACAGAGCTTTTGTCCCAGACACAGCAGACCCCATGGCAGCAACGTGCAGTGATAGCGAGGTGCAGTCACACCTAGCGCAGCAGTGATGTCAGTCACAGGCGGCAGTCCTCTGGCTGCGTTGCGCCTAGTAAACTTTCCATTGCAGAGATGTGAGGGTCTGCCAACTGACAGCCTAGAAACAAATTTGTTTGGGTTTTTTTTTTTTTGTTCTCTCATTGTGCATTCTTTCTCAGGGATTGTGGAACTTCTTTGGAACTGTTTCTCTTAGGTTAAATTTCATGCTGTTTGTTGCCAACTCCTTTTTTTAATTCTGAACTGCTGCTGGTTTTGGTGGATTGGACTGCATTTGGAGGAATGTGAAAAAGTGTTTCTTCTCAGTTTTCAGAACTGTACGACTCTACCCCATGGAAGTCCTATTACAAGCACTCAGGAATAATTGCCTTCAGGTGAGCATGCTCTTCCCAACTGACACAGAAATGTAGATTGGGAATGCTGATCAGAATATTGATCCAGTTTCCAGGATGTGTAAATGAACTTTGAATATTGTTACATAATATTGTTTCATTTTTTCCTTTTTGTATTTTCCCTTTCACAATGTTGCTGAAATGACCCTTCCTTTTTTAGATGCATGTGATGAATATCTCAGATCTCATTCTCAGATGTCTCTCAGTCTGTTCATTTTGCACTTGTGTCGGGCGAGTTTACTGTTGAATTGCACAATTTAGTGGAACTGCATGATTCATGTTTGATCATGACTTTCAAGTTCATGTGTACGTGTGTGGGTGTATGGGTGTGGGTGTGTGGGTGTGTGGTGTGTGTGGGGGGGGGGGGGGGGGCGATGTTTGCGGGTCTGCTGACAGTGAAGGATCGGATGGCCTCACTGTATACTACTGGAGCAAATTCGCAGCCCCAGCAACTGTCGCCTCAGAAATACGTTACTCCAAGCCAGAGAGGTTGCAACGGCGACTGCCCTTCACCAATAAGTTCCTGTACAACAAGAACGAGGAGCGCTACTACCTGGACAAGCAGGGGGGCACACTTTCAATGCTGGGTAAGACCATGCTGTCCCTCGTAACCCCGCCCCCCACCGCCCCCATCACCACAACCACACACACACACATACAATAATACACACATAACACACACATAAACACACAATACACGTTTGTATCCCTCCCTGGATGAATCCTCTCCACTCTTATCCATCCTTGTTCTGGAGTTACTTTCTTTCTTCTCACTTCTTCAAGTCATTCTTGCATTGTTCACTTCTCACTTTGGGAGAATCTCTGATTTCATAACATGTACAGTAGAACAGGACTAATTTTAGTGATGTTTCACCATGCAATGATCATGATACTGTTAGAGCTAAATCGTGAATGAGTAGTGGACATGTGCAAGTGATTCCACCGATGTTCCTTGTGGAAAGTAATTGTACAAGAAGGTACTTTCTGTTTGTGCGTTTGCATGTGCATGTATTTCTGTAGGTTTAGATGATGAAGATGACGAAGATGACGACGATGACGATGACAAGGCAGAAAAAATCAAGAATCCAAACTCTCTGCAGAGTGGGAAATGGCAGATGGGACTCCAAGGTCAGAAAAGGCCAAGTGGGATTTAAACAAGAAATTCAGTGTGAATCAATCAATAATCCCATTGCTTGATGAAGCTGTCAGTAGAGAATTTTTTACGACTTAGACCGAATTTTTGAAACAGCAGCTAGTAAAACAATAGTTAAGCTAACTATCGGGGCACTGGAAACTGTTTCGGTTTTGCTTTTCTGTGACCTCATCAGTTAGTGCTAGCTGCCATTTTGCTATTTAGTCTACATTGAAACAAATTCTCTTATTCTCATACCTACCGACAGCACTCGCTATCATCAAACAATAGGACTATAGATTGATTCACACCATTTTATTCCCTTAATAAAGCACTAGTCTTTTATTCCCTCTTTTCTGTCTTTATTCATTCATTCATTCATTCATTCAAGTTTTCTTTCTTTCTTTCTCTTTCTTTTTTTCCTCTTTTTTGTGGTTATTCTTATACTGTCTTTCCTCTATCCCACTATTGTCACACTCAAGCCCAACTCTCCCTCTACTCCTCACCTTCACAGCCATGTCCTTTGACCTCTATGCCAAGTATGGGAGCAATCGCACTCTGAGCCTGGTGAGTCCCAAGAAGCCGTACTACCAGTGGCGGCTGCGCGTGCCCTCGGGTCACGTGGTTCGGCTGGTGGTTGTCACCCTTCAGGGAGCCACACCGGGCAGCTGCTCCGCACACAAGCTCTCTGCATATGACTTCCTGCTCCCGCTCCAGAATAAGATCATTGCCAGGTAAGCATCAGTGTAGACTTTAGATTGGTCCTCTATCTTTCTGGCCTGCAAATGTCAAGAAAACAGTAATGATACAAGATAAAATATGACAAATCACCACCAGAGAGACATATTGACTATGTGACACAGTGCACAGACATCTTTGTATTTTAACAGGTGCTGGACAAAAAGATAGGGCACTAGGAAAATATCCACACACTGTCTCCTTTCCCCTAGAAGTGTGTGTTTGGTGTCGTGTTTCTACCTGAATGGTTCTTGATGGTCTGGTCAAAATGCACAATTTAAAATACATTGAGTCATCACCGTATAGACATGTTGGGGTATAAAACAGATCATTACCAGGTCATCATAGCAAGGTGTAGCACAGATCATTGCCAGGTAAACATCGCTGTCAGAGACAATGTCAAAGACTGAAAATATTGTTTGGGTGATTTCAAGACTAATGTCATGTCTCCCAGTCCACATGTCAAAGAATGGCAGTGCTAGTGTAATATTTGGCTTTGGTCAGTCATGTGCTGTCGCACTACAGGTGGTGTGGTCTTCCAGTGTCTGGCTCATCCCCTGTGATGAAGCTGACCTCGTCTGGAAATGTCATGCTGGTAACTTTCTCCTTCAGTCGACAGCGACATGGAGCCATCTTCAAAGCCTACTTCCAGGCTGTACCTAAAGAAGGTACGTGTGTGTGTGTTGGTGTGTGTGTACGTACACGCCCGTCAGTGTGTGCATGTATAAGTGTCTGTGTATATGTCTTTGTGTTCATGTGGACAACTAAGTCATAGTTAGGATATCATGAATGGAAGAGCTCAAAATATGATTAATTCAGTCAGTCTGAATCAGACATAGACAGATTTAAGTCAGCTTAAGTTGCTGTTCTGTAAATCCAGAATCTGATCAATCGAGCAAATTTAGAAGTTCTGTTTTTTATTCAGCAGCTGTCTTGTCGTATTATTAATGAAAGTGAATCTTTCTTCTCCTTTAAGTGTTAATTTAGCAGATCTACGATCTACTGCTGTCTGTTTTGGCTCAGGTCCACCATAGGAGATCTCATTTCTCAATGTTTGTTTTCGCTCGCTTCTAGAATGTGGAGGATTCATCTCATCATGGAATGGTTCCTTGAGCTCGCCGTACTTTCCAGCTAACTACGCACCAAACATGGACTGCAGCTGGAAGCTAAGGGTAAAGTTGAGAAAATTATGTGGCATTTTCCATTTCCTGCAGCTAACATTCAGCAGCTGCCATCAAGTTGAGCAAAACTGAAACAAGCTCAAGTTGCACAGTTGGAAACATTATGAAATTCTGAAGCTTCGGTTTATGAAAAAGACACAAATAGGCATAGTCTGCTTTCTCTTTTTTCCCTTCAGAACTGATAGACAGAAGTGTTTTGACAGTCTTTTCAACTTAAGTCCAACTAAAAAGGATGTGGTGATGAGGTTACGTGACTAGGCAATGCTACTGATTAGCATTCACAACAAGGGTACTGTAATTGAAGGTGACTTCATTGTTTGAGTCTGTCTGGAAATGTAATGAGTACTGGGCTCTCTGATGAGCTGTGAACCTTTGAAATAACCTCTTTGCTCCTTAATGACCTAGTTCTCCCTCTGTATTAATATGCATGGTACAGTAAGCCATTTGGAAGAGCGCAAAGGTCATCCTTTGATAGTGGCCTGAAGGCCTTGTCAGTGGCTTGTCCTGGACTGTGTCACCGCAGTCTTTGCTTTTTTGGGGGGTTTTTTGTGTTTCCGATGGCGAGGCTAAATCTAGTTTCCTGACCTTCTTGCCCCTTTGTCAGACACCGTTCCCTGGTTACCTGCTCTCCATAACCATTGTGGTGCTGGACATTCAGGACACGCCAGTCACCAGCGGCTGTGAGAAAGACTGGCTGGAAATCAACGGGGTCCGGTGAGTGCGATCTCTATCTCAGTGGCTCCGCTGGGGCATTGGTGTCATCCGCATGGCCGCGCAGTCCCCCATGTGCATCTTACTGACTTTAGTGTGAAATAACCGTTCTGTAATGTAAATTGTGTGGTCCTCAAGAGGCAAATCAGTCTGTGTGTGGGTGTGTGTGGGTGGGTGTGTGTGTGAGTGTGTGTTTGTGTGTGTGTGAGTGCGCATGCGTGTTTGTGTTTGTATGCTCATTTTTTGTGTGTTCTTTGAGTCATATGTGCACAATTTTGTTTTATCACTATATGTGTATACTTGTGGATGTGGATGAGTATGTGCCGATATCTGTGTGTGTGTCTGTGTGTCTTTATGGCTAAGTCTGTATGTGTTTGTTATCCTTGCATCTCCCAGGCTGTGCAACCCTATCGTGGACAGCAGCCGGAAGCGGATCTACTCGTCCCCGGTGCTGCTGCACTTTCGCTCGGACGAGTCCCTTACCCACAAGGGCTTTCAGCTGCTCTTCCGCGCCTTCTCCCCAGAGACCAGTAAGTCCTCCACCCAGCGCCCGCCAGCACATGTGCCACTCCTTTTCCCTTTTCACAGCCGTCGGGGGGGACCCACTGCTAGGCTTTACTTACACGCTCACGGCCTGATTTTTAAAGGTTTCTGGGTCACACTGTTGTCTGCCACTGCCTGGCTGGCAGTCTTGAGAGTAGCACCACTTGGTGCTATTGCGTAACTGGCCCAGATAGTGCAGTATGGGATTCTGGGCCTAATCGGTCAGTGGGGTCTCCCCTTTTGACCTGTCCTCTGCCCATGATTTGTTGCTTCTCGAAGCAAGTGATTTTCTTGAATTTTCTGCCTCATATGTAGCAGTAGCGTTCAGGCCTCGACTTCTGTTAAGTATTTTAGAACCCTGATTTTCAAATTGCAACCATTAGACTACTATAGGGTTATTTCTAATAAGAAATGATATGCTAAAATGTGTCCTAAACAGTAAACGCATCATCATGTAACCAGTTACGGTTAATATAGTAACAATATCTATGCCTGATAAAAAGTTGTTTTGTTCCCCACAGCATCCAGTTAGTCATCTACTGCTACCAGCTACCTAAATAAATGGAAAAAAATGTTTTAAATCCATGTCGCAAAACAGGAGCTAAACGGGATCTGAAGTTTATGCTGTTTGGGGATTACTGTAGTGCATGGTTTGATTTCCAGGCTGGACACACCCTAATGAGATGACTGAATCACTATGGGTAAAAGCATCCATGGGTAAAAACATCTGCTAATAATAACTTGATGACCCATACAGTCAAGTTGCTCAAGACTGTTCCTAAAGACTTCCCCTAAGTTTGTTGAGCAATTCAAAGAGAAAGAGTATGCAAGTTTTTTAAAGGCCTTGGTTTAGGTATACTCAGGATGTGTAATGTCAATGCATCATAGCTATGTAATCACATCCAGTTGGTCAACTGTGTTTGTAATGACTCCCTTGAGTGTGTTGAGCAACTCAGAGAGATATTTCTCTGAGAGAAATAAAGAAAACACAAGTGCCTTTTTTTCAGCCCTCGGTCAGTGTATGCCAAGTACAGGTAATGTCAATTTATGATGGCTATGTAATTTCACAGATGTGGTGGGTGATATTGATGTATGTGTGTGTGTGTGTGTGTGTGTGTGTTTCTCTCAGCCTGTCCTAGACAGTTCCGCTGTGGAGATGGACAGTGTATCCCCCTAAAAAAGGTGTGTGATGGGGAGAGGGACTGCGTAGACGGGCGGGATGAGACTAAGTGCTGTAAGTAACACTGAGAACATACACGCCGTCTTGAAGCATCAGCCTCTTAATAACATATATAATAATATTACCTAATGATGTCTGTCCATGGCAGTGGGTTTTGGGCCTGACCCCATGTAATAACCCTATGTAATACCTAATAGAAGAATAAAAGAAATTTAGCAGAATAAAGTCTTTGTTGTACCAAATTGTCTCGGTTCTTTCTACGCAGGCTATTGCTTTAAATAGAAATTCGTTCTAGCACATTCTAGCACATTCAGCAGCATTCTATAACTGAGCAGCTGATGCAAAACCTCAGAATTCTTTCATTAATCTGATGCCATCAGGCCATTATACTTAGTCACGTAGACTAGTAGAGCTTGATGAGTCAGTGTGAAAAGTGAGAAGCACCCAGTGTGAGTGGCTTAGTATCATTCCATGAAACAAATGTGGACATGTTTATGTGTTGTTGTTGTTGGTGGTGATGGTGACAATGTGTTGCTGTTGGTTAGCAATACAAATATTGTTGTTGTTGGTTTGCAGAAATGATAATATTGTTGTTGTTGTTGTTTTTGCTGTAGCCACCTGCAAGCCAGGAGAGGTGTACTGCGGGAATGGACAGTGCAAACCTCACGGCAGCCAGTGTGGCTCCCAGACAAGCTGTGGAGACAGCAGCGAGGAGAACAACTGTGGTAGGCCACACACACTCCTCTAGAGTGCTTGACATTTATATTCAAAGCAACTTATATTACAAGGGTTCAATTCCCAAAACCATAGTTGCTAACAAGTTAGCCTCTTAGTTAGTTAGCAATGGAAAATTGCACTGCAACCAACTAATTGCTAACTTAGTTACAAACTACGACTTTGGGAAATGGACCTCGAATCATTGACTGTAGAAAACAGGGACAGCATACTCTCAACCAAAAGTGCGCCTAATGGGACAAACTGAAAATCGCAGAGGTTTAAGGAGTGTACAAAACACGTTGCTTTGGATAGCATTATCTAGAACAAAAACACATTGCTTTGGAATAACTCTGTTCACCGAATTACCAAATGCACTCTTGTATGTAATTACTTTCCAAAATGGCAACATCACCAAAAGTCACCTTATTCAGGTCTTCTCTGAAAACTAGGCCTGAGCGGCAGCCTTGACAGTGAACTTTCATTGGTGTTGTCTTATTGTGGAGAAAACAAAGCAGAACAAAAGAGGACATAGATTGGATGAATGGAGTATTGTACCTTGTTCTCTGATGTTAAAATAAAATATATTCAACAATTGCAATTTTACAAGCCTAATTAAAACCTTTAGGCTATGAATTGAAATGGTTCTTTTGGCTAAATGGCGCCCTCTGTGGCAACCACAATTGAACTACAATGGCTTTATGCTATTTTACACTTGTAGGCTTTGTTCTAAGTCGCCCATGTTTTAGTGGCTATTTCTAAGTTCAAGATTTTCATATGAAGGAGGGCACAACCATGTTTCATGTTCTTGGAATCTCTTTGGCTATGCACAACCTCTCCTCATTCATCAAAGCCAAGGCAAAAAATGGCATTCCATTCTATGTCTTCTTAAGGAAATGTTAATGTGTTTGTTCATCTTGTAGCAGGGAAGTGCTACCACATGTGCTCCAATAAGGTGTGTATTTCAAAAGCCTCGGTGTGTGATGGAGTGATCGACTGCAAGGATAGGAGCGATGAGCTCAATTGTACAAGAGCATGTGAGTGTCTGTTTATTAATGGTAACCCACACACACGTACACACACACACACACACACACACACATACACACACACACGCACACAGAGTATTTTAATGCTTTCATATATTTCATTCTACCACATGTATATTGAGACTGTCAAAGTTAACGCAATGCTGTTTTAAGAATGTATTGCCTACCCTCAGATGTCATATTGGAAGGATGCTTAGCTATCTCAACCCACCAGATTAATAAATATACAGTTCTTATAATGTTAAAATCTAAATATCTTCCCAGCAAGTAATGTTTGGTTCATAGGGTATTTTCTTTTAAGACTTACACATTAAATAAGGGCTCTCTTTCTCTCTCTTTCTACACACACCTACAGTACACACTCCTCGCGTATCTTTTCTAACATAGCCTTGTTTTCTAGTTCATAAAGGCTGTTCCCCTTCGTCCTACAAGTGTGCCAACGGGAAGTGTGTGAATAAGATGAACCCCGAGTGTGACGGGATCAAAGACTGCAAAGACGGCTCTGATGAGATGCGCTGTGGTGAGTTCCAGACACCGTCAAACTCCAGAGCAGCTTCACAAACTGCATAACAACCTGTTTCTTAGTTGAGTCAAAAGATATGGAGATTCTCAATAGATTACCAAAGATCATTGAATACTGACCAAGGGGGGGATTTTCCCCCCTCCTCCTTGCAAAAAAAGTTTGGGTTTTATACATTTAAAGCCTTGCTTTCTTATCTTTTATGATGATATACTATGGTTAAGATAAAAATTTTGACCAATGCCTCTGTTGCAAGGATTTCATTTTCTGTTGTTGTGGTAGCAACACTGTGCACATAATGCTGTTTATGTTCCGATGATTTAGATTTTTTAAGACTTTCTGGTGAGTTTTTCTTGTCATCAGTACCACTGGATGAAACCCTGGTGGCAGCCATTTTGCCGTTCTGTTTAGAAAAAGCAGCTACTCCATTGGTGTTACCTAATCACGAGTCGACCGTGCCACCTCTGGCAAACAAAAATCTTATAACGCCCTGTAGAAGCTAGTTCTGTATAAAATGCCTCGTCATAAAGAATGGGCAGGATTTTTTGCGACAAACTCTTTCTCCTCCTCATGTCTCTCATGTTGTCTCTTCCTCACCGCTTAGATCTCCCCTCCTCACTCTCTTCTCCTTTACTGTAACTCTTCTCCTCTGTCTTTACTTCTCTCATTTTATTCTTCTTTCTGCTCAGCTCTTTCTTTACTTCTCATTCTTATCTTCTCTTATTCCATGTACTACTCCCCCACATGTGCTCTTACTTTTATACGTCCACTTCTTCTTCCTTTCCACTCTTCTCTGCCCCCACTTCTCTCTTTTGTCTTCCATTCTTTGCTTCCACTTCTCTCTTTTCCTTTTCTCTTTCTTCTATTTCCCTTCCCTCTTTTTGATACTTGGAGACATTGATAGAGTACATTTTTGAAATACTGTTCCACACCAATAAGGGACAGTGTTTACTACATTTTTTAAACATTTTAACATTTTAAACCCTGTTGCAATAAAAAAACAATATACATTTTTTTCCTCCCATCTATTCCTCATCCTCCTCTCTCTGGCTGTAGTCTGCGGTACGCGACCGAGGAAAAAGGCGAAGATTGTGGGTGGTGCGGATGCTCAGACAGGCTCGTGGCCTTGGCAAGTTAGTCTGCAGATGGAGCGCTACGGCCATGTGTGCGGAGCCTCATTGGTCTCCAGCCGCTGGCTACTGTCCGCCGCACACTGCTTCCAAGACTCAGACGCCATCAAGTGAGGACACACTTAGATTATAACTTATTTATAATATAATGTTATAAAATATAATATAATATATCCCATAATGCTGGCTGAGGTCACTCAAACTGCATAAAGCGTAAGTAGTGACTAATATCTGTAGTTGCTGGAAGTGTTACTGTTTTATTTTGTTTTCTTTATCATAAAACATTCAGGTTTACAAAACAACTTTAATATGTTCTCTTTACCTTGTTTTTTTAAGATGCCTCTTATTCATTAACCATATGAAAGTATGTAAACATATGTGTCTGTGCATGTTGTGTGTGTGTTTATTTATGTGTGCATGCATGTGTGTGTGTGTTTGTGTGAGAGAGAGTGAACTGATATGAATGCACTGCTAGAGGCCCCTTTAAGCATGTGTGCATGAATCATTCTGCGTGTGTCTTGTGTTGTGTTTGAATCATGGAAGCATTCTAAGAACAGGAGAAAGTGAAAGAAAGGAAGTCCAGTCCTCATTCATTTCAATAGGAAATGCTAGACTAGTGAATTCAGACAAAATGTAATAAATTTTTCAGTTTCATGGGGGTCATTTCCAGCACCATTTAATTTAGCCATTTAGGTCTGGATCGGCATTGGACATTTCTTCAAGGGAAAAAAACGTGCACATACGAGGGAGCTCGTGCACAACACTAAACGAAGCTGAAAGGGAGGAGCCCACCAATCAGCACAGGGAAAATTATGCCAGAAATTGTGCAAAATTATGCGATTTCTGAAAAATGGCGACAAGGACGTGCCTTGTCCTCGCCAAATCCTCACCCCCTGGTTTGAATGTGCTGTATGTGTATGCATGTGTATCAGGGTGCATGTGTATGTGTGCCTATGGTCACAGAGGCATTTCATCAGGTTGTCTCGGGCTGCATACATTCTTACCTGCCTGGGTGGCTTACAGGTACTCAGATGCCCGCTCCTGGCGTGCCTACATGGGCATGCGTGTCATGAACACTGCCAGCAACGCTGCTGCCACCCGGCAGGTCCGTCGCATCCTGCAACACCCGCAGTACGATCAGTTCACCTCCGACTATGACATTGCTCTGCTGGAGCTCAGCGCCCCCGTCTTCTTCAACGAGTTGGTTCAGCCCGTCTGTGTGCCGGCCCCCACCCACTCCTTCAGCTCGGGGACCAGCTGCTTCGTCACAGGTTGGGGGGTGCTCACGGAGGATGGTAAGGACTACACTGGTTACAGGTGTGTGTGTGTGTGTGTGTGTGTGTGTGTGATAGATTCATAGAACTGCTCGAGTGCACCTGTAGTGTAGGTGCCAGAGGATGCCGTCAGTAATGCCAGTGTCATATGTTCAAGGAACCTGGCTAGCAGTAGTAACTGCTAGTAGCCTGAAAATTGTCGGTTTGAATCCCGGGTGCCACTGTTGTGCCCTTGAGCAAGGCACTTAACCTTAAGTTGCTCTAGGGGAGACTGGCCCTGAATTAATTGATAGTTGACAAATGTAAATCAGTAAATCGCTTTGGATAAAAGTGTCTGCTAAATGCATAAATGTAAATGGATAAAGCTGTCTGGTAAATGACTAAATGTTACTCTCCAGCCAGAGACTGATACCTGGTAGATGCTTTCATCCAAAGTGGCATGGATTCGTAATGTGGGGTATGGAAATTGCACTCCAGTCAACCGATCCGATCGTTAGTCAGTGATCTTACCACTACTCCACTATGCTAACTGTGCAGCCTCTTGTGTATTTAATAAATTAAATGTTATATTTCATACTGCAGTGTGTACACATACTCTCCCTTTGGAAACAGTCATGACATTTTCTTTGGTAAAGGGGTCCTACTTCCAGGTTGAGGGGAGATGGTGTTGGTCATCCAGGTTTACGTAGACCGCACTGAATCAGCCCATGATTAGGTGCCAGCGTGATACGCTAGAGCAGATAGCTACTGACGCAGGGGACAAACCCAGACAACACAAGCAGAAAAACAAGCAGCAAAAAAGAACATAATATGCTACCTTATCTCTAATGATGGAACAGCAGGAACAGAATAAAATAAATCATGTCATATTTGGAAAGACAGCTGAGTCAGGCCTAACTCAAACATAACGACAGAAATTGCATGTGGCTATGAAAATAATAGACATAAATTCTGATTCCAGTACTCCCATAAGGCACAAAACTTTAAGTGACATAACTTAAGATAAGTCAAGACAAGAAAAACTCTTTTAAAAGAAAAAAAAACACTTCAAAATGGTGTGAAGCTGTGCACATGGGCTGTTCACATGTGTCATCTTGTGTCAGCTAAAGTTCTGTCAGTGCACAGTGAGCATGACTCCAGAGAGATGATAAACATCAACAGGCCATTGGCACACTTGAGTGCAGAACTATGCCATCAGAGATCAGAGCAGACTGGAAGAGCCACTTCAGTGTATTGTCTTTTGCAATAAAAGCCAATTCTTTACCTACTCTACTCAATGGAGATAGCGTCTTTTTGTGTGGTACATGGTAGTATATATTGTGGACATTGTCAGTGTGTGTGTGTGTGTGTGTGTGTGTGTGTGTGAAAGTGATTAAGATGGGTCTCTCGGGGTGTGCAGTGACATTTTGGTGACTTTCCCTCTAGGTGAGTTGGCTTCACTGCTGCAGGAGGCCACCGTGAACATCATTAACCGAAATGTTTGCAACAAGCTATACGACGATGCTGTCACTCCCAGAATGCTTTGCGCTGGCAACATGCAAGGAGGTGTAGATGCATGTCAGGTAATGACCCAAACAACTTAAGCTTGCAATAGCTTTGACTAATTGTGTACACATACATACATGCGTTGCATACATACACACACACATCCCACCCTGAATGTTAGTTCTCTGTGGTACACCAAAGCACCATCCCAACAGAACAATCTGTCTCAGAGTGTTTGTGTGTATCACAAGTTCATATTGTATATAAGTCATAAACCATAGAGAAAAATACAGTATAATAAATGGATGAAATTAATCTATGAAATGCAAGTGAGGTAGGGAGGGAGCCATCATTCATTTCAAGGAATGTTTCTACAGTAATTGAACAGTCTTCCACATAGGGCATTATTTGTTAATCCATCAGTTGTGAACCTTTGTGTGTGTATGTGTGTGTGTGTGTGTGTGTGCGCATACTTGCATGTGTGTATGTATATGTGTGTGCACAGGGTGATTCAGGCGGTCCATTGGTGTGTCTGGAGAAGGGTCGGCGCTGGTTCCTGGCCGGCATTGTGAGCTGGGGAGAGGGATGCGCTCGGCAGAACCGGCCAGGAGTTTACACGCAGGTCACCAGGTTCACAGATTGGATCCATCAGCAGACGAAAGGCCAGGTGTAAAGGCCTGTGTGCCATCAAGCACCAACAAACGACATGACACCAGTCTGACTTGCACGTACGTAGTGTCAACTTACACCTGAAAAACCCCTTGCAACTTCCTGGTGATGGCTCAAAAGTCCCACCCAAAGCCTCATGCCAGTGTCTCTTCTGAAACTTCTACGGTCCTGCATTTTTGAAGACAGTCAACCTCAGCTAAGTGCTGCCATGATCCTCTGTCCCTGTAATATCATCAGCACCTGCCTCTGGTTAGCCTACACACAGAGCTCTGGACGTTGCTCAAAGGTTGAACATACATTCCAGAAATACTTTGGACTCTTTTTCATTGTGGAAGGAGTTCACTCTGTGTTACTGTGTGTGGGCCTACTGTGTGTGTATATTATTATGGCCCAGTATTCAGACAGATTTTTTAGTTATATATTACCAACTATTTCTTCAATTAGTGTAGCTTTCCATTCCCCCAACTTTACTGGGATTAAATAATCACAGTTACGCTGAGTTGTATGTCCCATGTTATAGTCATTCTTATTCTATGCCTATCAAACTCTGTATTGCACAAGCTAAAAGAGATGGTAAAATGCATTATCATGTGAAGTTATGGTGTGTCAGTTGTCCTTTTAGTGTAGAGCCTACGTGAAGATGATGGCTCCTTCGCTGGATCTCACTCCAAAGCCTCAAATCACTGTACTGTATCCCTACTGTCACTCCAAAATAACTACAGACATATTCCCGAATACCATTTTTGGCTCTTTGCTTCTCCCGAGTGATGAGTACAATCAAAACACCTTGGCTGCTACACATAACGTGCTCCCACTCGTGGTCATTCCGAGGTATTGCACTGTTTAAAGTTATATCTTGTGTCCTGTCGAACCACCTGCGAAAATGTCACAATCAGTTCTGTTAAATATATTTAAAGATCGCTGTTGAAATTAGTGATATATTAAACAGTCTCTGAACACAATTGCTTCGTGTTTTCACCTGTTTGGCGTTTTTTGGAAAGAGGAAAGTTATTCCGCCCTAAAATGTATTGTTATTGAGGAATATGCATTATTAGACGAGCCTACAGTTAGGATTTGTTTTTAAATTATTTTGTTGCGCTCCTCTAACACTTGTCAAAGTGAGGCTACTTGATAACATCAATTACAGTCACAATGATAGTGCTTCTCATCATTGTTTCGCAAACTAAAAACGAACGATTTTAGTGAAGTAACTTTCACGGAAAGACACTACGCGTAAATGCATTTGCAATTGCGTTTGTGGTGTATAAACTCTTGGTCTCCATGCCCAAGAAAGGCCAAGTAGACCGCTGAAGATGTGAATCAGAGAGAGTGCGCAGGGAGGGTCTTTGCGATTGGCGCGTAGGTGTGGCGTCACTGAACCGGCGTGACAGGGTAAATAAATCGCATGTCCCAGTCAGAATGGGAGAGAGTTGCCGTGGAATCTTAACTTGCTGTTCAGTGACTGTACTTTTATACATTCATATATTTCCAAGGGAATAGTACGGGTTTCTTCATCCACGGATCATTGCAAAACGACCGTGCGCAACTGAAGTGTTGCGAGGGGCATCCTTTCTGGAGGAACTTTTGGTCCTTGTATTTAATTTTTTTCTTCAAGTTTTCAAAACTTTCTTCAAGATATCGCCAGTTTTTCTTTTTTTTTTTCAAGGCACCACTTTTGGTAGAGAGCATGATTGACATTTTATTACTGGTTTTGTGTGGAATGTCGGGCAGCGCTCTGGCAAAAGGTAAGGAAGACATTCTTTACAACCGTTAGGACTGATTGTGCACTTGGGATTCTCGTTACCTGTTGCAGTAGTCATTACTGGTAAAGTGTGGATCGACATTTTACTAAATAAAAACTACATCACACTCTGATGTTACTCAACATTTATGAAGTTATGAAGTTGTGCACAGCCTGCGCAAGGATTATGACTTGACATGACTGCGCCATGGTCCCACTCACGCACGATATGACTGTAGCAAACTGGGGTGCCAAAGTAGTAAGGGACTGACACGTTGTGTGTAAGTGTGAGGAAAATTCCACATTAAAGTGCTTGACCAGTAAAGGGGAACAAAGGCATCAGTGTAGACTTTTGATTTGTTTGAAGGCAAGGTTTCAGCTGTGGCAGACTATTACGCACCGGTGCGCAGGTTACGTTTTGGCACGGAAATGAGAAGTAGAGTGATGTACGTGTTGCGAACCTCAAGCATTGGTTGTTCACTGTAGTCAAGAGAGATAGTTGTTTTGATAGCGAAGACCTCTGTGCACCGGCTTGGCGTCCGTCTCCAACTATTTGGCCCCGGTTGAATCGACGAGGGCGTTATTTCCTGAGCCTGATGAGTTTGTGAAATGGAAGTTCTAATATAAATGAGTTCGGGGTCATGACCACCTCAAGGAAACTTTCTAGTGCGCAGGAACCCGGGCTAATCAGTGGTTATGACTAAAACAGACGCACTGGGAGGAAATCTGCGCTGAACTGGTGTACTCCTGTGCGCTCCGCTGCGTCACTGTTTTATTTTTATTGGTCAACAACTTTCCACTCCCGCTGCAGGTCAAGTCGATGGATTTCCTTGCGTGAGAGACATTGCATTTTTCACAGATGAGCATTTATTAATGTTTCAAAACGTATAACATACAATAAGTAACATATACCATTTTATACAACAACAACAACAATAATAATAATAATGATAAAATCGTTTAATTATTTAACAGTAGCACTGGAAATCAGTGAAATTTTATGAAATGGAGTAGCCTCCTTTATTAATTTCTTCAGATACAAACATATATCGTGGTTGAAAGCATAGGCGTGCGGTTGGTAACGGTGAAATAATTTTTTGATTTATCCTTTCTCATTATTTTACATTTCAAGTGTTTGTGATGTAGCCTAAATTAGCTGGCCTATAGGTTTAAAGATTGCCAATTCGATCCATGCAATATTTACAAATTTTTTTAATGTTTTGCTTGTAAAATGATCCTAATTTTGCGAAGCATATTTTAGAGGTTTATATTATTTGCACCAACGAAATTATTATGCGTACACAAAATACGAAATGTCATATACCCTTTTGTTATGCAGATCTGACAACGCATGAAATACAATCATTTATTTTCACTTAATCAGTTATTTCACCTAATCACCTAATTTATTGGGCCTAGTAATCTATTAATTATCCTTGAGCATTGTTACTGGAATACCACGATATGTTGATACATACATCTGTTCTATTGCACTTTGTGCGACTTTTCGGAAATCTGGTCTGGACATAAACGTTTCAAGTGTTTTCTCAGGGTTCTCTGGCTCCATAGCACGTTCTGCCGCGCTAGGGACTCCGGAACTCTAATGTGTAGAATAAGCGTTAAGGAAAGAATGGAATAACGGCCAGAGAATGGGTCAGTAGCCTAATTCACGACTTGTGTAAATTCCCTGTGGGCCACTGCTGAGAAAAGGTACCTAACTCCACTTCCTCAAGTGTTCATACAGCCAGCTGTATAGGCTATATGGAAAGGTGACTCACAGTGTATAGGCATTGTAAGGCATCTTTCCGTATAGCCTATACAGAATTGCGTGACGATAAGACGAATGTAAGTACAATCTAATGGCATGGCTGTGGTCAATCAGTTTGGCCTGTAGGCTTAATATATAGTTCATAAAATAGAAATATAAAGAGTCCTTCTGAGAGTGTATTTCACACCCAAGCCATAAAAATATATTACAATGTTGCAAAAAACTTTGATTTACAGGCTGGTAGTTAGCATGAAAGATAAAATGTTCATGCTGTTGGTTCTTATTATGATTGATAATGTTTTAAACTTCTCACTTAAATATTTATTCATATAGAATAGGCATAACTGAAATATAAGGCTTATCAGAATATGTTATACATATGTTTTAACAAGTTGCAAGGCTCATCCAAGACACTCCGAATTGATAAAAATGTAGTTTAAGAAATAATCAAAAGCACTTTTTAGGACAGAAGTGGCCTACTGTTTAGGGGAACACACTTGTGACCGAAAGGTAGTCTGTTCAACCCCCAAGCAACAGAATAAATGTGGGCTGTGGAGTGGCTGAATGTCGTTTCCCCATATCCATATCCAGGGATCCTTGAGGACTGGTGCTACTGCAGTGGCTGCCCACTCCTCCAGTTTTCTATGTGTTTAGTTCAGTCACTGTCTGCTCACCGTGTGAGTATGTGTGTCATCACCTAAAGCCATGGATGTGTGCAAAAGCACTGAAGGAGTTTCCCTCTGGAATCAAGATAGTGTCTGTCTGTGACTTATTTCCTCTTCTGTTGAATCAGTGAAACTTCATAACAGTTGTTATTTAATCCTTTGCATCACATTCAATATTTCCAAATTCAAAGATTCTTCATTGCAGCTTATTTTCGGTCCTCATATTTGGTCGACATAGGTATTAAGACTAAACTCCTAAACATATCTTCTCATCTATCAATCTCTTTCTGTTGTAGAATCGACTGGTAAATATAGCTCACCGTTGCTTGATGTGAAAGTGCACCAGCTTGTCCTGGAGGCCAACAAGACTCTTCAACTTAAGTGCAGGTAAAAGGCGCAACCTCAACCCTACATTGGACTTTCAAACTCACTCACTCTACAGGCCTGACCAAATACATGAGCATATATAGGCCTACACCATATATAATACATTCTATTTGTCCAATACTAACTTAATGCCACTCCTGGTTTTATGTATACTATACAATATATAGATATTATATGGCCAGTACTAGCTTGACAGCCCTCCTGAGCTAAAGCCGATCAGTGGTGCATCATAGATTCATAGATCTGTTGCAGTGTTTGGCTGCATTGTTTTTTTGGAACTGAGAGATTAGGATAAGCCTCAGCTAGTACCTTTACGCTTCACATTTACCCTGTGTGTTAACCCAACCTGTGTGTGTGTGTGTGTGTGTGTGTGTGTGTCTGTGTGTGTTTGTCCTCCTATACCTGTCCAGGGCAAGAAGTGCACTGGAGTGGGTCCTCCCATTTAATGTGACGGCGTACAACCAGAGCTTACGTGTGGAGCATTCGAAGTGTAAGAGGCAACACTGTAGCATGCTCACCCTGAATCCAGCACTGCCTCAACACACAGGCTCCTACCGCTGTACCTACAGTCACCGGCAGAAAAGGCACTCATCTGTCTATGTCTATGTCACAGGTGAGGAGCTCACGCACGCGCAAACATACACACACACACACACACACACACACACACACACACATACACACACACACACATACTGACACAAGCATACACACTCATACAGTCCACTAGAGCAGAGAAGTACTAGAGACACTGAGATGCTCCCAGAGACAGGAGAGGAATATGCTGAGATTCACAGATGCCCCCCAAAAAGTCACTTTTTATTAGAGAGGACTGTTGTCACTGTCATTAGAGAGGACTACAGTAAAATGAGCACTAACTGAATTAAATGGGATGCAATGGAACTGACTTGATAAGGAAGATGAGGAGAGGTCTTGATTGCCTCTGATAATACACCCCACCACTCTGCCACTACCCCTACTGATCCCCCCCAAACATACACAAACCACTGCCACCCAGCCCTTAAGTTTAAGGTAAGGCTGGCGTTCTCGCTGTCAGTCTCTATGTGTTAACTCCAAACAGGAAACTGGAAATCCAATAATATCTAAACAGTTTTTTTTCCCCTCTCTATTTACACGCATCCTCTTAAGTATCTGGCACAGTTTCTCTTGCCTGTTTCTCTCTCTCTGTTTCTCTCTCTCTGTTTCTCTCTCTCTCTCTCTCTCTCAGCCTCTTAACCCCCATCTCCTCCTCATTTTTGGTCTAAATATAACCTTTAACTTTCATTTACGTGCTGCCCCATGGGAGCAGAAATAGCTACAGCTGCTGAAAGGCTCAGCCCCTGGGCAGTGTTTCCCAGGGCACTGCTCTTATCTCTTGCTCTCAGCCCTGATCACCGCATCCTGTGCTGCACTAAGGGCTTTGGGGTGGGGGGTGAGGAGGAGGAGGGGGGGTGATGCTGAGGGTGAGGGGTGCTACTATGGGAGTGAAGAGGACAGAGGGACGGAGACGTGGGGGATAGGAGGGTGGTGGGGGCGCAGGGTGTCTCAGTCTCTGGCTGTTGAGGGACGGAGGAGATGGAGGAGGCTGACGATGGGGAGGAGGTGGTGGTGGAGGACGAGGAGGTGGTGGAGGGGAAGGGTGGGCAGGCAAGCAGGGAGGGAGGGAGGGAGGGAGGAAGAGGAGGCGACAGCAGCCTCTCAGGGGGCATCCAGGGGCATGAGGCAGAGGGCAGCAGAAGCGTCGCAGCGCCGGGCCGCCCCATCCCTCCCTTGGCACGGCGCGGGCAGGAACGGCAGGCTGCTGGGCGGGAAGCCGACGGGCCAACAGGCCCCCCGGGAGCCATCAATCGCTCCGACGGTCCCGATCATCAGGCCTCTCCCTGCCGCTTTTATATGGAATCAAAGCACAACAAGGAAGCTCTGTATCCCGCGGTCCTTGGGGTACTTTTGTTAAAATGTTCAGAGATTTTTTTCATTCCTTTAATAACACCACTGTTGCAAACAATGACGGAGGGGGGTGGGGGGTGTGTGTGATGGTAATGGTGCTACTGTTGAGGGATGGCGGGGGGGCGCAACCAACACCCAGGTTCTTTTTCAATGGTACAAAATATTACGTGAAGAGAAAAAAATACTGAAACCAGACGAGGAAACAACAGGGAAGGGGGGAAGAAAGTGTTTGATAGTCGGCAAACAATCTCTGCGTGTGTTTATTGTTGAGCCCGGATTGTTCTCAATGTCTGAGCTTTCTAAGAGCAGAGTATGTGTAGATATCTTGTGTGTGTGTGTGTGTGTGTGTGTGTGTGTGTGTGTGTGTGTGTGTGCACAATAAATGAGAGCACAGCACAGCTGCATGTTTGTTCCTGACCCCGTTGTTTGGGTTTCAGACAGCCGGCGGCCATTTGTGAACGAACAGCTTAAGGGGCCGGAGGTGATTGACATGACCGAGGCCAAGCCACTGGTCTTCCCCTGCCGAGTCACCTCACCTGATGCCTCCGTCTCGCTGGTCAAGGTGAGCGTTCAGCCTCTCTTACCTACCTGTCGCATGAAACAAGCAACACTGACTGAAATACTCCGACAGGTGATTCCTGTCGTTAACATTTGAAGGTGTCTACACAAGAGTGACACGAGCCTGTCATTAACATGACATGACATGTATCAACATTTATGACATTGCATTGATGTTTATGACTGTTGCCATGAAGTGTCATTTGGTTTTTGTAATGTCTACAGCACCCCAAACAGTGTCAACTTTACATTACAAAAACTGAAAAACCTGACACTTAATGACAACAGTCATAAACATTCAAAAACGTGTCATTAATGTTCATGATATGTCACATCATGATAATGACAGGCTCATGTAACTCTTATGTAAACACCTTCAAATAAAGTGTTACACTTCTTTAAGCTCTCCTACTGGAACGTGTCATAAATATGTCATGTAAAATGACACATTGTGGCTAAAGATGCTGTGGTAATGGTCTGTGAGTAGTGGGCAGTAATATTTCAGTGTTTATCTATTAATTAACCTAATTAAATTATTACATTTAAATTATATGGAGTGTTTAATTTAATGGGGTGTTAAATTTAAATTTAATATTAGTTTTATGGCATTTAGCATCACTGCCAAATCATGAGACACTCCCTATCACCATGACTACAAACAGGATGTGTTAGCTAGTTAATCTAGAAGATGTGACTGTGGTTTGGAAATTGTTCATTAGAAGTGGGTGAAACATATTGCACAACCAGCTCAGTAGAGTGGGACCCCTTTGGTAGAGAAAGACATTAGAACAGTATAGAAGGAAAAGAGTCAGGTGAGGTAGAGGATGAAAGGGAGGGAGGAGATGAAAACATGGGGAAATGCACATATAACTGCCTGATTCATAGCTCTCTCCTTCTCCCATATCATATATCTGCACATTAACTTAATCATTCCCAGACACTGTTGAACAAGGGGCAGAAAGGTCGTTCATTCAGTACTGACAAAAATATATCATATTACCATTACCATAACCAGGTGCTCTTGCACTTCAGCATGTAGAGCTATGTGGTAACATTGCCAGGATCATCAGTATGGTGTTGAAGTGGTACATATTTAGATACAAAATGTATTTCTATACTACTATAACTTGGTAAAAGACTAAAAAAAGTTCTATCAAACCACTTGTCAAACTACTTAGATGACTTGTAGTAATGTATTGCTGTATAGGATAACCACTAACTGGGAGTCAGATTCTCAGCCAAGACCTCTTCATCCCCCTGGTTTTCCTCCGCCAATACAATCTGGCCATTCCCCTATTCTCCTGGGTGCCTGTTGGGCTCTCATACTGCCATGGCTACACAGTCTCTGCCTCCCACTTACTAAGCTGTCATCTCCTGCTGCTTTCAGCATTCAAAGCTCGGCCAGTAAACTAAAGCAATGTGCAAACAGTGTCAAGGTCAAGGAAACTGACTTTCCGGGGGAGTTTACAGTGTGTACTGATGCAATTGGAGATCATTGCTTACCAACCAGTCACTAGACCACCTGATTTTAAATACACTTTCAGCCAGGGACATCAGGTAATTACTAGGCTCACTGGTGTTATGTGCACTGGTAGAACTTTACACTTTATACTCTTGATATGGACATCTGAATGATGAGCCAAGAATGATGTTGACCTATTATGGGATATTTTGGGTACAGTAAAAAAAAAGCCTAAAGATAAAAAATCTTTAACCATCTGTCTCATAGTTGCTGGTCTAGTCTAGAATTCCCCCATCAGCTGAGTTCATCTTTTCCAGTCTTTCACAATCTTTCATAAATGTGACTGTATGTGAGAGTATTGCATCTCATGTGAATATGAAGTGAACTTTACTGTTCCTCCATGCCTTGTGATTTGTCACCTATGACTGTCACTAAATCATTCCATATTGTAATGAACTCACCCATTAGTTTCTTGAGTAGGGGACTTTTGCAGCCCTTTTTGCCACCACTGCAACATCACCATTCTAACTACTACTACTACTATTATTATCATTCACAAGTAATGCATTGTTCATGGCGCAATGTTTGCGCTTCTTAAGAGCTTCGGGTCAGTGCGTTTGTTTTTATTTCATGCTCCGGATATCTCAAAGCGAGAGAGTGAATGAGTATGTGTGTGTGTGTGTGTGTGTGTGTGTGTGTGTGTGTGTGTGTGTGGTCTAGTGTGACATAGATACCCTTTTTTTGCATCACGGTCCGGAGTGTGTGGCGCCCCCCCTCCCGTGCTTCCTACCCCTGTTGGCACTGTTTTCAACCCCGGAGACAGGACACAGGCTCCTAAGTGCCACCCCCCCCCCACCAAACACACACACACACACACACACACACACACACACACACACACACACACAAATCAACCCCCACACCCTCACACCCCATTTCCAAAAACCCCCTCTTCCCCACTGTTACCCATAGTTGCTGCTCATGCACCATTAGGACTTTCATGCTTCTAACCTTAGGCATTTCACAGGCTCCTCAGAGCACGGAGGTCATTCATTCACAATGTGGAAGAAGGGGCCAGTGCAGAGATGGGGTGCATCGACACGAACGTTAAGGGAACAGGGCTGGAAGTTTTCAAGCATTCGTTTTGCCTGAGTTCAATGGAGTGGGCCAGATTATTTTAGATTTAAAAACAGGCAATAATTCTATACTTTTCAAAAAATGTGAATATGTCGAAAATGTGAGATGTGACATTTTTCAAAAATGTCTAATAAGTTCAGGTACAGATATTTTTTTGATTGCACCAATTTATTCTCCTACATTAATTATTTGGTGTATTACTTACACTTTTATGGCTTATGTGCTGTGTATTTATTTATTTTTTTAAATGGGCCCAGTCATCCGTAGGACACAATCTGAGTAATCCGTCATTTTTTTTTTCTTACTTTAAGTGGTAGTTTGCAGGCAAGTGTTTTAAACTCCTTTAATTTCTTCATTCTTAGTCTGTGTGTGTTTTACATCCATTGAACTGACACAGTCAGAGCATCGTGATGGAACTGTCCAGATTGTCAGGCCAGTGATTTCTGATAACTGTGATGGGGATAGGAAATAGAACAAATCAGAAAGGAGCACCTCTCCTCTCTTCACCTCACCTCTCCTCTCTTCACCTCACCTTTCCTCTCTTTTGCTCTCCTTTCTTCTCCTCACCTCACCTCTCCTCTCTTCACCTCACCTCTCCTCTCTTTTCCTCTCCTTTCCTCTCCTCACCCCTCCTATCTTTTCCTCTCCTCTTCTCCACTAGTCTGCTCTCTTCTCTTCTTCTCTTCTCTCTTTTACTCTCCTCTCTTCTCTTTTCCTCTACTTTCCTCTCCTCTCTTCACCTCACCTCTCCTCTCTTTTCCTCTCCTTTCCTCTCCTCACCCCTCCTATCTTTTCCTCTCCTCTTCTCCACTAGTCTGATCTCTTCTCTTCTCCTCTTCTCTCTTTTACTCTCCTCTCCTCTCTTCTTTTTTCCTCTCCTTTCCACTCCTCTCTTCTCTTCACCTGTCCTCTCCTCACCTCTCCTCTCCTCCCCTCTCTTCTCTCCTCTCCTCTCCTCTTGTCTCCTCTCCTCTCCTCTCTTCACCTCTCCTCTCCTTATCCTTGGCTCTGAGCACAGGATGGGAGCTGTTTCGGGATGTGCCATTGATATGACAACCCCCTCCTGTCACCCTGTAAAAAAGGCGATACATTTTGTTTCTGTTTGCTCTTGGACATTCAGCGTTGTTTACGTCCTGCTCCCAATTTCTCTCTCTGTCCATGTCACCGGTAACGTTCTAAAAATACAGCAAGGACTCCTCCACCCTGCTCAGGCTTGTTCAGGACTGTCACACACACACACACACACACACACACACACACACGCACACACACACACACACACACACACACATATGGCTGGAGTGTTTTTTTCCTCCTGGAAGGATTTTGCTCTCAGCTTCAGGATCTTTAATCTCAGATCTCTCGCTCGGGAACAATACCCAGGGGGCCATGCTCTCGCAGAAGCTGTGAAAGTGGCCAGTATAGGGGAGTGGGAGGTGATGGTACAGAGAGGGATTTTGTGTGTGTGTGTGTGTGTGTGTGTGCATGTGTGTGTGTGTGTGTGTGTGTGTGTGTGTGTGTGTGTGTGTGTGTGTGCATGTGTGTGTGCGTGTGTGTGTGTGTGTATGGGTATGTGTGTGTGGGGGGGGTTGCTTCTCCTGTGCAAAGCCTGACCTGTGAGCCCAGCCGGAGTGTCTATATCCTGTAGTAACAGGATGTGAGGAGATGGACTGGAGTCACGTTTCCACATCCTCGACTCTTCAGTCTCAGATTCCAGCCGGACGAGCTCGGGTGGTGTGTGTAAGATTGTGTGTGTGTGTGTGTGTGTGTGTATGTGTGTGTGTGTGTGTGTGTATAAGTGTGTGTGTGTGTGTGTGTGTGTGCATGTGTTTTGTATGTTTATGTGTTGAGGGGAAGACAACTAAATCATACTGGAGCCTCCAATGAGAGCACAGCAATCAGCGGGCTAGATAACACCTGTCACAGGGCCAGCTCTGGGCAGCATCTGGGCCAAAGGAGGGCCAGAACCAGTTGCTATCGTTGGCCCTTTAAGCCAAGGCTGAGAATGCAAAACGTGTGTGTGTGTGGGGAGGAGGATGGGGGGTCTTACCTAACACATCCAGTGAAGAGGGAACTCGGGGAAGAGGGCGAGGGTGAAGGGGCGAGGTCCTGCACTGTGCGTTTCGCAGTGGGAGAGAGGCGTCTACCTGCTCCCCTGGGAGAGGGCAGTACGCTTCCAGTGTCACAGCCCCACCAGTAAACATTTCCTTGAGATGATGGGGAAGAAAACAAAATCCAAGTACTCTGCTCAGACTTCTGTAAACAGAGCTATTAGTGCAGTGTGTGTGTGGAGTGTGAAGGAAGAACATGGAGAACAATATCTGGCTCCCCTTGAGAAAAAAAAAGCAAAACAAAATAACACAACATAATAGATTGCACTTTATTGTTGACTGCGTTAATGTGTCAAGCAAATAGAGTACCTACATGGCAATATGCCAAGATAAATATTTTTCATATTTTATGCATAGATTCTATCATATTCAAATAATTTTTTTGTCCATGTTTTGATAGGTTCGTATTATTGTTCTTTGTGCTAAGTCATGACTATAATGTCTGAACATGTCTGAAATTCTGTTTTTGCATGTCAGCATGACTTGGTTAAATGTGGGACCATACCTGCACTTCCACATGATTTCATTACAATTATTTGTTTATTTACAGTTTCAGTTTCCTCTCAAGACATTAATCCCAGACCAGAAGAATATAATTTGGAACAGCAAAGAGGGCTTCACAATTCGTAGTCCCTCTATTTTGGACACAGGACTGTTCTATTGTGAGACCACAGTCAACGGAGTGACGCATAAGCAGGACTTCATTGTCTATAGACCTGGTGAGGATGTGTAATGTTTGAAACTAGAAAGGGCAGTTGCAAAAGAGTAATTACATTTCTGATAACTTATAATTGATGATTAATTGTTGATGTTGTTTGTTGGTTTCCTTACCTTCTCTTTCTCTCTCTCTCTTTCTCTCTCTCTCTCTCTCTCTCTCTCTGTACATCCTCTAGTGTATGACATAAACAATGTGTATCTGAATACCAGTGGACCAGTGCAGAAACTACAGGGAGATAACCTGGTTCTGAAGTGTACTGCCACGGCTCCTCCCAACTCCAGGGTCAACATAAGATGGAGCTACCCTGGTGAGGTTAGTCCATGCACCTTTGACACCCAGACTTTGACACGCCTGCTGTGTATGTCAAGAGTGTGTTTTACATGTGCTGGGACTGCATGTTTCTATACAACTGTGTTATTACTACATTATATAGCAGAAAACAAAATCTAAATCTTATCTTAGTAGATGATGGAGTGCTATATCATTACCAACTTGAGACTGGCACATAATGTATGACTTCTATGCTTCCACTGTATATATATATATATATATATATAAAGGAATGCTGTATGTATATGTATACAATGTATACAAATCAAAGCTAGTGTTTAATTTTTTTGCGTGCTTATTTCCTCTGTTTCATCCATAGGGTCTTCGCAAAGTTAGCGCAAGGAACACCATAGATCCAAGTGGAACACAGGTGATCTTCCATAGCATACTGACTGTCTCTCAGCTCCGCAAGTATGACCGAGGAGTTTATGTGTGCCATGTGAGAAATGATCGCTACCGCCGAACTGCTAACACCACTGTCACAATATACGGTGAGCATGGAGATATTTGTCAGGGTGTGTACACAGGTAGTTGTAGTAAAGTTTTGTTGAAATGATAGTTTTGCAATCATAATACAATCAGTTTGCATTGTATGTCTGAACATGGAAAGTCTCATTGGGCTCTCTGATCCTACATGTTCATTCTCTGATCATACATGCTCTTCCCTCATAGACCAGCCCTTCATCAGACTGAAGCACAGGAATGGGTCACAGGTGGAGGCATTTGCAGGCCAAAAGTCCTTCCGCTTGTCCCCCAAAATTCGGGCCTTCCCAGCTCCAGAGATCATTTGGTATGGACACAAATTTAATCTGCACTACAATGTACTGAAATCAATCAATTACATCTTTTGTCTCTCTCAGGTTTAAGCTAAGTGGTTTGTTTTGGGTTTGGTACATTTTAAAATTTTGCTTTGCATTGTGGAGTTCTTCACCTCCAACTTCTCTGTTCAGTCCATGTAACAGGACACCATGACAACATTAGCCAATGTGATGTTGATTTAAATTGGGCACTGTGATTAATACACAGGAGTTGTCAATACAGAGGATATTTATAGGCAAAATTACTTCATAGGAGAAATTACTATAATTGTGCCAGACAACCAAACCAAAACTATGAGGCACAATTGCCAAAAAATGTCAAACCAAAGCTGCCCTATCCTTGCTTTGGCTTACTGTCATGTGCCGTTGTGTGCGGCGATGTGCCTCAGGCTGAAGGATGGGGTTGCAGCAGCGGAGAAGTGCTCACGGTACCACAGGGATGGGAGCTCGCTGGTGATTCGGGACGTGACGGAGGATGATGCCGGAGTCTACACAGTTCTGGCCGGGATTCAGAAGTTTGGGATTTACCAGAACCTCACAATTTCACTGGCAGTGAATGGTAAGGCTAATGTGTTTCCACATACAACATGCCACCCACCCCAACTCATATTAATAATTCATATTCATAATTCATAAAAAAACTTTATTCATCCACAGGGGACAATTTCCAGAATCTTCCAGAGTAGATCATATATGACACCTATGACAAATAAATAAATAAATATCTAAGAATTCAGAAAAAAATCGAGATGAATAGAACGATGAATGAATAGCTCGATATTAGTCTTTCTTTTACTTTTACTGATCACTCACTGGGAACCTCTGGGTCTCTCTTTCCCCAACCAGCAAAGCCTCAGATTGGCGAGAAGGCAGTGTCAGTGCGGCATCCAGGGACAGTCCAGCGGGGGACTAGACACGCGTTACGTTGTACCACACACGGAGTACCTCCCCCGCAAATCCAGTGGCTCTGGCACCCCTGCCCTCCGAAAGGCCGGTAAGCATCACCGCAGTGTAGACACCAAAAGGTCCCTCCACACAGCTGATGATAACAACACAGACAACTCTAACTATTAGGCCTACAGTGTGAGCATTCATACTGACTAACGATAAGGAAAGGTTCTTAGGAACATTCTTCAGGCACTCTTCCTATGTGATGTTCTGACTGGCTTTTAGCGCCATGCACAAAATTGCTCTAAAATGCTACTGTAATGCAATTAATCCTAGAGCCCCCTGTAGATGCTATCGCCCTTATTACCTACCATTGACAGTGTTTACAGGCTTTCCCACATTGGACCAGGACACAGTCAATTTCAAGTGCTTAGAAGCTCACTGTAAAGAAATTCCAATACTAATTTGAATATGTAGTGCTCCGTAGCTGCTGACTCAGAATAGTAACCAGTGTAGGACATGGAGATACAATGATATTTTTTCAGATGCAGAATATTTTTCTAATAGACAAAACATGCAACATCTGGATGTCTGAGAACCGGTCATTCCCCACAGATAGACATGAAGTCATTTGGAACATCTTTGATGTCATTGTTAGTGTATTAGAGGACCACAATGAGCAACACCAAATTCTATTTCGATCTACATCCTCATGGTCATTATGCAATCACTTCATTATCTTCCCACCATTGCTGTGTAAGGTATAAACATATGGTTTTTCACACTGCAAGCTAAAGTGTGCTTGATATGTGTTTGTGTCTTGTGTATGAATGGGCGCTTGTACATTGTGTGTGTGCGTGTGTGTGTGTGTGTGTGTGTGTGTGTGTGTCTATTTGTTTATGCATGAGACATGTTTTGTCTATTTCAGCATGTGCTCAGACAAGGTTTCCTCTTTGCATCCAGAACAGATGCTAGCCAGACCCTTTCATGTGTGTGTGTGTGTGTGTGTGTATTTGTTTCTTTGTGTACGCATATGTTTGTGGGAATCTGCCTGCCTGGATGTATATATGTGTGTGTGTGTGTGTGTGTGTGTGTGAGTGTTTGTGTGTGTGAATGTGTGCCTGGTACAGTCACAGAAATCAGCAGCCCCCACCACTAAATTTTTCTTTTAAATAATAGGGTTCCAGTTGTATGCTGGCAATCAGACACAATTTGTTGCTTTCCAAATCAAAAGCAATGCCTTTATGGGTTTCCTGCCAAGAAGAGCATTGTGAGGACAGTGTTTATTATTTTGATTACTCTAATGCATCCTGACCTTTCATCAGTCTTGAGTTTGACCCCACCAATTACCTACAGCTCTCATGAGAAAGACATTCAGTCGAGGCACCACGAGAATACACGAGAGTGCATGCGCACACAAACAAGCAGGCAGACATGAAGCCAAACGTTGTTGTAATTCACCTCAGTTGCTAAAACACAAACTCATAGTACGGAAGAGACCTCCCTGAGAAAAATACACACACACACACACACACACACACACACACACACACACACACACACACACACACACAGGCTGAGTGCAAAAGCTTGTTTTGGCCACGCACTGACTACCTGGTGTCTGTTTTTTATATCAGCTGTGGAGTTCAGTTAAGGATGACCTCAATGTGTATTTCCACCTGCAGAGATATGTATTGAATGACATAGTGTGAGCATTTGGCCTCTGACCCCTCTGCACACACAGTCTTTCCGCCTGCTCCCATACAATTGTGGTTACTTATTGAATCCCTCCCCCACTTCCATCTCTCTGGGAACAACAACAGGTCATTCACTTAGAGGATAAGGGGCTAGCATTACTCGTTTTTTTTTCTCTTTTTCGTTTTCTTTCTTTTTTTTCAAGGGTCGGTGGTGGTGGGGTGGGGGTGGCGTTGGTGTTGTAGGAGCTACTCTGTCGCTACACTATTCATTTCACTTCCTGCTGTTGCTATTAGTGTCACAGGACAGAAATGTCAATTTCCTAGTTTACAGAGAGCCCTGTCAAGTCTCTTCGTCACTTAGTCACAAAAATACTCAAGAGTCGCTTCCTTTTGACTCAAAGTTGTCTATCATGAATCACATAGTCTGAGGGTAACACGAGTTGCCCTGCTCTCTTGGAAATGAATGAGTTACATATTGGATCCATGGCACTGTTTCATGTCACTGTACATATAAAAAAACCAAAATTGTTGATAGCTAACAGTTACAATTGTTGGCTAATTTTTGTGGCTCGCTGCTGCTTTCCGCAACATACAAAGTGTTGTAGTCAGTGTACATGTATGTAGTTAAACAATACAAAAACCATAGATGTGTCAGATAAGGGAACACGTGCAAATACAAATTTAACCTCCTGCAGTGTTGACTGTGGTTAAAAAGTATCTGATAGACCCCCAAAAAACTTAGCAGTAAAGTAAATGTAATTTAGCAGGTGATGTTAGCTGACTGAGTGGCTGGCTGGCTTCCTCATCGGGGACCCATCCCCCCCTACTTATTCTTTCTAGCACCCCGGCACCGCTGGCCTGACGCTCTGCTGGAGGAGGAGGAGGAGGAGGAGGAGGAGGAGAAGGAGGAGGAGAAGGCCCTGGAAGAATGGCAGGCCGGGCCGAGCCGGGCTGACAGGAACCAGGACCAGAGCTGGGCCTTGGATTGGGATTGGGATAGGGACTGGGACGGGGCCTGGACCTGCACCCCACCTCGGCCCGGCCATGGGAATGGCAACGCTCTTATCTCGGCGAGGCAGGAGGCGCGGACGGGCTTCCTGTGCGAAAATCAGAGCGCTTTTCCTCTGCTTGTTTGCCTTCCTCCCCCGGCGCGAGACAGCTTCCCAGCAGCGGGATTGTCCCTCTTGTCTTCAAACGTGGCACAGTCCGCTTCCTCAAAGGGCTTGATCTATTCTTGAGGCTCGACCCAACCCGTCACCCCCCCCACCCCCCAACCCCCAGTCCTTGCTTCACCACTCGACCACCCTCCCCGCCAAGTGTCTCCTGCTCCCACCCCACCCAGCTTCACCACCATCTCCAGCACCATCCTTCTTGCTGCCCCAACCTACCCCACCCCATCCCACCCCCATCATCCTGCAGTTAAACCTAACACACCTACCTCTCCCTAATCACACAGAAAAAGACTCTGTCCATTCCCAAAGCAACCCCTACCTGCCACCACCACCACTCCCACCTTACGCATAGAAAAAGAAAAGGAAAAAAAAACAAAACAACAAAGTTGTTTCCATGGCAGCACCTCCAAAGACATGCCTGTCGACGTGACCATGCAGCAATGCATGCTGGGAACTTTGTCAGGAGGGACAGCGACCTGGGCCACAGGGTGCACAATGACGACTAGGAGCAGCTCAAGCAGAGATCTGAGGAAGACCTCCTCTGTCTCCCCCCTCCACGTGCATCTGCTACTTAATTTATTGATCGCTTGTTTGATGTTTTTTTTATTGATTTATTATTGAATTTATTGCTTTGTTGATCGATGTCTCCCAGAATTTCTGGAGCCATGTTCTCTCCACCCTACCATGACATGAATATACTTACAAACGTATACAAACACACGCACGCACACACACACACACACACACACACTCATGCACAAACACACAAACATCTTTTTTGTTTAAATAGTATTGCCTCCCAAGAGCATATGCGAGCCAGAGGAAGTGGAGTGTAATGCCACTCGTCCACGGCCTAGCGCCCTCCAATGCTGCTTTAGCTTGTCTGTGTCATAGAGTGGTACTATAATGGATGTATGAACCATGCCTGTCACTAAGGAAACCAAAGCCATCTGCTCTAGTTCTGACATCCGCATAAAAAAAGCTGTGAGTTCAGTCTGTTACACAATTTCAAAAGTTGTTACCCGCATCTCGTCATGTGAGAGAAGAGAGAGTGAGAGAGAAGAGAAAAGAGAGGAGGGGGATAGATAGAGAAAGGGAGAGAGAGAGGGAGGAAAAAAGGGATTGCTCACTATTTGGGATACTCATTATGTCCAGTTCAAGTCTGGGTCTGATGTGAAATGCCTGCTATGTAGGGGTTCGTCAGGTTCAGAGGTTAAGCATTGATGTTTATCGCTAACCAGCCTTTCATCCTTATGTCCACTGTATCTCCCATTTAAAGTGACACTGTGTATCACCAATGCCATGTTTTGTTTTTACTTTTTGTTGTGCTGAAAACAACATATATTTATGTATGTTTATTTGTGTGAGTGTACGTATGTGTGTGTGTATTAGAGAGGAATGGCGTGCAAGACTTTATAGTTTGCTTGTGTGTGTGTGTGTGTGTGTGTGTAGGCAGGGGGCATAAAAGAGAGATAGGGTGTGTGTGTTTGTGTGTGTGTGTGTGTGTGTGTGTGCAAGTGTATTTGTTTAACTGAGGTTTCTCACTTTACGGGTCTGTCCCAATGTGATTCCTTCCTTTTTATAAAGATTTTCTATGAGTAATATATGAACCTAATATTTAATAATTTTATACAACTAACTTACATATGACTATGCCAATAATTTGCCAAGTGTGTAATGTGTAAGGCTGATTAAAATATATTCTGTTTTTTATGTTATTCCTGATGTATGTGTTTTACATTAAAATTTGCTTGAATTAAATTTTTATTTTTTGTTGTCTGTCTTTTAAGAAAGCTGAGGGTTTCTATACCCGTAGATGTTGAAACACTGAGTGAATTCCTCTTGACCATTTAACTGAAGTCACATATGGAGGATTGACAGAGTTTGTACTGAGATCCTTTTGACAGATACAAACAAATGGAAGTACCCAGTGCCCAAAGTTACAATGTCACAATTGAACTTCCTTTTATTAGAAGTCAGTACTGTGAGCAGGCACACATTGCGTGAAAGTGTGTGTGTGTGTGTGTGTGTGCATTTGTGTGTGGGTGGCTGGGTGTGAGTGTGTGAGGAATGATGTGATGTTTCGTCCAAGTATTAATTCAGTGTGTATGCATGTGTATGTAACCATAACTTATCTCTGTCTGTGTGTGGGTGTGTGTTTGTGAAAGACAGAAACAGTGTGTGTGCGAGTTTGTGAAAGGAGAAAGAGAGAGAGAGACTGTGTGTGCATTATGTTTCACTGTGTATGTGTATCTATGTGAGTGTGTGTGCTTGTGAATAAGAGCATATGTGTGTCCATATCAAACACTGTGCGTGTGAGCATGCATGTGTGTGATTGTATATCGGTGGGTGAGTGTGTGGGTGGATGGGTGGTTGGTTGTATCAGTGCCCGCGTGTGTTCCCGCATGTGTGCGTGTTTCCGGGGAGGCGTGAGAGCGTTCGCCCGGCCGATAGGCATGAACCCTGAGGAAGCCCAGTGTTGGTGTCAGACAGCCGGGCAGGCAGGCTCACAGAGGGGTGGAGATGTCCTCAAGGCCTCAGAGGATGGGCACGACACGGGCATGGGCACGGGCACCACGCACTATCTCTGCTAAGAGGAAGAGCAATCAGCCACAGAGCAGGATAGAGCAGGGAGGGACAGGGCGGATGACCACAGGAGCGCGCACACACACACACACACACACACACACACACACACACACAATACCAGATATCCACTATGTAGTCAAACTCATGCATGCACATGCACATGCACACACACACACACACACACACATACAGACACACGCAATATAAGATATTCACCACACTGGCAAACTCATGCACACACACTCACTAACACACACACACACACACACAATACAATATTAACCACGCAGCCAAACTCATGCATGCACACACACACGCACGCACGCACACACACACACACACACACACACATACACACACACACACATATATGAGACAAGATATTCATCACACAGCCAAACTCTCTGTCTGTCTATCTGTCTGTCTCTCTCTCTCTCTCTCTCTCACTCACACACACATGCACACATCCACACACAGAGTGCATGACACATCATGTTGCCAAATACACACACATACACAATGCAAGACAGTCCGGCCAAACACATCAAGCACCAAACTTAAAACAAGACTCGCCGTGTTGCCAACACACACACACAAGGACACACACGTACACACGTACAACAGTTACAAAACCAGAAGCAGTGGGAATTGACTGGTGTGTGAATGGGAAGGTTGGGGGCCATGAATAAAACCAATTAAGTGGGGGAAGGCCCAAGAGGAGCGGTGAGCTCAGATGATGAGGTGGAAATGGGGAATTGTGGAAATGCGGCTGAGAATATTTCAGGAATGGGAGGAAGTTTATTCCCAAGAGACGACGTGAGTAACAGCACTTCCAGGACACCAGTGTTAGGGGAAGTTCTCCACACAGACACACAAATACATGCACACACACATATGACATACACACACATATGGCATACACACATATAGGTTTCTACTTTCTTTCTTTCTTTCTTTCTTTCTTTCTTTCTTTCTTTCTTTCTTTCTTACTTTCTTACTCTCTCTCTCTCTCTCTCTCTCTCACACGCACACACACCTTTCAAATCCATTCTTTACCAGTCAGTGATATCATCTGGCACTCTGTAGCCACATGAGGAAAAATTCTTAATTAAATCTGTGTGTGTGTGTGTGTATGTGTGTGTGTGTGTGTTAGTTGGAACATCATTACGCTAATGGGATGTAATCACTGTGATGGCTGTTGGTCGTTCAGGGCTTTCTTTTCCGGTTCCTTCCATGGCCCACAGCTGTAAGGCACACCTGCAGGAGCCCCTGTGACGTGACCAAGTCAACATAGCTGAGTCCTTTCTCTCTCTCTCTCTCTCTTTCTCTCTCTCTCTCTCTCTCTCTCTCTCTCTCTCACCCACTCTTTCCTCCCAAGGTGCGTCCCACCACCTCCTTGGCCCCCTCATCTTGGCGTCACCTCACAGCCGGCGGCGTGGGAGTGGAGGGCCGTATCAGAGCTGATGGAAGGAACCGCCACAGACAACCATGTCCTTACCATCACTCAGAGGCAGGAGACCCTGCAGGGCAGGAACAGGGTGAGTAACAGGGCCTGGACCATGCGTGAACTATTTTAAATGCACTCATCCACCCACCCACACACACACACACACACACACACACACACACACACACACGCACACATCCTGAAGCTTTCCAAATATTGAATGGGAGCTATTGGCTTATGTCTTGAATGTCCCTTCAACAGTACGAACATGCTGAAAATGTAGGATACTTACACAAGTATACACATAAAATGTCACAAGTGTAAAAAAGTGCAAAAACAACTGAAGTAGCTGAAGTGTAAAATAAAAATAACGTTTAATGTGTTTTAGGAAAGATTGCAAGACTGCACTTGTGCAGCCATTCTGTAGATGTGGGGGGTACTCCTGCAACAATGGAAAATTCTCCAATTCTTCAATATTTCAATCTTAGCCATCATATATAGACATGAAAACATGGCTTTAAGTGTAGCAGAGTGAACTTGTTCATTAATACACAAACCCAGCTTTTGATTTTTGCTCCGTATTGGAATGGGGCATTGGCATCAATACCTACCTACACACACACACACAAACGCACACACACACACACACACACACGCACACGCATACTCACACACACACACACACAATTGCACATATAACACATAGGCTGGCATGTGCACTCACGTGTACCAAAGCTCTTCAGCAGATGATGATGCCTTGGAAGACAAATGGTTTAGGGCTAATAGATAATAACTTACACATGTGCATCCTGCCCGGGATTGTGTGTCACCAGTGATGTAGGATGCAGCCAACATGCACTTTTCTAGAGCATACACGCATACAGTACATACACACACACACACACACACACACGCACACACACACACACACACAGATGTACTCATATACACAAACTTGACAAACAAAACTCTCATATACTCTTCGATAGACTCCAGACCACAAGTGCATAACCTCATTAAAGGGATAGAAACAGGAAGCCCATGCCACATTCAGGAGGGTTCAAACACGCACACATACACACCCACACACACACACACACACGCGCGTATGGCACGCACACAAACACACACAGACACACACAGACACACACGTATGGCACGCACACACACACACGTATGGCATGCACACACACACACACACACACACACACGTATGGCACGCACACACACACACGTATGGCACGCACACACACACACACACGTATGGCACGCACACAAACACACACACACACACGTATGGCACGCACACAAACACACACAAACACAAACACACACACACATACAAATGTGGCACGAATTGCACGCAAGCACATACAGCAGGAAAAGCCTCTTGGCCATGTTTGTGAGTGGCAAACATACTGTATCCGTTCGTGTGTGCATGGGCCATTTCTCGCTCTAGAGGATGTGTGTGTGTGTGTTTAATGTAATGTTAGTGACTCTAGGGTATGACTTTAGTCTATGGGTAAGTGGGGAATAGAGTTGCTGGCATGGTGCTCCCCATTGTCCTATGCAGTTGGTTAACGGAAAAAGTGGGTGGTAAAGTCATTTAGGAGAATTATGGTGTGTGTTTGTGTGTATGTGTGTGTGTGCGTGTGTGTGTGTGCATGCGTGTGTGTGTCGGGGGGGGTCTGGGTGCCTAGGTGTCTGCATCTGTGTGTTACATTAAGTACACAGGTAGAACTAACACCCAGTATTCTGCAATCTGAATTTGTGTGTTTGCATGTGTACTGTAGCCTATGTGTCCACATTTGCAACTATGTTTCGTTTGTAACTATGTTTGTTTATGTGTATGTTTGGGTCGAATGTGTGCTCATGTGCATGTGTGTGTGTTTGTGCGTGTGTGTGTGTGTGGAGTGTGTTTCAAGATGTAATTCTGTGTGTATCCATCTGACACTCTTTGTATGTCGCTGCATCTGTGTTGGTGTGTGTGTGTGTGTGTGTGTGTGTGTGTGTGTGTGTGTGTGTGTGTGATTGTGCATGCGTAAATGTGTCCACAGACTGTGGGACTCCTGACAGTGTCCGAAGCGTCCGTGTCTGGTGTGTATCGCTGCTTAGCATCCAACCTGGCGGGGGAAGACGAGATGGACATCAACTTCTATGTCACAGGTGCGGTGGAATAGGTCCAGAGATGGTGCTGTCCCTTTCTGCTCTAGGCTATGGCCAGCATCCGCAGCCTTTGACTTTGTTCCCTGTGTGCACAGTGCTCAATGTACTTTCAGTATTGGTCATCCTAGGGTAACAATGGCGGACAGAAGCCAAGCCATACAAATTACAGAGCCTCTGGCTGTATTCCTCCAGTGCACTTCCCTCTCCTGCTCTCTGTCCTGTCCTGTCCCTCTCCTACGCTCTGTCCTGTCCTGTCCCTCTCCTACGCTCTGTCCTGTCTTTGTCTGCACACAAGCAGGAGTGATACAAATACAATCACTGGAGCTCTTTGACTCTCACTCTCTCTTTGTTTCACTTTTTTTCTTTCTCTCTCTTACTATGCATGTTTATGCTTTGATTTAGCATCTGTATCATCTGAAATTAATTTTTTTTTAAAGACAAGTCTATCTATCTATCTATCTATCTATCTATCTATCTGTCTATCTGTCTATCTGTCTATCTATCTATCTATGGACAGGATGTCCTTTTTTCTCTCTCTCTCTCTTACTATGCATGTTTATGCTTTGATTTTGCATCTGTATCATCTGAAATTAATTGTTTTAATAGACATATGTGCACTTAGTCTATCTATCTATCTATCTATCTATCTATCTATCTATCTATCTATCTATCTATCTATCTATCTATCTATCTATCTGTCTATCTGTCTATCTATCTATCTATGGACAGGATGTCATATCCTTTTTTTCTCTCTCTCTCTTACTATGCATGTTTATGCTTTGATTTTGCATCTGTATCATCTAAAATTAATTTTTTTTAAAGACACATGTGCACTTAGTCTAACTATCTATCTATCTATCTATCTATCTATCTATCTATCTATCTATCTATCTATCTATCTATCTATCTACCTATCTATCTATCTATTTATCTATCTAACTATCTATCTATCTATCTATCTGTCTGTCTATCTATCTATCTATCTATGGACAGGATGTCATATCCTGCCTTTTAGTTTCCTGTCTTCCTTCCTTGTCTCCATCACTTCCCAGCACACCTCCAACCCAACTCACAAAAGACTTGCGTGTGGATGTTGTCAGATGTCGGTTGTCATGACAACATGATGGTGTGTGTGTGTGTGTGTGTGTGTGTGTGTGTGTGTGTGTGTGTCTGTGTCTGTGTGTGTGTGTGTAGTGGGTTGGGGTGTGTCCCATAAGTGAACAGGAACCTGCGGTCCTTATCGTTCCCCTTCCCCAGTCCGCTCGCCTCACGCTCTTTATTTTGAGCGTCGCAGCGGTGTTCGCCAAAGATAAACATTCCCGTCCATCAGGAAAGCCTGGAGCGGTTTCCACGGGAAGTTTCAAATAGCTAAAGTAAATAAAAAGCCTTTTCACCGGAGTCCTCTTGCTACTTTTACCGACAATGGCTATTCAACATTGTCATCAAAGGTTAAGGAAAGACATTGCTCAGTCTCCAGTCTGGACTCTCTTAGTTCCTAGTGGAAGGTGTTACTCTGAGCTTGAGGTTCCTACCTCAGCATCTTTTTTCCCTGGGTGGGAGGGCTTTTTTTAAATAGGCCATGTTGTGATTGACACTGATGTCGTCCAATCACAGATGTCCCTGAGGGCTTTGCGGTGCGAGTGGGGGAGAAGCCGACAGAGGGCGGAGAGCTCGACCTGTCCTGCTTCGTCAGCAGGCACCTGTACTCAGAGTTGTCATGGCACCGGGTGACAGACAGGTCCCAGGCCACGCCCCAAGCTGTGGGTCCTGCACTGGGGGGTGAGGAGAAGCAGGGCAAGTTCTCACGAATGCTTCGCTTGTTGCTAAGCAACCTGACGATGGCACACTCAGGCTTATACCAGTGCTCCGCACGACACCTGCTGACAGGACAGAATGTGCACCGGGATATACAAGTGGAGGTCATTGGTAAGACACACACATACACACACACACACACACACACACACACACACTGTGACACAGACACACAAATGCAAATACACCCGCAGAAGTACTCAGAATGTTTTTTGAACAATCCCTTGCTAACACGTATACATGTATTCAGAGACACATATGCTAGCATCATCAGCATATACACTGATATATTAACTCATTAGTTGACACACTAAGTAACCTTCCTGCAGTAAAATGGACAGGCTGTGTGTGTGTTATGCTTATGCACAACAACTCAGCCACTAGGACACGTCCTACACGCTTCATAAGCCTATTTATTCTGTTTGTGACACACCTAGGAAACACACACACACTCACACTCACACACACACACATACACATACACATACACAATCACATACACAATTTCACATACAAATACACTGAATCACACACAACACACACACACACACATACACACACTCTGTCTCTCTTTCTCTCTCTCTCTCTCTCTCTCTCTCTCTCACACACACACACACACGTAGAGCGGTCCTTGGGAAACTGGGTCCATGAACTTCCTGCGGCCCCTCCCCGAGCGCTCCTCGCAACCACCACCTCTTTCACGTGGGAATGGGGCTTCGGCGAGAGGAAGGGTAAACAATGGCACTTCCCCACATGCCATATTTACAGGCGCACCGCATGGCCGTCAGAGCAATCAACCAATCAGAGCTTGTCACCGCACCGAGAGAAGAGACAATAATCAATTGTGTCCGGGAGGAAGGTATTTGAAATAACAATCAGTTTCGTCACAAGGTAACCAGCTATATTCATCTGCTTTCTTTATTTCCAGCGCCACCTTTATGGTTATGCATGGCCTCCTTGCCAAAAAAAAAAAAAAGAAGACCCAAGGGATTTCTTTAATTAAGGATTTTAACACATGTTAGGTGAATTTACCTAAATAGCAGAGAATGTTTTGTGTTCTTTCTCCCAGGATTAATATTGAATGTGGCCAAAATCCCAAATTAACTCTGCATGTGGAAGCAGAAAAAATTGTTCATAATTGCACACAGTGGCGTCCCTGTAGTCCACGTTCGAAGGATACCGTGCTTTAGGCCCGAGCGGACACGAGCCAGTCCCCTGTCAGCAGTGGCGGAAATCACGGTTTAGTCCATTTTCAACAATTTGTGTCACACCAACGGCCGTAGGGCTGTCATCAGATGGCAGGGCTCCCACTGGCTGCAAGTCAAACATTCCAGAACTCTCCAGATTTTGTAGTGAAAGAATAGCAATTCACTGCACTCTTTGCAGAACTACATCAGTGAATGACAATACAGAAAGTGATAAAACAACAAAACGTCACGAATTATGTAAGACGTTTGCTGAGCAGTTGTAATGTCGGTGTGCTGTTTGTGTCATTCATGAGATATGACGCATTTCTCTTCACGTCAAAGCATTCAATTTGGATTATATGAATTTAGTTCCTGTTGGAAGACATCATACAGTCAACAAGGCACAAGCAGGACTGACTCATCAATCTGAAATAAAAGAAATACAAAATACTGGCATGTACTGTATGTGTGCACAGCACACACACACACACACACGCACACACACACACACACACACACACACACACACAAATGAGTTTTATTTAAATTTATGTATTGTATCCCTGTAGCCCTGGAGGCTCCTTTACTGCTGCAGAACCTGAGTGACTGCAGGGTAAACGTCAGCACCTCAGTGACCCTCCAGTGCCCCGTCACAGGGGTCCCTCTGCCCCAGATCACCTGGTACAAAGACCACAGGAGGCTCCACCAAATGTCTGGTGAGACACTCTCCCTCTCCTCTTCCTTCTCTCCCTCTTTCTTTTCCTTTCTCGCTTTCTCTCTGTATATTTTTCTTCCTCCTGTCTCCTCTCTTACTTTTTTTCCGATTTGTCTGTCTATCATATCTATTCATATTTTCCTACCTCTACCTTAATTTCATCTTCTATTATCTATTTATTATTTTAGTTTTTTCAGCAAATTCTATGTAAGGTAAGATATTCCGCTGGGTTCAGTAACATATCACAGATTTTTGGGTAAGTGAGGTTTTTCTTCCTTTCTCTCTTCTATCTTTCTTTCCCTCCTCCTTCCTATCTCAAGGTATTATGATGGAACCAGAGGGCGGGGCCCTCCACATTGACCGAATCACAATCGAGGATCAGGGCTTGTACACCTGCCAAGCCACCAATGGGAAGGGTTCTGTGGAAAGCTCCGCCTATGTTTGGGTTGAAGGTGAGAACAGAATGTAATCTCTCTGTGTTCCATGTTGCCCCCAAAAAGATGACAACCTCATCGTCCATGTTGTCCCACTCCTATTTCAGTCTCTTTCATGAAAATCCAGCATTCTTTCTTTCTTCCCCTCTACCTCTCTGAATCACCAATCTAAACATTTATTCAGCCTCTGAAAGCTGAAGCGCCTCTGCGATAATTTTAGCGCAGCAAAAACACAGCCAGACGAGAGAAGCTCTGACATGAACCCAGCGCACACATGGCCGCCCGTACATCTGAACCTGCAACAATGCGGAGGCAGGAAACCGAGGAGGCTACAAATCTTCAGGCAAATAAACACTGCTTGAGTCCAGGTGCTCTTACTGGCCCTGTGAGGGCAAGGGAGCACAGACATACTAGCTCCATGTGAAGAGCCTGATAAGTGCCTGATGACGTGAGGGGGTGGAGGTGGGGGTGGGGAGAGTTGGGTGCGGACTCAGGGTTGCTAATTAGCTGCTTTTACCATCACCCTCAAACTCTGCCTAGTTGAAAAGAGGAGACCTCCGGATGCCTAGGGCGAGCGGACGCCTCTTCGCCAGCTCAAGGAGACGACGGAGGTGGGTGGGTGGGGGGGGGGTGGTCTAGAGGGTGGTGACGAGGCTGGTGTTGTTATGTTCTGATGAACCAGGAAGGAAGTTGTCTCCCTTTTTGATTTCCTACGGAAGGCCTTTGGTTTGCAACCCATAAACTGTTTGGCTATTTCTACATCTTCAAAAAAAAAAAAAAAAAAAAAAAAACAGGCAAGATGAATGGCATTCTGTGGGAGAGGCTGTTATGCTGGCGTGTGAGGGTTTTTTACTCAGATGACACGTGAGCGCCCCCCTTGGGATGGGAGAAGTAATACACATGCATTTACTGGAAACACTCACCAATCTCCTCCAGTGTATGAACACACACACACACACACACACACACACACACTGACGCACAAACTGACTAGTTCTTTCCCCTCTTCTCAAGATTTCTTAAGTGCTAGTTATCTGAGCTGTGCTGTGTGTGTGTGCATGTGCATGTAGGCGACTGACTGTGTATGTGTGTCTGTCTGCATTTCTGTGCATGTATGCGTGCTTGTATGTGTATCTATACGTGTGTGGTATAGTGTTGTGTGTGTGTGTGTGTGGTGTGTGCGTGCGTGTGCGTGTGCGTGTGCGTATGTATATGTGTATGTGTATGTGTATGTGTCCATACATGTTTGTGCACATGCTTGTGTGTGTGTGTGTATGTGTTTGCATGCTTGGATGTGTGCATGCTACATGTTTATGTGTGTGTGTGTGTGTGTGTGTGTGTGTGTGTTTGCATGTGTGTTTACAGCAAGTCTCTGATATGTGCTTGCCTTCCTGCATTCTAGGTTCATCTGAGGAGGTGTCTCTGGAGGTTCTCACGCTGGTGTGTGCATGCGTGGTGGCCACTGTCTTCTGGCTGCTGCTCACGCTCCTCATTCGCAAACTCAAACAGGTGACGGCGGCCAATCAAAACTTCCCCTCCACGACCCATCGCCAACGCTTCTCACGGCTAAATTTGGCCCCCTTGCGTTATAAGAGTGAAAAAAAAGAGAAAGACTCGAGAACTGACAGCAGCAAAACGAAGCTCAGTTCAAGGACACTATCTCCTTCCTCTGAAAGCCTCCTCTTGGGATAAAAGTGTGACTTGTGTTTACATTTCAGGGTCTAAAATCAGACGAGCCTATCCTGTTACATCACTGACATATCTGACAGATGCAACTGCGCCACTCGCTCTCAGGATGCATTTCTGCTCAGTCTCACAGTGTTGTTCATTCATGTGATAAGTTACGATGATATAATTATATACATAAATATTTCAAAGTGTGTCTACGACTCTCGGGAATCCCTCAGCCAAATTGTGTAATATCAATTTTTATTGCTTGCAAAAAATGAACGGCAAAAAATGTATGTATTTAGCAAATACATACATACACTATTAAAGACGACCTTGATACAGTAAAGCCCATGCTATATGACTCCTATAAGCAATAAACAACATTATAATATATGTAGACAAACAGCTATGTCTCCCTCGGCTGTTTCTCTGTTAGCCACAGAGGTCCCTGGTCTGGATGACTTTGATGGCTGTAATCTGCCAGGAATAATATCTGGGCCTCCACATCACCAGCAGTCTTGTCCGTTTCTCTCTAAACTTTAGCAAAACAATTGAAGACAGGAAACAGATGTCATCTCTCAACCATATTCAACACAATGGAGCACACAGTAGCTATTAATGGCAAAAGCAGAGATCAGTGGTTGTGGAGCTCTATCTATCACTATGTTTTGTTTACATTTTTACAGTACAAATGAGCAGGATTTAGTGGATGGATCTATCCAACATGCACAAAAATGGAGGCATATTTTTCATTTCAAGGTGCACTCCATAGGATGTAAGACTTATGATGCTGGTGTTAGTTGCACCTTGCTCTGGTACAGGCCTGAGGTACAGCAACTATAGATTGTGTATGTAAGCATTTTGTGATGTTCTTCCTCTCACTCTCTCTTTCTCTCTCTCCCTCAGCCTCACCACTCAGCTGCTAAACCCAAGTACCTATCCATTATCCTGGACCCAGGGGAGGGTCCTCTAGGCGAACAATGTGATAGGCTGCAGTTTGACCCCGCCCAGTGGGAGTTTCCCCGCGACTGCCTCAAACTTGGTACACAGTTTAGAAATATCAAATAATTGAATATTATGTGATTCCCGAAGTATGGATTTGTCTAAGAAAAGTTTTCAAGCAGTATTTTTAGTTACTGATTATAAGTGTTCCAGCACTGAGAGTGTAATGATGTATGCTCGGCAGAGAGGCCTCTGGGCCAGGGAGCATTTGGAAAAGTGGTGCAGGCTTCTGCGTTTGGCATCGGGAGTTCTTATGGTTGCACCACAGTGGCTGTGAAGATGCTGAAAGGTATAGAAGTGTACACCAGTGCTAACGTATATGCACACATGCACGTACAAACACACACAGAGACAGACACACACAAACACACACACACACACAGAGGCATGCACATACACACAAAGACAGACAGACAGACACACACACACACATGCACATACACACAAAGACAGACAGACAGACACGCGCATACATACACACACACACACATACACACACACACACACACACACACACAAGACACACACACAAAAAAACACACACACACACACAAACACACACACAAAAAAACACACACACACACAAACACACAGACACATGCATACAGAGACACACAACTTGTTATATAACACAATCCTACGCACAGACCTCAGACTGATACATATCCCACAGTGCAAGTGCAAAATTGACAGGCAACTCATACCAGCAGAAATAGAGCAAACACTCACACGCCAACAGATAACCCACATTTGTGGTATTCAGGTCATGCCATTTATAACCTTACAGGAACCTTGCAAAAATACAGCACATGTGGCCATAACTTGTGGCCACACTGGCCAATCCACTACAGCTACCCCACTGACATCAATTACTGTAATTTAATCCTTGTATTAAGATTTTTCACTCTTTTGGACTGGTCGGGTCAAATTGACCCAGGTCTTTACAGTTTTTGCCCGTTGCTTAAATACGTTTTGCAAAACTTGGCTCTTTTTTGTCAAAACTCTACACACAAGCAAATAAGACACAACACTGGGAAATAAACCATTCACATCAATGTCAAATTGAAACTCTCAAAAAACTTAACATCAAATCAAAACTTAACAATCCTTTGTCAATAGGTCACTCTGATGACAAAATGATACCCACTTGCATCATCAACCATTTCAGTGGTTTTACTATATTCTGTAAATTACGGTATTCTTTAAGAGAAGTATACCTTGTACAGTGTGTATACTAGTGCACCATGTTACCTTGTCCCCAGTTTCTGCATATCATTGTGTTTCACTGCTAAAAGGTCATATAATGTCCTACTACAAAAGGTAATACATGTAAATAGGCCTAAAATTTAGTAAATAGAGCAAAAATATGTAAATAGAGTTGCATGTAGATTGATTGAATATATTGTATTTTATATATTTTTTATATTTTATATTTTGATAAGAGTAACTAAATGTCTGAGAAAAGTCTGTAGCTGTACATAATTTAGCTGGAGTTGGACTAGGAGAAGTATCCATGGATTTCAGATGAAGTGGTGATTGAATGCATTTGTCCTAAAGCAACGCAAAAGAAACATGGTTTGGCTCGCACAGTCTATGTTTGTCGTGAAAGTGTTAAGTTTTAGACACTGTATTGAGACAAGAGTGAAAATGATTTGGCAAAAAATAAATGGTAAATAGGAATTTTAAAATTTTCATTGAACAATATTATATCTTCTTAATTAAAACTTATTCTGATAAAAAAATAACATATGATTAGTATTACATAAATAATTTCCGCTAGATCACATTTAACTATGTGAATACCAGGCTTTCTTTTGCGATAAAACTAAAAATGAATAAAGCCTTGGCTGTCTTGAAGTTACATAGAATTTCTAAAAATCGTAACCATTAAAGTCTAATTTAAAGTGAATCTCTGTCATGTTCCTTGCTAGATTTATTCAACAACACACAGCAGTAAGACAAGACTCATTTGAGGAGCTTCATGACATGACAAACTGTTTCCATGTACTTTTGCATAAAAGTCATGTTTCCAGTCCTCTATTTTGGCAGATATTCCACGAAGTATACAGATATATATCTTTCTGTACTCTTTATGTTTCTAGGAGTGAAAATTTGTATAAAAAATAATATAGTTGCACTTGTGTTCCACTAGAGGGTGCCACACCAAGTGAGCACAAGGCTCTAATGACTGAGTTGAAGATTCTCAACTATATTGGACATCACCTAAATGTGGTCAATTTACTGGGAGCCTGTACCAAAACTGGAGGTGTGTATATGTGAGCAAATTTTGGTACATCTGAATGTGTTTGTTTATGTGAGTATGTGTTTATTGTTTCAATATCTGTCTGCTTTACTACAAGTGTAACTCTGTGTGGGTGTGTGTGTGTATGTCTAATCATGAATGCACAAGAAGCTGTTTATTTATTTCTTTATTTTTCAAGCAATCATGTTTACAGTTCCTGTAAACACATCATGTCCCCCAAACTTTTAGTCTGGTACAGTGGTGGTGTTTCTGCTCAGCAGGGCCTCTGATGGTCATTGTGGAGTACTGCAAGCATGGGAACCTGTCCACATACCTGAAGAGCAAGCGCCAAGTGTTCCTAATGAGCAGGGTGAGGTGACCCACTGCGGCTTTTCTTCATTCTGCCAATTTGCCCTACATTTATCCAGTGATTTCACCATCTGTTTACTCCATCCATCCCTCCATCCATTCATCATTCTCACCATTATCTATCTTCTACTACACATCCGTACATCTGTATATACATACATTAATATATCTACACACCTGTGTATTTTTACATATTACATCTGTATATCTGTACATCTGTAAATTTGCCTATGTGTAGTAGTATAGAACATTTGTATATTAACATACTTCATCTGCACATTGCTCTTTTGCAAAATACTAATTTATACCATCTTTCACACTGCCCTATCTGTAAATAACTGCTCCCATAACTTATTTGTACATAATCTGCTCATAACTATTCCCATCTTAATTTATTTGTACATAATCTGCACATATCTATTCCCACTTTTACACTGCCCTTATCTGTACATAACTGCTCTTAACTGTAGGCCTACATATTACACATACTGTACATTTTGCACTTTCTTTTTGCACTTCTGATTAGATGCTAAACTGTATTTTGTTACTATGTATTTATACATGTGTAATGACAATAAAGTTGAATCTAGTCTAATATAATTAAGATTAGACAAATAATGTCTCCACTGCAACTGTCATGAAGAATGTTCTTGCATATTCCACAGAGAGAAATATGAACATTCACAGTGTTTGTGCATACATGCGTTTGTTATTGAGGGTGTAAATAGCCTTCTATTACACTATTGCCTATTTGTACCCAGAGTGCAAATAGACTCTCAGAAACATTCATATCATTCATCTTTACCTAAAGCATGCTAACATGACATCTGAGTTCACAACTTTTTTGTGTGCAGTTATTTTTTTTGACGGCTTTGCATGTACTTGATATTTCCTCTTTGACAAATAAGACATTGCCTCCCTCTGTCACAATGTGTTAATGCTAGCGTTGTTTCACTTCTTTATTTTGTCCTTTATTTACAATACCGTGATGCTATCACCAGGATCCTTTATAATCATCAGTATGCGCTATTAAGAAAATATGCACTCATTAACTTAACACATTCGATACCAGAAAAACCCTACAAACCTACCCTGTAACTTAGTTGCTGTTTGCCCAAAAGTCTCAAGGAATGCATGCTTTGCTAAATATTACATGGTAAAAAAAGAGTGAGATCTGTGATAAAGATTTGTATTTTTATATAACTACCTTTATCTATGCTAAAACTTATTTTCTTTGCCATTTTGTTGTGTTAAAACAAGCATTGTTTACTTCACACGTTTTGATCAGTAGTACTCCATCTAGTCTGCCCCCAAACTATGAAGTCAACTATGAAGTCTCCCTCTGTGACTCCACATCCCACACACGTTTCAGTCATTCTGCCAACATTTGAAGACATATATAATTACTCTACTCTCTATTCGTTTACCCCTATCAGTGCATCCCACAAAAAGTCTGATCTATGTCCCCGATCCAGTCTAAGCACGGATCACTGTGTTGCAGGTGAAAGGAGAGGCAGATTGTGGAAAGAGGCGTCTGGTGAGTGTGGCCAGTGGCCAAAGTGATGCCAGCTCAGGGATTGGGGAAGAGAGAGAGGAGGATGAAGAAAGGCCAGGTGAGACAGAGATATAAACAGAATTCATTAATGCATAACAGATGTTAGAATAAATATGAAATATGATCATAGATATGAGGATACATAATGTAAAATGATGCACTATGTGGGACATAATGTAAATCCTCCATATTTTATATTATTGAGCTTTTTACAGTTTTTTTCAATCGCTAACAAGTTTTTGTCCAATCATCAGCCTCATCTTCAAAACTATAAATACAATTTGCACACCATTGGCTTGCTGACATCAGTGCCCTTTTCACACTATATGCAGTCAATGAATATGGTCTATAATGTTTGATTCATTTTAGAAATCTCTGTAAACACTCTCACAAATATAATTGGTGGTTGCTGCAAGTAAGTGGAACTGGTGATGCAATGTTTTTGGACATTAGTTTCAGAAATACCATCACTTGTTAGCATTTTAAAAGTCAGTGTACTCTGACTGACTACATGTTCACTGTGTAAAGAAAACACATGCTAGTGTTCGGTAGAATTATTTAATTTTGAGCCAGATTGTCCATGTTTTGTTAACAAAATGTGCTTTTGATAAGAAAACGAATTGTTTGTGTGATGTAGGTGTTTTGCTATGTAAAGAGTTTAGCAAAAGTATTTTAAGTTAATGCTTGTTATTGATTGAAAAAAACTTTATGTCCTTGATTCCTCTTCATTTTGGTCTGTTCATCAGTTTGTGCTGTGGAATCTCCCCTCTTCTTTGAGGACTTGATATCATACAGTTTCCAGGTGGCCAGAGGCATGGAGTTTCTGGCCTCCCGAAAGGTGAAATGTACTTTTTAAAAGAGCTTTGCCAACATACCACACAAACATGGCCACAAAATGACTTTTTTTTGTCACCCACCCACACACACACATACACACTCATACACAACCACACCCACACACACATGCATCTTGGACACAAACATGCCTTATGCTGGTATCTTCAGTCAGAGCCAAGTAATGTTGTTGAAAGGTTGCAACCTACTCAGTTTAGTCAGACTACATTGCATGTGTAGCACACAGCATTGCATTTCTACTGTGTTTGACAGGTTAAAGGTCATTAGACTGTGGCATAGGGCAGATTACACATCTACCCTTTTGCACATAAGACATCTTTCAAGACAAACTTAAACAATCACCAAGTTCATGATCTCTCAGTTCAGATGAGTGATTTTTCTACACTTGTTTAGAACTAACAGATACTGACTATACTTGTGTCTGTTTTTGCGCATGTGACAACCACTGACAGTGTATTCACCGTGATCTGGCTGCCAGGAATGTCTTACTGTCAGATAATAACGTTGTTAAGATTTGCGACTTTGGCCTAGCACGGGACATCTACAAGAACCCTGACTATGTACGCAAGGGAGATGTAAGTTAATAACATCCTGTGAGATCATGAAGGGCTCACTACAGATGATCCGAATCTAATTTAAATGTAATACTGTTACTATACTGTTCTACTCAAATAAATAAACGTGCCTCTCTCCCCTCTCTCTCTCTCTCTCTGTTCTGCTGTCTGTTGTTTTTTTCCTTCCTTTTGCCCATCTGTGTATGTCCATCTGTTTGTTGTTGCTTAATTGCTAAACTGTATATTTGTTTGTTGTTGATTAGCTAAATGGTCCATTTGTTTTGCTGTTTAGTTGCTAAACTGGCTGTTTGTTCATCACCACAGGCCAGATTACCCCTAAAGTGGATGGCCCCAGAGTCTATCTTTGACAAGGTGTTCACCACCCAGAGCGATGTGTGGTCTTTTGGCATCTTGTTGTGGGAGATCTTCTCAATGGGTGTGTGATCCTTATGTCAACATGTCAATGCACAAACACACATAGAAAGAGAGAGAGAGAGAGAGAGATGTTCCAATATATACTGTCTCTCTCTTTCTCTGTCACACACACACACACTCATGGCAATACGTACACACACACACACAGAAAGGGAGAGAGAGAGAGATGTTCCAACATATACTGTCTCTCTCTGTCTCTCTCTCTCTCACACACACACACACACTCGCTGAGGGGGAGAGAGAGAGAGTGAGAGTGTGGGACATGTATGTCTCTGTGTTTGTCTGTCTCTCTCTGCGCTTTTTCTGCACTGTGCATTTTGAATACGCTTTTTTTTCTCTCTCTGTGTGTGTGTGTGTGTGTGTGTGTGTGTGCACTAAACATTCAGGAAGTTCAATAACTACTATAAGTCTTCTTTGTGACTCTAAATTTCACATCTCCCTAACTGCCCAGCTTTTCTACTGCAGCTTTTGTTGATTTTATTCCTTAGAATCATATGTGGTCTGATTTGGTTCTGGAATTAAATAAGATCCAGACGCATGTTAAACTACTACCTATTACTATTGCCCAGAAGTTCTGACCTGCTTTCGTGTCCTGCTGTCCAGGTGCCTCTCCGTACCCAGGCGTCAGCCTGGATGAGGAGTTCTGCCACCGTCTGAAGCAAGGCACACGCATGCGGCCCCCAGAATACTGTACCTCGGAGATGTAAGACATATTCATCAATTGCGTCCAATGTACTCAAATGAAGCATAACCTTTCACTGACTTCAAACACCATCAGACTTCAGACACCAAGGCTGGAAACCATAGATGCAGTTGTCCTGCAACACATTAATGATGCATTGTGTTTTTCATTTGAAAGTTGGCTAATGCAACAGAGGAAATGTGAGCCGTGAATAAATCTTGGCATAATGCTTTTAAATATCTCATTGTAGCTATAATACCATGCTAGCCTGCTGGGAGAAGGAGCCAAGTGAGAGGCCCACCTTCTCTGTTCTGGTAAAATCCCTAGGAAACTTGTTACAGGCACGGGTCAAGCAGGTGGGTTGCCTTGCTTGCTCACAAGTAACACTCTGTCTTGCTATGATACCCCTCCCCCACACATCGCCATACACACAGAGAGAGAGAGAGAGAGAGAGAGAGAGAGAGAGATAGGTAGTGTATATGTATTATCTGTACAATATTTTTATCCCTTTGCCCAGGATGGGAAGGATTATATTCCCCTGGACATGTTCCTTGGTGGGGAAAGCAGCACAGTTCTTCAGAAGGATTACAGAGACACCAGCCAAAGTACAGCAAACCATGGGTGAGATTACAGAGTATAATCAGAGAATCTAGAACAGAGAACAGAGAACACCGCTGTCATAAATGTCTCTGTAAAGTCACTGTAATTGTCTAGTCTAGCATGAGTGCACTTTAATGTTACCTCACATTTTCCCCTTTTGTTCAGCTATATTAACACCAGAGTGACAGAAGTCAGTACTTTTGAGGAAAATCCCCAGGGGAAAAGCTCAGAGGTACGTTTCAGCCTAAACGAAACACACATCTGTCTGAAAAGTCATAAAGAAGTGGGTTGCTTCCCAGTTTCGCATTTTCATCGCATCTGGAGTTTCCTTGCTAAAAAGCCAAACAATAGAAATGAAAGCATACCACAAGGTTTTATGTGAAACCGTGTTGTCACCAGACTGAATCATGACTTGTATTTTAGGACAGCCAGACTGACAGTGGTATGGTCCTACCGTCTGAGGAGCTCAAGCATCTCAAATGGAGCGAAAAATTCCAACCTGGCAACCTGAGCAAGTGAGGACTCCCAGCCCTTTAATGGACTGTAATCAGTCATTATTACACAGTCATCACACCTCATTTACTCCCATACTGATACAAGCATTACACCTGTGACATGACTTGCTTGTTCAAGAAATGAAGGTCACTGTTTAACCAAGAGGTGTTTCACTGGTTGCAGACTATTCTCACTCATCAGGTGGAGAGGCATTGGGGGATTGACAGAGGGCCCACCCTGTGGGAGCAGCTCATCTGATGTCAACAAGAAGGCTAAGCATCACATCATTCCTTGTGATACTGAGTGAGGGGTTAGGTGGCCTATGCAATGTCTGAAGGCAAATAAGTTCTCAACTCATCCATTAGGACATGCTTCTTCCATCTCTATTAGAATTACTACTAGCATCCTCCGCTCTTGTCTCTTTATTACTGGACAACACTGTTGTTGTTTGTTTGTGCAATGTTTTTGTCTGTGCATCCTGGGCACAAAGCTTTTCAGAATTCTTTTTAATATTCTGGAGTGCTGCCCAGACTTCTATTTCATTAGATAAGATTTGTCAAGAAGATCAGATTCAAAGACAAATATTCAGGGCCCTGAAATATAGAAATACAGAAATAGAAATTGGTGTTGAGCCATGTTTCAGCTATTTCTCTACTGTCCACATTCAAAAGCATTATTTGAATCACATGAATTTAGGTGACAAAGGGCCAAAAATGTCCATCAGCATTAAACTATAGCATAACTTAGAGCTGTATCCTACCTCCTAACTCCTACCCAACTCAGTCCTCATTTGAATGTTCTCCATAGCATGTAATTCTAATCTACCTGCATCTGTAGAGTAACTACTCTCTGCTCTTCCATCAGTAAGAGCAAATCTAATGCGTTTGTTTTTCTACCATACTTTTGCCATATTAAGTGCTATTATATAAATCCTTCTCTAGTACATGTTGTTATAACGTGCTGGTAGTTAGCAAAATGCAAAATGTCCTTTCTTGAGTCATGCAATATTTTGTAAACTTATTCCATATAGAAACTAAGGTAGGAGAACCCCACTTTTATGATTTATCAACCATTAAATCTTGCTTTTAGAAAGGAAAAGGAACTTTCCATGACCTAAATCGCAGCTCCTGTTAGGCTAAGATCTATTAACTATGCTGGAGTGCTTTAGCCATAACCGGTACTGAGTACTTCACTAAAGCACAATATAATTGACCACCCTCTTACTGCTGCTGTAAACACTCATATGCTGGAAGTTATATAGAGGAAGTTAGATACAGTTACAGTTAAGGGGCCATGCATGATATCCAAGTTAACAGTTAGCTGATTCTGGATCCAGCTCTGGGTGCTACTCCCCATTATGTGATTTAGACAGGTGAACTGATTAGGACTAATAGATTAGAATCAGATTAGAACAGAATCAGCAGATTAATCAGCATAGCTTTTCTATGGTTAGGATGAAGCCCCTTGACTCTTAAATTAGAAAGTTCACAACTTACTCTCAGTGAATTTAGCATACCCTGGTCACTGGACCACATACTTGGAAATACCCCTCTTGAGCTGGACCAGAACCAACTTCTGTATTGTACACTCAAAGAAACATGTATGGTAGAATACATACTACTGACTATTACCCTTGATATAAGATGACTTGTATGCTACAGAAAATAATTATGAGAGCCAAATGATTATTATTACTCAATGTTACTGTGACCCAATATGGGATATTATTCTATTAGACATTTTTCAAGTGTAGGCTTATATATAGCACATTGGCAGTGGCAGTTTTAGTTCACACAGGTGCCTTCATGTTTCGGGGATGTGAATTGCATTGGCACAGACAGCACTTTCTTGTACCCCACGTCAAAAAACACTACTGCCATATAGCCATGTTACTACTACTGGAGATTATACTAGTCTTATGTAAGCTAATGCAGTTTAATGTGTATATTAGAGTATTATTTCAATGTTATAATAATAATTTCAAAACTGGCAATACTGGTTTTAATCAATTCAATTGCTGTTATTACTTAACATTGCTGTGTTGACAAGTGCTTAATGCCATTCATTTTGCTACAGTGAGTAGGCCTAACTTGTTGTCTATGTCAGGTTTTAGAAATTAGCATTGGATGCACTGGCCTGATCACGTAATGTCGTTTCATGACAGATCCCAAGTGTTTGTAACACATTAGACAACCTCTGTAGAAAAGACATGATCTCGCAAGTGTATGTTTTGGTATTCTTTATTAAAATACTGCTGTACACACAAATATTGCAAAATGTGAGACGACAAACACAAGGGGGCCAAAATGACACTGGGGTGGTGGTGGGAGAGGGCCAGTGTAGGGGTCTCCTGGGTTGCCACCAACATGACTGGAGTGTGAGAATCCGGAACTGATCATCATGATATGACCATAGACTGTGGGGGTCACGGGTGTGGGTTATTGAATGAGTGTGTGCTGGTGTGTAAGTGTATGTGTGTGTGTGTGTGTGTGTGAGAGAGAGTGTCATACTCATGTTGAGTGAGTGTTAACTTGAATGTTAACTTGGCTGGTGGATCCGTGGGTGAAGTTGGGGTCTGAATTTCTTGGCACCACATTCACCAAGATCATGGGTGTGTTTCCCAAAAACATAGATGCTAACTAAGCTAAATGGCAACTTTGGTGGTTGCAATGCAATTGCATATTGTCAGCCACCATAGCTGCTGATCAATTAGCACCAATGATTTTGAGAATAGCACCCCAGGTCACTAAAATAAGAAAAGAAAAAAACAAAACAGGAGAAATGGTACATTATTTTGAAATTGAAAAAGAAACACAAAAATCAACATACGCTCAGGCCAACAGGAAGCCATTTTGACGTGGTGTGACCCGGCCAGTCCAGTGTGGTTCTGTCTGTGATTCAAGTCCCGCCCACATCCACTCCACTGTAGCTTGAACCCCTCCCACCAGGGTCAACGGCCAATGACGGGTCAGACACATTCAGTCACTGGCACGCCCCCGGGGACGGGCACTCCTGAGAGAGAATTCCAGACCAGCTCAGTGTTCCGAGTTCTACCGGGTCAGCACCCACCCACCCCCCTCCTCCTTCCCTCCCTCCCTCCCTGCCCGTTCCCCTGTTCTCCCACCATCACCACCACCATGTCACAGGCCACACAGAGAAAATAGCTGCAGCACCTATGCGTCACATGATCTTAAGGTCAAAAAAAGGAAGAGAATGAAATTTTAAAAAGTGATTTCAGAGCCCCCCGCCACTTCCCTGCCTCCCACAACGTCTGACTGCCTGCTCTCCATTTCCTGCTGGAATTGGTCCACAGAATTAAAAACAAAACAAAATTAAACTAAAAAAAAAAAAAAAAAAAAAAAAGTGAAAACAAGTGAGGCAAGAGTGCATGTCAACATTTACCCATCATGCATCACTGCACCAGAACTGAGTAAAGGAGATCCAGCGACAAATCACGAAATAAGCTTCACTTTTTCACAGGTTCAAAATAAGAACACCTGGAGAGCATTTCAAGAGAAGGGTGTGTAGAGAGAGAGAGAGAGATCAAGAAAGAAAAATGATACATGATGGGCCAAAGGTAGCTCAGTGAAAAAAGTAGGTGGCTACTCTTATGGGAGAGTGATGCAAAAAAAAAAAAAAAGAAGAAGAAAAATGTTGGAAAAAATTGAGACACAATTTTTTTTCTGGCCTGGGCAAGAAAGCACAGACATTCCTTGACGGTTCCTGTTCTGTAGGGTTCCAGTTCTTTGGTTCAAGTCCCCTTTCCAAATCCTGAGGGCCAGACTGGGCCAGACCAGATCAAAACTGCAGGATTGACCCCTCTAGCCCCCCTTTCCTTGCCATCCCTAATCTGTTCCCCTGCCCTCGTGCAACAGGTCACCAAGTGGTGTCTCACACACACACAGCCAGTAGAGGCCACACACAAGGCAGCTCCCCCGTCTCTAAAGATGGATATATATTTGTTTAAAAAATTGAAAACAAACAAAACAAAAACATTTCGCATCCAAAACGTCTGTCCATCCGTCCATTCATTCATTCAGTGCCAGCTTCAATTACAACAACCCCCCCCCCCCCCCAGGATAGGTCCTCATATATCCATAGTTCTCCACCAGTGGTCAGTCAGTCAGTCAGCTCTCTCTCCCTCGACAGAGTTCCCTGCATAGGCTTCCCAACCCCCCCCCCCCCCCCCCACACACACACACACACACACACACATATACTCACACCCTACCACCCTCAAATACTAACACACAAACCTAGTGGTTTGTCCCGTCAATGTGAAAACAGAGGCAACAAGTGGTCTGGCCCTCCCAGCCTCCCCCACCCCTGGAACCAGTGGTCTGTCCCATCTCATTGTTCTTCAATCAGATGAGGGGGGTGGGGGTGTGAAGAAATGGAAGGGGGGGTGAAGAGTCTCCAGCAGAAAGAGAGATGACATTAAAAATAAAGCCTAATTTGTGTTAACTTTCTTTTTCTCACTATTTTGAGTGTGAGGTCTCAGTTCTTTTTTTCTACCCTGTGGGCGACACGCAAGCTCACAAACATGCCTGCACACACTCACTCATTAACTCACACACACCTACACACTCACACACACAATTTTTAAAAAAGAGAAAGAAAAAATCATAAAACTTAAAATTTTAGTGCATCCTCCACAGAAGAAAATAAAACCAACAAAACCAAAAAAAGAACTTATGAAAGTAAAAGCAGGAAAAAAGTCCTTTTTCATGTTGTCATTTCTGTTGTTCCCCCAAGTCTAAAAAAATTCATCACAGCTTCAATTTGTCCATAATTTTTTTTTCATCATTTGCAGCTGTGAAGTTATGAAAACTAAAAAAATAAGCTTTTAGGAAAAAAAAAAGACAAGAGAAAAAAAGGAACAAAAAAAAAAGAAAATCCTTCCGAACAGAACAGTGTATCTGACTGTGAGTTCGGCAGCCTAATTCCTCGTGACGGTGAGATCGTCTTCAGCTCCTGGTCTGGTTCCTGCGCTGTAGTGCAATGTGCTCCTGTTCAGGAAGTCCCACTCTGCTGCTGTTGGAGGAGCTACAGCGAGCCATTGGCAGCAGCCAGCAGCTCCTGAAAGGTGCTCTCGAAGCAGCGCTTCAGGTCAGAGTAAGTCACCACCAGCACGCTCTTCTCGTCTCGAGACACCAGACTGATCTTCTCTGGAACGCCCGCGTCCAGCTAACACAGGCACAGGCACGCACAAACACGCACGCACACGCGCACACACACCACATTAGAGATTCATATTAAACAATAACAAAAGTATAAATAAATGAGAGTAATTGTGATTGGAGGCCTTTGTCCATATCTTGAAATATTAAAAGTGAAACCAAAACCGAGGAGTCGGGGGCCATCTAGGAGTCATGGTCCTGACCTAGGATTAGAAAGCCAGTCTAACCTTGTTGAGACAGGACACTATGTGGCTCAGGTCGATCCAGGGTGTCCCTGCCTCGGTGACCTGATGGAAGAGATGGTCTCGGAAGAGCTTGAGCAGGTAGCGGTCACCCGTTTCCGACCACGTTGGGTCCTTCTGGAACCTGGCACACACACACACATTTTTTTCAATAATATAAACACATCTCGTTCTTACTAGTTGTAGACATAGTAGGTTTATGCGACAGAATGAGACATAGCTTGGTTCAAATTGATTGTTGTTGTTCTAGTTATGATTGGTTATGATTACGATCATCCAAATTTGCTCTATTCCCACAGTTTGTTCTATTCTAACTCCTTTCTAACTCCTAGTTCCAGCAACTACTCTCGTACTGCTGTTAACTTCTTACAGTCATTAGTGATTGTTTCGAATGAGTTAAAAACTAATCAACAAGCAACTTGCTGCATGGTGTTGGTTTAAAAGTCATACTTACTCAGGCCTCTCATTGATGGTTCCCAGTTTTGCCAGCAAGCGGAACAGACGTCCATTCTGGACCTCCTGCAGGAAAAAGAAAAAGGAAAAAACAAACAAACAAATAAACAAAAAAAAACCAAGGTCAATTTTAACAAATGTTAGGATCCTATGAGTCATTTCAATTCCCCAAAACTGGTTACAGTGAGCTTAGTTTCAGTATGACAATTAGTCTTTATCTATACAATTCCACATTTGAGGTTACAGTAAATGGTGATGTGTAATTTATGCTGAAACCCACCATGATTTGCCTAAGTATGCAATAGAGACTGACTTATATTAATCTACTACAATACTGATCTACTCCATTGGAAACAGTGTCACAGCAGGGGGGGCGGGGGGAATAGCATGTTATCAATACTGATGCCATTACCGATCCTGTTTATCGGTTCAATTCTCTATCAGTTGTGAATTTCTTTCAGGAGAGAAAGCAGTCTACACAGATTATCAGTATAGGTCTTCAGTACATGAACCTCTCATTTTGTCTATACTACTACTACTAACAGCTTATTAGAATGAGGTAAACCATGTCAATCTATGTTGTCTATTTCAATTCTACTCTTCAATTGTCTATTTGAATTCTTGGTGCTACTTGATACCCGGTTTTTGACCCCCCCCCCCAAACCCAAACCCACCCCATGCAAAAGCTATCAGCAACACATTGTTATGAGTGTGAAAAGGAGGGTAGTTATTTCTTTGTTTGTTTCTTTTTTTAAATTGCTTGCCATTTGCTTTTTTGGAGTTCAAGGTCAGCAGGATGCTGTGCTATGTGCCCTGAAAGTGAGCTGTGAAAACAAGCACAGTGGCAGACCACAAACATACTTTGACGTCATCTCACATGTTACTACACCCTAATACACATACGCCTGTGACCTATGTCTGCAAAGTAATACAAAGGTCTCTCGAGTGGTTGAAGACATCTAGAAATGCAATTAATTTTGAGCCATTTGTTTTTGGTATGACAATTTACTTTTGGACTCGAAAAGCAACACAGTCTGGCAGTCAGCCTTGTCATCCTGTAAAGGTTTTCTTTTTTTGTGGTGGCTTCCTAGTGTCCACCCAGAGCTGCATAGTGCATATCCTGGATGGCTAATTGGAGCACTTGTGTTTATTTGACCTTCATATATGACTACATGATCATGATCTTAAAATTAATTTGAAAATGATATCAAAACAATACCTCAAACAGTGGTAAAATGTTACATTAACTAGCAGTTGGGATCATTACCATCTCCTCTGTCCTACACGCACATTATGTAACCTGAAGTTGTGCCGCTGTTACCATGGACATCCGCACAGTGGATGAATTTTATGCGTATGGTTGTTTTCAATCTGAATATCACCATCATGTCATAAAATGGTCAGTCAAACACAGAACTTTGTAGCCCTGGTAAAGGTGCAAGGCGCTCAAAACTGTGTCACAGCTGCTATTGGCTATTGGCTATGGCTGCTATAATGCTATTGGCTATGGCTATTTGCATCCTCCAGCTGCAGTCTGGGGGGGGGGGGGGGGGCAAGAAAGGAAACTAACAGGAGGCAACGAAACACACACAGACAGACACAGATACACACACACACACACGCACATACACACACAGGACGCAAGCTCACACACGTATTTTCCGCACAGCCTGACCATGTATCATTTGCATCATGTATGATCCACTGACTGACTTTGTTGCATTGCATCACAAAAAATAATTTTGCTACTCAAACATGCAGCATTTCTCTCATTCTCACCCTCACTCTGTCTCCATCTTTGCTATTGCCACATTGTGCAACGTTAAACAGCTGGGCCAGCCGTGGCCAAATGGTTAGGGCCTCGAACTTGTAACCGAAGGGTGGCTGGTTCAATCCCTGATCATTTTTGAGCGGAGAAAGTGGTTGAAGGTTGTCTCCCATACCCACATCCATGGCTAAGGTGCCCTTAAGCAAGGTACCCAACCCCTCATTGCCGTCAAAAGAGTGTACATACTTACACTATACTTATACCTTACCAAAAATGATTAATTCATTAGCAAAACAGTTGCCATTTCCTGAAATAGAACGGATAATGTATTAGTTGCTAACCATCGCCACCTGTGTCTCTTCTTCCTCGAACAGCCATGACTTCAGTTGCTGTTTTTGGGACTTTTAGCGGTCTGTGGTTTCACGTGCTTCAAAGAGCTTGATAACGCGGGACAAAGGAGGAGAAGTGATGGAGGTGTTGCGTGGGAAGTGGACATGATCTTTAACACCATCTCATCCACTGAGAATCTCTCAAATCACCCTTTGATGGAGGTAACCTCTCATTTAGATTACACGCTCAGCTCGACACATTTTAAGAGAAATTTTTACTACTACTAGTCCAAGACAGACAAAGCTATGCCCACACTACCTGCCTGAACATGTGTGTGTGCATGTGTGTGTGAGTCTGATGTCTGTTTGCGTATGTCTGCGTGTGAGTATGTCTGTTTGCGTGTGTGTGTGTGCACATGAGTATGTGCGTGTGTGTGCGTGTGAGTATGCCTGTTTGCGTGTGCGTGTGTGTGTGTGTGCGCACATGAGTATGTGCGTGTGTGTGTGTGTGCGGGTGTGTATATATCCGCCTGTTTTTTGGTGTCATTCTCAAATAGTTGTGGTGCCTGTGGTCCTTATTCAGTGTTCATATATAATATTCCATAACACTCTCCACGCCCACGCCCACCCACACACACACACACACACACACACACACGTAAAGCATAAGTCTCCTGTTTAGTTCAAGCCCTATGTGTGATCAACATACTAGAAAGCATTGATTAGTGTGCGGTTTCTTCAGTTTTTGCTTCCAGCAGATTGATTATCACTGCGGTTTTCACTGAGGTTATTTTCCCATTTATTGAAGCACCTGTGCCTTCCTGTCAAGCCACTGTGGTCTATACATTCACATGCAACAAACAAGGTGACCCATTTTAGTACAGCAACACTTTCACATATAAACAAAATGCATTATTATCATTAATAAAGGCAAAAAAGACTGAATTTTACTTGACTTTGTTTAGCCCTCACTTGAAACCACATCACCGTGATGTTTCATGACACTTTGGAGAAGTGTGTTCGCCTTTTCCCATACATGACGTCAAACCTGTGTGGTGTGTGTGTGTGTGTGTGTGTGGTGTGTGTGGTGTGTGTGTGTGTGTGTGTGTGTGTGGTGCGGTGTGGTGGCGCGCGTACCTTGGCCAGGTCCTCTTCAATGACATCGTTCCTCATTTGCGATGCGTCCAGCTGTGTGTAGAATCTGGCCCCAATCATGGGCATGATGTCATTGACGCTGCGTAAGCGACTCTGGTCCGTCAGCAGGTACCTAAGCCCACACATTAAAGGGGGTTAGAGTCTCTGGGAATATTTGTGTGTGTGTGTGTGTGTGTGTGTGTGGGTCTGTATCATACCAGGTGTATCAATATGTGTGCACTGCTTAAACTGCAACCCATGTTACCTTTGGCTACATTAGTAGAATGTCTGTTTGTGTGAGTGTGTGCAAATGTGTGAGAGTGTATGTGTGTGTGTGTGTGTGTGTGTGTGTAACAGAATACATACAGGATGAGGTTCTTGAGGTCGGACGAGTAGTTGATGGACACCAGCTCCATGGCCTTCTGCAGGTTTTCCCTCTGGATACCAGCCAGTGAGTTACAAGCCAGTGCCAAAACCACTTTCCCCAGGGAGATGAGATCCGCTTGCTGCACACACACACACACGCACAACACAATAAGATACACACTCAGCCCGAACTGACATCACGCCATTGCAAACAACTGATGCCATACTCCTAATGTCAGCTATTACTATGAATGTTAATGTATTCCTGTACAAAAGATGACAGAAGAATTATCAAAATGTAGTGTCCCCTCAAACAAACTTTTAAAATGGAACTAAAAATGCAAAAAGCTGGTCCAAATGGTAGTAGAACGTATGTGTGTGTGTGTATATGTGTATATGTGTGTGTGACAAGCAGTCTCTACCTGGTACTGGGGCATGAGGGCCAGGTGGTTGGTCTGGCTGTTGTCGAATGTTAAGACATCAAAGACACCCACACAGTTTACCCGTAACCTAGGACACAATGAATGCTCCATTATTTGACACTCACCCAGCTAACATTTACATTTACACTTACAAGCTACAGGTTTAGGGCCTAACACTATATTTAGGGAACAGAAAACCAGAACTAAAGCCATACGGTTCTTCTTCTTTGTCGAATATAACACCAATTTTATCAGTTTGAATAAAGGAGGAAATGACCTGATGAGAAACTAGTAACTGTGAGCGTGTGTGTGTGTGTATGTATATATGTATGTATGTGTGTCTGTGTGTGTGTGTCTGTGTACAGACATAGTTGTGTCATGTCTTATTATACTGCATGGGTCCCGTACTTGGCTAGATAACACATCAAAAGGTCTGGGGAACTGAAGCTTCTTAAAACTGATGATGACTGATACATCCTGAAATCTGTGAATTAACACATAGGGCTCCAATGTGTGCCTGCAATGATCATTTACAAGCAGCCTACGTCATCTTGCTCGCAAGGCAATAAATGAAGTGCTACAAATGACACTTTGATTTTGTTTTGTTTTTTTTCTTCAAATAAATGTTGCAAGGTGTGCAAACAAACAAACAAAAAACTTGTCTTGCCCCCTGTTCAAACTGAGAACCTCATCTGTGCACTGACCTAGCATTGTGTTCTGTGTATTAAAACAGCTAAATGCTTTGCCCGGGTAATGAATTAGTGTTTCTGTCGTTAACATGAACGCATCTCGCATACCATGTGAAACAAAGTAGAGAGCACAGTTTTCCGAGCTAATGTATTTTTATGACTTGTTGGGTGTGTAAAGAAAGCGATGTGTGTGGTGTGTGTCTCCAAAACCAGCTTGCCAGCAACGGGCTACACTGTCACTGTAATATACCTACGATTAACACATAGGGTTCCGATTTGTTCCCACAAGGAGGAGGGTGCAGGGCTTCCCTAGCCTGGCCATGCCTTCCTAGCACTTCCACTTGATTATCATCTCCCTACAGTGCTAGACTGGATTTGATCCTATTGAGCTCGTTGTCTCAGGAGAGAGGCGCTGTGAATGCAGAGCTAGAATGCCATCAGTCAAGGCAAGCTATCAGTCAGGAGCTGATCCAATCTTAAACACCTCATGCAAGCAACTGATTCTCACTGCCGAATGTCTAGACCCTCTCTATGAAACGAAAGTGTAGAAGAAGGGTCTGGTTTTATTACCCTTTCCAAGTAACTTAAAATAAAACGTAAAAAATAATAATAATAATCAGTAGTCTCACATTTCATGTCAACTTACATCATATTGCTCACTAGATGTTCAATTAAGTACAAGAAATGACATTATGAACTTCTGCTTTAGTGCACCTACCAACATGCTATTCTTGGGGCAAATATTGATCTCACCACCTGGTCAAACTGAGAATACCCTCACCTTTGCACTGATCCAGCATCACTGTGTTGCATGTATTAAATTAGCAAAATATTTACCCAGTGAATCAGTTTAGCACTTGTTTGTGCTGTTCCTATGGAGTGGGTTGTGTGTGTGGGTGATGTGAGAAGGCATGTATGACTTGATGTGTGGCCGGAGTGAAGGAAGACAGCTCAGTAAACTGCAGCAGCTCTACTGGCAGATTAAGTTTTGCGTAAAGCAGACGTTAGATAGATGGGGAAAATTCTTTGTCTTAACAATCAGACCTTATGTACGAACTACGTTCTCAATATTGTAACAAATGAACAAGCCCATTGTTGGAAAGTGAGAGTGCTAGCCTATAAATCTATATTTGACCATGAGATACATGCAATTGGCAGATCTCGCAAGACCTCTCAATATATGCCCTTGTATTTCTTTTCTTTCATGGGACCGATGGATATTTAATTAAAGGAAGTTAAACCATCACAGAACGTTTCTGGTTGCTCTTAGACAAATATTACTTGGTCAATGGCCAATGTGGCCATATCACCACAAGTCCACCATAGGCATATTAAACAAAAAGTTAAAGATCACCAGAAACAGCTTGTTTAAAGATTATATGTACAACTATGGATAATTTCAAAGTGAGGGAAAGGACATTGGTCTAGCCTTGACATCTTCTGCAAGTCAGGCAATCTGTGACGTTATCCATCATGTTAACTAGCCAACAGTACAGCATTAAGGTGGTGAAAATTCCTTTCAACAAATAATTTTTTAAAATTATTTATTTAGTGTACATTCCAAGGCCAGTTGGCAATGCAAAAGCATTATGAACCCCAGTCTTATTCTCCCCATCACATGTCCATAAAACCTCATAAATCCCAATCATATTCCTTTCATCCAAGTTTGTCAATTACCGACCAAATAACAAACAGCCAAATAAATTATTGGCCTAAATATCATATCGGCCTAAATATCGTGTATTGGATGTATCGATATCAGCATCAGCCTTTAAAATTGGTCAACCACGAAAGGCCACTAACAGTGCTGAGACATGCTGCTCAGAAAAAAAGTAATTTCCTTAGAGCTGAAAATAATTAGAGGAAACACTGGTATCAGGGTTTGGTCGTGTGTCACGGTGCGGTTTGGTGTAGTGCAGTGTGGTATGGTGTAGCTCCGTGTCATGCACTAGGGAGTAGTCTGCTGGGTGACAGAGAAAGGAGGAACCGTACCGAGTCTTGCCCGTGATGAGGATCTTGCTGGGGTCCATGACACGGCAGGCGAGGCCGGCAGTGTGGATGGTCCGCAGGGCGGAGCTCAGCTGTACAATGTAGGCCCATATCAGAGACTCGGGGAGCAAGCCTGCGTGCTGGCGGGGAGGCGGCGGCTCATGCTGACCTATGGGGAGGGAGAGGGAGAGACAAAACAAAATACAGGTCACATAAATACACACAGGAAGGCACACATTTGACATCCTTTGAGAGGTGAACACACAAACACATGTAAAACAATGGCTACACAGATAGGAATACAAACATGCACAAAGATAGGCAATCACATATCTAGATGAAAAAATATATGTCTATACATACATAACCTATATGTGTCAGTGACCACAGGATGTATAAATACATAGAAACAGAAGTGGTACTAAACAACAAAATAACGTATATATTCTGACAAAGAATTATAAAGCGTTCCGGAACTTGATGGACTGAGATCAAATGAGATCATACCGCTCATTTAAAGAGATGACATTATATAAAGCTGTATCTTGTGCGCAAATACTGCAACAGTTAATATATCGCTCAACTGATATGGATTTCTGATTCTAACAACGCATTCGACAGATAAAGTGCCGTCATGATGCTCAAGCACCTTGGGATGACTGAGTGCCTGTCAGTTTGTTCACACAAAGGCATAAATCCCAGCATGCCATTCTCAGAAAACGTTGTTGTTGTGTGTGTACGTGTGGAGACATTTCCAACCTAAAGAGTTGGTTTTGAAGCAATGTTGAGTCAGAGCACACATTTGTTTGTGGAGCACATGTTCTTGTGGGTTTTCCAACCCAAAAAAGTCTTACTTTCCCCTTTTTGTCTTGGTTAGTCATATCGCAGTGGGGGCTTGGAGTCAACGTGTGTATAAATGGGGGGTGGGGTGTATGGGTGTGTGTGTATGTGTGTTTGTGGTGTGTGCGGTCAATTCTCAGCAGACTAGCTGAAGTTACTGTTTTTGAGCCGTTTTGCTTCCGCTGGCTCAAAGAAACTGCTGGGCGTACAACACCTGGTCCTGCACTTTCAACCAATACTTCCTCTTTCATTATCAACATACACAGACAGACAGACACAGACAGACAGACACAGACCGATGCCTGATGCAGACATCTGGGTCTGTCTGTCTTTGTGCTCATGTGTACGCCAGTCTATATACATGTGTTTGTGTGTGTGTTGGTGCCTTAAGTATGAATGGAAGTGTGTGCACCAGAAAGTGTGTGAGTGTGAGTGTGTGTATATCGGAAAGGAAGCGTATGTCTCTATAGTTGTGCATGTGAGAGCATGACTGAGTGCTTATTCATTGCAGCTTTAGATCTTTGAGTGCACTTCAATACGATGCGTGTGCAACAATGATACGGGAAGTGAGTAAGCAACAAAATGTGAGTGATATCCTTGCAGATACTTTTTTAAAAGATGACCTTTGGTGATAGGAATTTAACAACAACTTTTTTGGAATGAAATTACTCGAGTTACCATTTCAACCTTACTGCCGGGACAGTGGCTTCTGATCAACAACAAGCCAGCCGTGCCCCCCCCACACACACACACATCTGTGAGATTTGAATAAATGACACAAGGTTTATATTAATATGATTGTTAATATTGATAATTAATAGACCTTCTATTTTTTTCAGGCCATTCAACTGGTCAGAGAGATGGAGAAAAGAGAGATAGAGGTAACGAGGAGGAAGACAAGGAGAGAGAGGCGGGCCCACTCACCCCACTTCCTTTTGGTGAAGAAAGAGTCTGCCGTTGGGTCATTGAAGTGCCTACTAAACATGGTCTCCGCCCCTGCATGGAAGTCATAGGAGAATACCAGTGCTGGAGGAGAGGAGGAGGAAGAGGGAAGAGAGGAGCAAGAGAAGAGAAGAAGAAGGAAAGGAGAGCCAGGAAAATGAGACAAAGAGAGAATGAGATATAATTCTTCCCTGAACAAATGGAATGAGGAGGGTGATGAGACGAGGGCAGTGCATGAAGTGGTGGAGGTCTTACAGTGGTCTCCAAAACCCTTGGTGGTGAACACCTCCCTCAAAGTGACTGCGTTTGAGTGCTGAATCTTCTTCCACATGTCAACCAGCATCATACACTTGGTGTTCACCAGCCGGAATCCTAAGCACACACGCACAAAGACAGACATACACACAGACATTGAGGTGGGCCTATGTACCCAAAAACATGTACAAGGGCTGTCAAAGTTGATGTGATAATTGTGCACTAATGCAAAAATATCTTTGTTAATGCAGCCTATATTAGCACCATGCAGCTGAACCATCATAGCTGTAAGTAAGTTGTGTGATTGGACTTGTTTCTGTTCTGTATTGACTGACATGCAAAATATGTTGGCCTATCTCTACAAGCTCTGCAGACTGTCTTTGCCATCAGACTTGACCGATGTTCTAAAAAAAAAAAAAAAAAAAAGTCATTGGCATTCCAAACAGGGTCTACACAGCCGTAGCCAGATGCTCACTGAAACTCACTTCTGTGCAAGATACACCTGACCGAGACTCCTCACTCTGGGGCACGCATGCATGTGTGTTTATAGTGAGAGGAGCAAAAGACTGTTCCTTACCATGTATCCTCCTCAGACAGTAGGGCAGGTCATCTTTGCTGTTTACAGCCTTGTAACAGGAAGTGATGTAACTGAAGTTGCTGGTCTTCTGCAGGCGGTTGGGCGGGGGGAGGGGTTCCAGGGGAAAGAGGCTGTGGTAGCTGTCCACCTCCGAGGGGACGTCTGGTAAGGAAAGACACAAACCGTCACCAACACCACAGATCGAACACAACACCAGAGACAGGCAGACAAAGAGAGACAGCGCGAGCTCGAGCGAGAGAACGCACGCGAGAGATTTGCTTTTTACAAGTTTAAGGACATAAGTTTCCTTTGGAACAAGGAAGGCCCATTTAGACATATGGCTAAGTTAATTTAGTCAATTTGACTTGATTTAGATATACAAGTTTAAAGTCACAAGTATACTTTTTGTTTTTTGTTCTTTGTGTTTCGCCTCAGAAAGTGTCTCTGTTTGTAATATTGCATGTTTTGGCAACACTACCTCATTGTCATGCCAATAAAGCTTCTCTGAATTTGAATTGAGAAAGGATAAACAATAAACAGGAAAGACAGACAGACAGAAAGACAAAGAATGAAAAAGAAAGGAACAGCCAAAATAGAGCAAGAGAGAAACAGAGAGAAACAAAGAGAAAGTGAGAGAGAGAGATCTGGGCCTGGATGAAATGCAAGCCAGACTAGTGTACCGTGTAGGCTTCAGTTTTATGTCAGTTCTTAGAATGGTTATAGGAGGTGGGTGAAGGCTACGCTATCCTCAGTCTAAAGCCAGCAGTGACACTGAACTTGGAGACTCTGTCTCCAAACAACTTTTTTCCCCAGACAGCAACAAGCCCCAAATTGTAACAGAATCCAGATTTGCTCTGGAATCAATCCAGAGTCTGCTGCTTTCTGGCAAAGGGTATAGAAGCTTACACAGTCTCTGTTTCTGGATCAGCTAACGTTTCTTCTTCTGAAAAAAAAAAAAATCTCCAAATGGCCTTGCCTCCACGGGCTGGGCGTTCCCCACGCCTGCCTTAAAAGAGGGGACCAAAGGCTCCATTTACTGCAAGTTAGGCAGTAGCTGCAGTCTGTGCTGACAGCATTTAAGTCAATTGCGTGAGGAGGCTGATGGCGGGTAGCGTGACGTATACGTCTGCATGATAATTTGTGTAAAAAAAAAAAATATTCACATTATTCCATTATTCACGTGCGTTAACATTGACAGCACTAATCAAAACAATTAACCAGGTTGTGTCACGTGGGCCATGAGTTTGGAAATCACACAAAAAGTTTCAAAAGAGTTGCCACAGTATGCCACTTTGTGCTCACTTATTTAAAACACAGTCATGTTGCATTAAAGGCACACTAGGCGACATTTAGAGGTTCATTTATCAGCTACGTAGTCACTTCGATGATTAAATGGCTCATTACGGGGTGAATAAAGGCTCTCGCTCGCCTCTAGTGTAGGCTCTACACTTGCAGTATCTGACACCGGGTCGAAGAAATGAAATTGAAAGTAAATGAAATCGCATTTATTACCGGCTTGTCTATCAACATGAAAATTATCATCGCTGGATCCTACTCTATGGTTTGCAAATAAATTCACATGGATTAGTGAGAATGTACAATGTTGTAGCTATTTTTAAAAAACAAACAAAAAATGGTGACTGTAGGGGGGCCCCGGCGATTTAAAAATAAATAAAAAGATATATCGCTGTCTTGCCTGGTATGCCTTTATTACAAAAGGCCCAGTGGTTTAGGGCTTCTTTTGAAAGCTGCTCTTGCAGGCCAATAAAACCTCCACCTGCTTGAATGAGAACTGAAGCACCAAGCACGTGCTAAATGGATCCAACTGTGTGTGTGTGTGTGTGTGTGTGTGGCGCGTGCATGTGAGAGAAAGGGACAAAAACGCAGCTGAGAAACCCCAAACTGACAGCCAAACGATTCTCAGGAAGTGTGGTCTCATTTTACTGCAAACAGATGAATCGAGAGTGAGACACACATACACACCACCACACACACACGCACGCACACACGCACGCACACACTGAAGTGAGCCATTTAAAACAACAGGAACACAAACACTCTGTTTACCAACAGGATTAAACACTGCCATATTTACCTGGATTCTCCGAATGGTCAATCTGTGCCATGGTTATTAGGTGCCTGTTGATCAACTCCTAAGAGGGAAAGGAGACGGAAAACCAAAAAACATCTCATAATTTATCTGTTTAGAGCACAAAGCTGTGTGAATGCACAGATGGATACATATAGCATATTATATGGACATTTCCAGTGTTGTGGATGTGACCAACCAACCAACCGATCTCCACAGCTGACTAGATCTTCAAATTTCATTTCCATCTTAAAAATACATGGCATTATATTGACGTAATGGTTGTGTTAAAGTCTGTGAAATTGCCCACATACATACAAAAATACATTCTTTACAAGAACATACAGATACATCTGGATTTAGACAAGAGTATGTGTGTGTGAGAGACTGTGTTATTCATTATTAGAAAATGTCAGACTTCTACAAAATCATAAGATTATAAAAATCACAATGACTTCCTGTCCACAATCATCTTATGCAATACTAGGCACCAAAGTTATATTCCCATTGGAAAAAGAACAGTTAGTCCTTAGGCTGTTAAATCCTCTCTGGTCTCCTCTGCTAGCCTGCACACCTCATGCAGTGAAAGCCTGCGCTCATCTGCATATCAACTGCACACCATTTCACACCATAACCAAAGGACAAGCTGAACTCTGGTTGACCAGGGAGGCATGATCCAACGAACCCCAGGACGTGCCTGTGGTGAGCAGATGAGCGGACAAACAAGGGACACAACGTACCATTTGCCCAACTGTAGCATTGTTTAGCTTGCAAGCTAAATAGGGGGAGCTCATGTCATCGATCTTTGACAAACAGCAAGAGCCCTTTCATAGCTTGTCCTATAACTGTAATCTATAACTGAATCTTGTACCATCATATATGTACAATGGATCTAAATAATATGGTTCAGGCTTGTTTGAAAAAGAAAAAAAAATGTGTGTATCATTGGGCCTAAATCATAATTATAATTTCTTCGGAGCACCACAATGGATGGACAGCGCCAAATGCATCTAACATCTTTGCACTGGTGTGGACAGTGAAGATGAACCTTTTTACCTATACTATATACTACAAGAGAAAGTCTGCACAATGTGATGCATATCCCTGGAAATTTTTCCAGTCTAATAAATAAGAGTGTTTATCCAAGGTACCACAACAGAAACATTCAGGTGAGTCTCAACCCATAACCCTGTTGTTTGAGGTGACCGAGCGCTGTCAGTAGGAAAAAGCATGAGAAAATTTGATACAACATAGAACATATAAATGGTAGCTATGACTAACAGACAGCAAGGAAATCATTAGCGTTAGCTGCCAGTTTGGTATTTAGTGTATGTTTTGCCAAATTCTCCTTCAAGTTCTTTTGTTTCTCCTTCAAGTTCTTTGTTAGTCGAAAAGAACTTCCTGCTAATGGCCCATAACTCTACCACAACCTTCACACTCTTATTAAACTTGCAAACAAAGTTGCTGAACCATGGACAGTTGCTCCAAGTTTCATCATCTTGAGTGGGTTACTTGAAGGACTGGTCGCATACCTGTCGGAGCTCGTCGGCCATGAAGAAGGACGGGGCATTGGCTTTGGGCTGCATGTAGGCCACATGAGGCGCAGTTGGCGGGTATATGTGATAGGTGGGAAACACCTGCAGACACCAGAGGAGACACCAGACACATTAAGGTTGCTTTCTCAATAACTCAAGCAACAGGATACTTCCGACATGAAATTTCCCAGATCCAATATAGAAGTCAGGGTAGATGGAACTCCAAATTCATTCAATCCATATCACTATATTGAATTGCATTTATTTTGTTTCCCATTTCTGGTTTAGACCAGTGGATATCCTTTACATTGAAACCTAACTTTCCTTTGAAATTCTCTTTGGCTCCTTGTTGAATCTAATGACTGACAGTGAAAAGCGATTCTTTACAAACTCAAAGCCTATTTAATAAGCCATTTAAGCTTTTATTCTTTCCTTGGATGAAAACTCATCTGCAAGTAATCTACATTATGAACATCAACAAAGCATTACATGTTACTAAAAGGGGAAGACAAAGACAACATTACAAAAAGAGGGAGAGACTGAAAACACAAACTGAGAGGTACGTACCATCCCTGCCATAGGAGCGGGGGTGTTGTCAGTGTAAAAGTAGGTGGTCCCACCTACAGTCTCCTTCTGAATGATGGGGGCACCACCCTGGTCGGATGCACTGGTCGGCACCATGTAGTTGGCAGGGTTGGGATTGGGCGTATGACTGCGCCGACGAGGGGCAGGTGAGGTGTGGGGTGTGATTTTCGGAGAGTGCAGCGGGGATGACCCAGCAGAGAGTGACATCCCTGAAACATATTTGCATTGCATATTTGCATTTATGGACAGTTAACGCATATATACGCATATGTGTGCATGCATGGACAGTTGTGAATATCTATATGCACTACGTGTTTGAAGGAGACGAAGACTACAGATGCAGTAGCGTGTTCCCCTTTGGAGGCCTGGAGGTATGCTACTTACCAGGTGCTAGCGCAGCCGCAGTGGAAGTGCTCATGACTGGGTGAGGGAAGAGAGGAGAGGGGAAGGCCTGGACTGCTGGCTGCTGGGAAATAGAGGCCATGCGCGGGGCTCCCTTTGGGATGAACTCACTTGCTGCTGGGTTAGGAGCCTGCTAATATATATATACACACACACACACACCATATCAATCAATACTACACAGAAGTTGTGTGAAGAGGAGTATATGGCTCAAAATATTGCTGCTTGCAGAAATGCTGCCAGTGTATGAACAATGTTGTATGGACAATTTTTTGACAATGGAGCAAGCAGACATTTTACAAATGCAATGAATCTTAAATTTTGGTTAAGGGTGCTTTTTCAATCTTGCTTTGGCATTCGTTGCTCTGATTACCCCAGCCAGAGGATATGTTTGGTTATGTTTGCTGTGAGCAAGATAACTCAAAAAGTACTGCACAGATTTGGATGACATTATCAGACAACATCGGTATTAGACCAAGGAACAGATGATTACATTTCAGTGGTGATCCAGAGCACCGTCTGGAATTTGTTTTGGGTCAGTGACACTATATTGCCTTGGTGAAGATCTGCGCTCTCCGAGTGCTTTCCTAGTTTATTTGTAGGTCTCTTCAGTTAGTACAGAAGAATTTTTGTTTTTCCCTGTATAGGTTAACACATGCCCCATGGCCTCCCAGTGGCCTGTGTCTTTGCAAAGCTAGACTTCAGAGATGTGAAAACTTATTTGTAGAACTTCTTGGCTCACCTTCCTCCTCTGCGATATGCTCAGAGCACCAAAGTCACTGAAAAGGGACGAGGTGGGCGAGTTGACTGGATCTGGAGAGAGAAGAGAGAGATGGGACAAAAGCAGATGCTGAAAGGAGAACTCTGCCACGTTGACGGAAATCTGTTCAAAAATGATCATAGCCCTCAAGGCAGATTCTGTATGTCAAAACAAAAGTCTAATTCTGCCTGTTAGCTATGTTTCGTACTCCTTGTGATATTAGCAGCCTAGTTTGCTCATTTCTAAACAGATTTTCATCATTTTTGTACCAAATGAAAGTATGCGAAACCCTCTAACAACAGAACTATAGGTTGAATGCGGTGGCAAAGCTCAACTCTTAGTTGTTATTTTGTGACTTCTGTTTGTTCAGAGGAGCGCCTCTCACCATGAGCGCTGTGGCTGAAGGTCTTGGCACCATCGTTCAGGAGGCTAGGAGAGCTACTGCTGGTGGTCATCCTCTGAAGAGAAAAACACATCTTTCTTTTTTCCCCCCCCTCATCTTTTAACACTATGCACAGCTGTTATACATCTGTGTGCTGCTCTGGCAAAAGGAACACCTAGGCTTGACTGTCATGAAACCCAATAACTGGAAGTATATAGATTCAGTCTGTCATGGTAAAAATGGTAAATAAATTAATGTTAAATAGGTCTTTGATCATATCATTGATTGTTAAACATGAAAATACAAAGTTTATTCAAAGTTTGAGCCACTGGCCCTCTTAACTACTACTACTACACTGAGCATTATACATTCATACCTGCATCATAGAATATTTGGGTTCTGCAGGACTTCCAAAGCCATTTACGCCGATAAAGCTGCTACTGAAGTAGGAGTTGGTCAGATTGGCATCACTCAAGGTGCCCCCCCTCCATCCCTGGTACTGGTTTAAAGAGAAAACACAAACTGAGTGAGAGACTGATGCTGTATAGTTGACAATACCACACGCATGCATTAATTAAACAATGAAATGTGGCTCCAGTAATGTTTCAGTGACATTGCTTCGCAAGTGGAGGAAAAACCGCGCTCAAATCTGTAGTGTAAAGCTCTCCAACAGGATTGCTGATGTCTGTCTACCAGTGAGAGGGAGTACACGGACTGTCCAGCCAATCAGAAAGCAGTTACGAACAGACGTAAACACTCTGGCCAACTGCATCGCTTTAGAGTCCTTTGAGGTTTACAATGAAAATAGAAACAATACTTACAACCAAAAATTAATAAATAACTAAATACAGGTAAATAACTATATACCGGCATCTACACCAACCATAGCTGAAAACAACTATGTATCCCTCTTTCGGTTAAACTTGTACAAGGCTTGCTGCCGATACAGTGTTTCAAGTCTCAATGTTTGGAAGGCTGCAGTTTAAACGCTACCATTGATTCACTCTTTGAGATACAATGTAGCGCAAATTACAGTGTCACTGGTTAGACAAAGTAGCGTTATCCATAATGACAATCGTGTAGTAGTTGAGAGCTTCAAACGAACAATGACATCTCGTAGCCGATAGGCTCCTTAGCAATTCGGCTAAAGTTAGCTCACTAGTACAAATGTTTTTAGAGAATTGCATGCTATTTTGCACAAAGCGTGCATATACAGAAACATGAAACTTAAAATATCATAGATAAACTAAAATGAGTTAACTCTTCAGCTGATAGCAGTACTTATCCGTCGTTTTGGTGGGAAAGAGGCCTCACTGAATCCTCGGTCTCGATTTAGGCAGAGCCTCACACAGGCCCTAAAAATAACAACAACACTTGTACTAGTAGCGCTAGGCCGCAGAGCCTTGCTTTGTGAATCCTACCATTAGACTTACTAGTTAACAGCTGTCCTTCAAGAGCTGTTCCAGCAGGCCCAAGGGACTCGCTCTTTTTGGGTACACTAGGTGCCCCACCACCCTGGCAAGCTGCCGTATTTCCACCGAGAGCATATCCCGCTGCTGCAGTCACGGCTCCCCCTGCCATGGATAAAGGGACTGGACTTCCACCGCCACCGTGCATAGACAAGCTCGCCATGGACGGATCCTCGTGCAAAAACTGGCATTCATCTCCGTAGAAGCAAGTTTTGTCCTTCGCGTAATATCGACAGAACTTCACCTTGACATTAGGAATTCCAACACTCCCAAGCGGAGCAGCCGAGGCTGGGAGTCCACTATTCATGGCACCGCTGCTGCTGCCTCCGCTGCCGCCGGAAGATTCTCAAACATAGAGACCACGATAACAAGCTAGCCCGAGAGCAGTATCTCAAAGATTGTTCTAATCTACTCAGTGAAATGGTGTGGGTACTATGTCACATGCGATTATACCCATAAAACTACTCACATTATCCAGCAAGAAAGCAATTTAAGCAGATAAGAATAGTCTGTTCGTTGAACTTTAAATCGCTACCGTAGTCCATGTAGCTGGCCTAGTTAGCCTACCAGTTGTTGAGGTTGGATCATGCTGTTGTTGTTTTCTACTCTCTTCTCTTGCTCGGCTAGGCGCTACTTAGCTTTGCTTTGCATTGTGGGTACTAGACTGTCTTACCACAATTTGTATCGGGAGGCAGTAGAGAACTTCATCAGTAATGTCAATTCACATTTCACCGATACTTCTTAAGCAAACCTATCTCAATAGATGAATTTGTCCACTATTCAACGATAGTCATATTTCATGTACAATGACGTGCAGTAACCTACTGTGATGCAACATCCTGATGTCACCCTTTTTCTGGCACGACAATGAAAAATATGAGGCTACCTACATCAAAGCAACACACTCAGCAGAATAACCATAACATCTTATTTTCACCTAAAAAAATATTATTTATAAATATCTATAAATTATATAAAAAGTATTTTATGTGTTATGTTAAAAGTTCTTACTTAATTTGAAACGTGTAAAGCGGGCTTTGCCTGATTGGAACCGACACTCAAACCCACTTCAAACATAAGTAGTATTCTCCCTACATAGTTGGCTATCATAGGGTTTTAGATGTTATGAAGATATTAACCTATAAGGATGCTCTCAATCACAGGCATGTGACGTCACGAGCAGTATTTTAACTTGTTCCCTCTATGCTGCGCAGTAGTCGTAGAGTTTTTACAGGTAGTGCAACAATGCAATTAATTTACGTGATATGTCCTATAGTTGGTAAGTGATTAATACAAACATTTTACATTTGGTAAAATGTAGACCAAGGCCTACTTAGTTGTTTAAAAATAATTTATTCGGCATATTTTATTACTCTTGCCTGGAAAGTAGATGTCAGTAGGCTAGTTTTCTGGAAGAACATTTGCAATGTTCTGAAATAGCCTACAACATTATCCTGTGGCGTAATGTAAATAATTCATTTCCCTCAGGCTCTATTATTGTTGTTGGATTGCTTGACGTTCTACATTGTAATTGCAAGTCGAATTGGAACTGTAGACAAGCGCATAGTGCTCTCGAATAAATTTTGTGGAATTGAATTAGACAATCCTGTAGCTTGATTAGTGGTTAATCTAGTAGCCGAATGAAAATCTAGACACTTTAAACTAGATATATTGATACTAATTGAGGCATTGTCAGCACGCGCGCATTTGTCATGTCATGTTTCAGATGCCGTTTCTGTTTTTTCCTTTTTCGGTAAAACGATAGTAAAGCTATTATAATTTGTGCTATTCTGTGTTTCTGCTATTCTATTTTGTTTTTCTAAGCTGTCGCACTACAGCAGCTCATTGTACATGGCAATCATCAGCAGCCAGAGCATGGAGGAGAGGCTCCCAAGTTTTCTTGTGCCATCATCAATGATAAGGTAGTTTGGAATCTCTTGAAGAACATGACCAGATTCCACAGCGAGTTTCATTACTGTAGGTTGATAAAATGCACACTAGAATAGGATTACTGAGGTTTTCCTTTAAAAATGACGACGACTTTCAGTTGACAAGGTTACTCGCTGCTATGGTTCTGTGTTTTAATTGACTAAATTTCCCACAAAATAGCTTATTATTTTGCTACCGACTTAGCCTATACTTTTTAAAAGTAGGTTGTTAAGTTTTCGCTTAATGTTCTTTTAATTCTTTCCATGTTAGGTTAGTACATCGTTGAAACTGAAAACCTGTGGTTACTTCACATATAGTTGGCTATTTTGTCGTGCATCCCTATATAGGCCTGCAGTAGCCTAACCAACCGCAGTCTAATAGCCTGCCTGAGATGCTGTAAAGGCCCTTGTATTTGTCTGGGGGGAAAACAACGAATAACCGAGTTATGATGGTAGTCCTATGGCAGGAGTTGCCAAACTACTCCCTTTTGAGCAGCCCATCATAAAGTAAAAAAGAAAATGCAATGTAACTCTTTGTTGCATTAATCTATTAATATATGTGCATGGCACATCATAGTTCCTGTACGGTTAGAATGACATGTTTATCAATAGACATTAAGCAGTGTAGCATCATATAGAATGTTTTAGACAGCCTGCAGGTTTTTTGATTGACAATGTAGTCACTCTTTCACTTGAGACTGGTTAAAAAAGTTTGGCCACCCGTGGCTGTTGGTTTTCTTGCCGATCTCATACCGGCTCTTATCTTTGATTGTTTGGCGTCTACAGCCACCAGCTGGACATGCTGGTGTAATGTCTTATTGAGCTGGTAATGCTGGAGTGACCAGCAAATCAGCTGTAAATGCTATTTTAACAGACTAGCTAAATGACCAAAAATCAAGTGAAAACAATACATTAAGCTGGTCAACAATTAAAATGGTCGAACTGGTTTTCTCTAATAGAAATGTTGTAACTGGTAGAGATATTTGCGGTGCATCTTTGAAGCAAAACTACAGCCTCAACTTGTCAGCAAAGTAGGCCTATTTCAGTGCATGGCTGACCACTCACAACAAATGCAGTAGTCATAGTGTGAGGTCACTGTGTGGCCGTTTCAACAAGCTATAACCTAATGCTGGTGTGATCAACCCATCATGTTGGACATTGTTGGAGTATTTCAATCAGCAAAACCAGCTAAAAGCGGCTAGATCAATACATTTTGCTGGTAAATCAAGCTGATCAACCAGTTTACAGATACTCTGCCTGTCAAATTGGACATTTTTAAGGCAGCTGGTCATGCTGCTATATGAAGCTGGTAAGTGCTGGTATGACCAGGAAATTTAAAGAGGTAAAACCAACTAGAATGACCATTTAAGCAAGTCAAGCCAGCTGAACCATGAAAAATCTTGCACAAACAGATCTTAAAATGGTCAGAATGAAGATGGTCAACCAGATTAAATCTGTTTAACCAACTGAACTGGTCAAACTGCATTTTGTCAACCACAAAAAAATCTGTTCCAGTAACAATATGATGTCAGTGTCTATTGGAGCTGTGATGATTTGTAGATAGAATAGAACAAATAATTCAGCGTGATATTTTTACTTTTCACAACTGTGTTTGGAAACAGGTGTGGGCCTGACTGTTTAAGATTTGAAAATGAACAAGCACTGGCTTATACTGTATGTTATTTACAAAAATATCTCAATACGTCAGGCATCAAATATTTGCTTTAATGCCTTGTATTTTATTTCCAACGCTTTGATTTGCAGACGGTCCCTTGCAGCTTGTCCCAAGGCCACCCAGGAAACATTACATTGGAAGTGTTTGCTGGACAGACCATTAAGGTAGCCTTACAGAACATATCCACACATCCCTGCTTCTGGAATTGGGAGAGCAGTGAGGACTCCTCAAAATCGACTCTGACTGGCCAGCTCAGGTAAACCCTTTATGTGTGTGAGTGTGTCAAATTCTGATGCTTCAGATGATTGACACAGATGTCCTAATGTCCTAAATGCAAATGCTGTCCTAGCTACAATGATTCTGAAATGTCATGCGATGTTGCCCAGCCCTAGACAATATTTGAAATCAGTAGCACAATGGCCAAGGCAATGTTATTTCAGTTACACAAAGGATAATATTGATTCATTTGTTTTACCATCAGTTCACATTCACTTTTACACAGTCCGATGAAAGAGTAGTATCAGATTGGATGACATTGCATTTGTAAAGCTTGTGTCCAAAGAATTATTTGCACTAAATGCAGGAGGTGTAGCTCACCCCTCCCTCAGTGATCCCACAAAATATTTTATAATTATCTGAGGGACATGCTAGCATTGTTTTGTTAGTTTTGAGCTATGAAGCTAGGGCTGCCTTTTTTCCAGTGTACTACAGAGAATGAACAGCTAGTTGATTGTTAGGAGATATTCGCTTAATGTGGCAACAAGTGTTAAACTTTAAACATTCCTTAGAAGTGCCTTTTGTACCTTCAAGCAGTGTTATTTTTCCTCTACCTCACTACCCCTCATATTTCTGCAGTGGGTACAAATTCACAAGAATAAAGTAAATACACTATCAGCAAATTAGTTTACCAGAGAGCATAATTTAGTTAAAATACTCAAACCATCAATTCTTTTGCCCAAGGTAATCGGGTGATTCTGTACATGTAACAATGATACAAGAATATTGTATTTTTGATGACAGACATTTAAATAAATATTTAGAGACATGTAGGTATCATACGTTCACAGATACATCAAACACACACACATCACACATCAAATTATGATTTTTTTTTAAACAAAAAAACTATTGTCTGACCAACTGTCAGTTGTCTAGGTCAGTGGAGCCAGTAGGTCAGAGACCTTTTTCAGAATCAGCGTAGGGAACGTGCGTGAAATTTGTGTAAGGGAATATTTAACCTACAGTGAATCTGTTTGCAAAGCAAAGAATAGGAACCTGTGATGGTCATTTTCAAAGAGTTCTGTTGACTGGTTAGTCTGTAGGCCTAACTGTCAATTATTAACTGGGGTGATGAAATCACGGTTATGAAAACTAACATGTCTTTATGGTCTCGGTCTCGACTCCTGAAAGACACGGCCTCGACTCAGTCTTGCGTCTTCAAAGACTCGTCCCGATTCGGACTCGCCTGCAATTAAAAATCATCGGTCTTGGTCTCGACTCTGTCTCGACCCTCCAAAGACTCAATCTTGACCCGGTCTCAAGATTAGCGGTCTCATCCCCATCACTCTTGTATAGTGTATATAATATATGTGATTTTGTAAGGGAGATAGTTTCGGTTTCATCCTCCTGGGTGGTGAAGTTGGCATCTTGTAAGCATCTTGTAAATTAACATGGGGGGTAGCTATTTTCAACCCATAATGAGTCATTTAACCATGAAAATGAGTATGAAGCGGGTTAAATAGATGTAAAAACTGCATAAAATCATGCCTAGTGACCCTTCAAACTGTATTTTGAAATAGTACTCATTTCTTCATTTAGATTTTCATTATGCATTGCTAGGAATTTGATCTCAGAAGTCAAACTAAACCCATTATATAAATATAATCAATTTGTGTAAAACTGTGTTTTGGTTTATTGTATTTAGATATTTTATTTGGAAGCTCTAAGACATTGACATGTCCATGTGATAGTAGTATGTATGTGGATGTTCCATGGGTACAGCTTTCTCCCCACAGGGAGGGAGACTTTGTGTTTCTGTTTCAAGCCACTGACACACATGCTGGATTGGCCACCATTCACTGCAAAAATGACAGTACAAACAGTACTGACATCACCTTGCACATTGAACTCATCGTCAAACCAACGAGTGAGTTGTAGGCCCTATCTTTTCTTGAGACTTCTCTGTCACTCAATTTTTTCATTTCATTTTTTTCCAGTGTGATTTGTAGCATACATCTTTTATTTATAGTCTTTTATTTCTGTAAAGTGATGTCGGTGACTGTATCCTTCCTTTCTGTTTGGTGTTTAGAGAGGCCCTCCAAACCTCACTTTAGCTTTGTTAAGAAAGAGTCAGGCAAGGCACACAATTTTATGTGCAAGTCCGAAGGAAGCCCTGTCCCAGAAATAAGATGGTACAAAGATGTCCGCAAGTTCAGGTAAGGGCCTTGATTGTGGTCATTTAAAGCAGGAGGCCTTCCTCAGCCTTCATATTATTTCTTGTTGTGCGGGCAAGAAGTATACATAATATTTTAGTTACAAATTATTTGTCACTTTCTAAAAAGTTTACATATGATCATTAAACAGATGTAATGTTTGTGTTGTACCAAAACAGTGTGATATCAAAGGATGCAATCAGTCATCCTGGACCAACCAGTGTGGAGAGTCAACTGCACAGCTATGGGTACCGGAACACAATTGTGATGTGCTGTGCTTCAAACCCACTGGGAGAGGAGTGCTCTTTACTGTACGACTATGGTAAAGTATTTTCAACACAACCAAAGAAAGAAAGAAAGAAAGAAAAACTTAGAAAACATAATAGCACACATTATGAAACTATGTTGATGCTAATAATAGCTGAAGACAGTTTTTTAAAGTAAATAGAGTCTGAAAGAAAAAGAGAGTTTTGAATGTTGCTCTTCTGATGATTTGAAAACATCATCTGTCTTGCCTCAGATCTAGGCAGCGCAGACTCCAGTACTCCTGTTGAGGTGATCCACGGACAGACTCTTCTGCTGCGCTGCAGATGTACACCCCAGAGATACTCCAAACACTTTGACTGGTTTTTCAATGGCATAAAGGTGCTTGCCAATAAATGAAACACTATAGCAGTCATGTTAGCGTTGTAGGGCACTGCTAAAATATGCCAACCCTAAATGTTTGTTTTCTATCTAGGTTAACCAGGATTTGAACATAAGTGACACGTATTCTAAATACCTCTATTTGAATAGCAGTGATTTGTTCAACACCAGTGTATATAGCTGTATAGATATAAATAATAATAAAAGGTCAGCAACGATCAATGTTCTCAGTAAGTACAATATGTGTTTTTTCGCTTTTTACATTTTGCACTCCTAATACGCACATCAGGTTGACACTTCATATTTTTAAACATAGACAAATAAACATAATTTATATAATTTTTTACATCCCTTCAACACATATGTGACACACCATAAAGCTTTTTGAATCTTGATACTTTGAAGTTTGAGTCTCTGGTGCTGTGTGGATTTACTTAGAAATATGATGAATACCATCATGTAATATTGACCTGTTGTTTATTTGTTTCCATAGAGAAAGGATACATTAATGTTCTAGAGCTGAGTGAGGTCAACAATATCACAGCCAATGAGAAGGCTGGGTTCTGCGTCAATTTAACAGTGCACTCCTTCCCATTGGCTGATTGCCACTGGGTCACCCAAACTGGCAAGAGACTCAAGTGCCAAGGAGAGGAGAATGTGTATGAAGGAAAGAGGTAAACAATGCAAGACAGGATAGCTCTGTTAAAAAAAAAAAAAAAAAAAAAAACAGTTTAGTTGCATCATAGCTGTTGTGATTATTTGTGAAATGGGCATTTTCTGTCTCTAGCACATACAAACTGTGTGGTCAAGAACCTGGTGTGTATCAGCTACATCTGGAGAATAGATACACCAGTGTCACCAAAAATGTGTCTTTGTGCGTCACAGGTAAGTGCTGCAGGTAACTCATTCATTCATTCATTCATTCGTTCTTGAATTCTGCAGCGATTGATGATGAAACATGGAAAAACATTTGAATGATAATGATTGAATGATTGATTGAATGAATGATAATTAGCCGACCGTTTACCATAGGGTTCCTGTTGGATAGGATTGTGGTTGATGCCTACTTATCATTGACGTTATCTAGTTCTCCCAAACAACATCACTCTGCGACCTCGCTCAGAAACATTGCTTAAAATGTTATTCATTGTATCATTACCTCTATATGGAGCTCTTAAAGGGGATGTGCGGGCAAAACAAAAGTTGCTGGTGCTGTCCAGACATATTCATTTGATTATTTTATTTTCTCTCATGTCACTGAGATCTTTTTTTTCTAAGGTCTCTTTTGAGTCTCCATACCTTTAGGTATCTGTGTACATTTCATGCTATGGTTCCAGCCTAACTTTGAGCTTTGTTTTGGAATGAAACAGTGATCTCTCCTCCTGTCTACAGATAGTCCAACTTTGAAGCTCTATCGCAATGACAGTTCAGTTAACTGCGTGACTGAGAGCTCACAGCCATACAACCTAACTTGGAAAACATGTCAGCTGTCAGATAAGTATGTCGAAGTTCGTTCACTCTCATTCTCATTCAATCTTAGCCACCTTGAGGCTTCAGACCAACCCTTTTAACACAAAATGTTGAACAAGGACAAACAACTATTCTTTGATCTCAGCATACAGAGTCTTCATGCATGAATGCATCTATGGAATACGTTTATGGTTGTCATAGGAGTAATGAAAGAAAGCTGCTGACAATTCTGCTGTGCTATTTCCATATTCCGTAGCATCATGTTTCATCCCCCAGGTGTGATGGCAGTGAGTCTCTGTACTTGGAGTGGACGCCTGTGGAGCTCTCTAGCTCTGAGCAATACTGTCTCCAGAGGATTGTGAGCTCCATCCCGAGTGGGTATGTGCAAGGCTCCCAGCTACGTTGTTGCCTCCAAAATAGAGCCAGCACTCAATGCAGCGAACCAATGTTCATCGAGACGTTTGACAAATCCATGTCAAGTGAAAATTGTAAGTATTAGTCTATGTTAAGAGTGTGTGACAGGAATTATGTGTAACAGTGAGTGTTTGCTTTTGAGAGTGTAGAACTCTACAAACTTATTGCACAAACTTACTGTCATGTGGAAGTATTTGGTTTGGAAAGCTAATGCCACCTGATAGAACCACTTGTTGTCATCTCTCAATCTTTGGTTCAGAGATATACAGCTGAAACTTTGTATAACATGATAACTGTTAATATTATATTATGTGCAATCCCTTTGTTTGATTCTTGACTCCTCAGTGTCAACCAAGGACAGCAACACTTTCCTGTTGGGTGTCATCATCATGCTGGTAGTAATTGTCCTCTTGGTCTCCACATTACTTTGCTATTTCATCAAGAAAAAGGTAAGCCCACAGGATCCTTGTTTCTTGAAAACATACCGATTTCTCGCTACGAACTACATTTCCCTTAACTATGGTGTTTTCCATTCAGAAACCAGTGTACCAGAGCCAGCTGCAGATGATTCAGATGGTTGGCCCTGCTGACAATGATTACATCTACATAGATTTCAAGGACTTCAAGTATGATCAAAAATGGGAGTTCCCGCGTGAAAACCTTGAATTAGGTACTCCGCCATGGCATATTAAGACATTTTCTGTTTGATGCAGAAGCGCTATAGCCTACAGGTTTGTTAGTGTTAAATGCAAGTAGTAAAATGCAAATAGTTAAATGCAAGTAAAGCACCTAAAGAATATTTAAATATAGTAGTCAGTGAATAACGATTCATTTTTCTCATTTGCCCAGCTGTGGTAAACTGTGGTGCACTTGCACGTTGCAGTTTGCTGTACATTCAAACTCTTACTCTTCTTTTTAAGTCTCTGTGTTCAGTGCTCTTATCTCTTTTTATCACACGCCTGAAGGGAAGGAGCTGGGTTCAGGAGCGTTTGGCATGGTATTACAGGCTACTGCCTATGGGATCACCAAGCCAGGGGTGTCTATGCAGGTGGCTGTCAAAATGCTCAAAGGTAGGACTCCCCCTCTCCCCAGTGGAACAGTCCAGTCCCAGCTAACACAGAACGTTACAAAAACCTTAAATAACTTTGGCCCATGTTTCTCCTATGGTTATTTTAAGAATGTTTTCCATAAACCCTCAGAAAACATTAGCTGTAGGTTGTTTTCCCTATTTCCCCATTTCCCTAACAATTTAGGTACCAAAAACTCAAACGTCATGGTTGTATTGTGCCCTTCACATAACGTTCCCACTTTATTTATCTTATTTTTTTTTTTATTCTTATTATGAAACGATGTCGGAATGTTCCTGAAACACTGTGCTGAATTGTTGGTGTCTGGTCCAGCAATTCAGCATATCAAAGTAAGCGGGACAAAGACAGCCGAATACCAAACACAAGCCTATAAGGATAATAAATATGTAAGCCTATGTCTTGTAGCCTATTTGTGAAAAAATGTTTTTTGTAGTCCTGATAGAGCAGGGGTATTCACACAAGTGAATAGCACACATTATTTTTCTGATAAATCATGATTATTTTTTTTTTCATGTTGTATTTACATTTAAAAAACCTTCCTAGCACCCATTCAGAAAACCAGAACTACCTTCATGGAACGTTCCCGTACCCAACAGATAACCGTCCCAGAACATTCACGGAACCAAAAATTGTTACCTGGGATTTTGCTATTCGTGGCTAATTTGTAAATTCTTCATTTCCATCATTTCCCCAGAGTGGTAGTATTGTAGGACATTGCCATCACAGAAGATGCTTTGGCCAAATAGTGTAATTGTAAGTGAATAGGTTATGTTCAACGAAGGGGTGTTTTTAACAGACCTGAAATGTGAACAGTTCAGCAGAAAAGGGAACTTCTGATAAATATATTTTAAAGTTGTCATCAGTGTGCTGTGGTAATACAGTTTCTGAGAACTGGATTAGATAAAAATCAGAGAAATAGAATTTAGAAGAAAATTATATTTACCATACGGAAATCCTGGGGAACAGTGTGCAGGGAATTTACAGCATTTTTACTATTTCTCAGTAGGCCTGTTTTGTGAAAACTCATAGGAGAACCTGATGACAGGTTCTCAAGCTTTTCTCTAAAGAATTTAAAACCATCGTCATCAGACACTTGTGAAAATTACAGGTGATTGTTGTCTGGTTATTTGGGCCTGTCTTCACATAGTGAGTGTGGAGTTTCCAAACAAACATGTTCCAAATCTCATTTTAAATGCATAGCCTACCATGACAGTTCTGATTGCGCTGCATTACACATACATTGATAAGATAAAATCAAACATATGTGCTCCACACATTACAGTATATATCTGCTTGTTGTGCTTCTAAATGCCTAGACAAGCACCAGGCAGTGGAGCGGGAGGCTTTGATGTCAGAGCTGAAGATGTTAACGTACATCGGACACCATGCCAACATTGTTAACTTGCTGGGAGCATGCACACACTCAGGTAAGTTTACAGCCCTGCATATACAGCCATCTATGAGATGCCCCCCAATAAATAATGAAAGTCAGTGCTGGTACATGTATGTTTATGGGTAATGATGAAAGACATACAGTGCGGTAGGTACAAGTGTGAATGTGATTTTGAATAGAGCAATGGCATCTGAAAGATGGATATGTGTATCAATTTTATTGAGTTATTGAGTGAGTGAAAGATGAATATGTGAATCATTTTGAATGTGAGTTATTGACAGCGTTGTGCACGATCGAGTTCGTAGAACAAGTTAATCTTTCCATGAACTGTTAACACATTTATAACAAAATACCTTGAACTTGAACTAGTTCAGATTTTCTTCATTCAGTTTCACAATCACTGTGGGTCAGGAAAAAAGCTTGGTAATATATACAAATAATATCCACAACAGTTGCAGATGATATTGATAGGCAGCTGATTACAAAGGGGTTTATTGTTAAGGGTTAACTCGCTGATTTTCTTCAATTTAAAAAATGAACTGAAAATGAATTAAAAGTTCTGAATTGAAATGAACTATGAACCTGTGAACTGAACATTGAAGTGAAGTGTGAACTTGCAGAACACTGGTTATTGAGTCAGTGAATGTGTATCAACGTGATTGTGAATTTGGACATATGACTGCGAACAGCTAGAGATGGGCCTACTGTTTCACCTTTTCAGCGACTAGTAGAATACCATACGAAAATACAAATAGCCTATGTTTTATTTAATTTTAGGTATGAAATGATTTTCTTTGAATGTAAGAGTTTTGTAAAGATGCTTTCCTTTGAGAATATAGTAGTTATAGCTGAAATATTAGTACTGACAGAGCATTGAATAAAATTATGTACATACATTGTAGAATCCACATATAGTGTCAATGAATGTCCAATGTGTATATAAGTTCTTGAGGACTAACTTTAGAGAACTGCTCAATCCATAGGGCCCACGTACCTAATCTTTCAGTATTGTTGTCATGGGGATCTCCTGAACTACCTAAAGAATAACAGAGAGCACTTCCACAAGTGTCTGGCAGACGCAATCACCAAGGATCGATTCACCAGCCTGTACCATAACTTCCAACCAAAGCAAAACAACAGGTTAGCAAAAGCAGTTACTTCTTTTTCATTTAAATTATGTAGATTATCCAATCAAAAGTGAATATAATGCATTTTATCAGTGTATATACAGACAATTTATTGTGCATGGTATGATGATGCATAAAACTATTATTATATACCAGAACATTTCTTTAACAATTAAGAGCCTTTGGCTCATTCATGTCATTAACAAACAATTTGTTATGTGAGCTATGTTTTACTTCTGCTGTAGAAAAAAAGGGGGACAAAACACATGCACAGTCAAGCAAGAACAAGGCACTCAAAGTGCTTTACAATGGAGGGGGGGTGCTCGCTAATCACCACCACTGAGTGGAACAATGTGTAACACAACTTTAATGTCACCACACAAAGCAGTGTTGTTACATTACCAAAGAGAAAGACCTTTTAAGTGCAGTTGAGGCTCCAGATTTCCCCTAAAGTGTCTCACTTCTGCAGCGACTACCAGCACCCTGTAAGCCCTTACGTGCCCATGTCACCAGTGAACACCCAGGAGTGTGAGGCTCTCCTCAGTCAAAGCCTAGCCTGCTTGGACATTGCAGAAGGTACGCTAATATACTGTAACCATGTACAAATAACATAATAGAAATACACCGGGGCTTGGCAGGCACAGAGTTTTATGCTTAGAAAAACACATTACCTAAAGCTTACGAGAGAATTTGGTATGGCATAAACAGAGAGGGTAAAAGCGCAGCGAGAGGCACAAATGTTTGTTAAGCTCTGTGTTCTTCACAAGAGGAGGGGGGGAAATCCTCCTTTATGCAGACCAGAGTCGAACCCTTATATGTTGAAACAAAAGATAATTGAAAAGTTTATATTGTGATTTACTGTGACACTCCCACTTATGCAGTCCGAAACTATTCACGTTTGCTCCCATTGTAACGTATTATGTTGCTCTATCTTGGTCAGTATTCAATTATCTTTGGAGTAGACCCAATAGCGAAATGGCAGCTAACTGATGGGGGCACAGCAAAACAAAACCAAAACAAAGTTCCTTATGCCCCCATTAGTTAGTGTTAGTGCAAATTCGGTCTACATTTCATCAACTTCTCTCGCTCTCATACTTGCCGACAGCTCTTTACAACATCAATTGATTATTAAATGATTAAATGATTGATTCACACCAGATTTCTCCTTTAATGTGCTTCAACTGAATAGTAAAATTCTATATGATCTCTTCAGCTGATAGTGGAAGTGTAAGAGGAAGAGAAGAGATGGAGGAGATGCTTGATGCCTTGGAGGACCTTCAGGAGGAGGATCTACAGGTTCTAACGTATGGGGACCTCCTCTCCTTCTCCTACCAAGTGGCCAAAGGAATGGAGTTTCTCTCCTCCAAGAACGTAAGACCCCCTATAATGCAGTCTGTGCTCTACAATCATCTCACCTTTTAATAGCTTTGTTATGTATGCTGGTGTCAGAATGCCAGGTAGCCTAGCTGTGTGTACTTTGATAGTAAACCTCCCCCCCAACACTTCCTAGTCAGTTAGTAGACTTTTTGGTTGACTGGCAAGGGCATTCACCTGCCGATCCAAGGTTTCTGTTGTTGTGAGGTTGAGGGTTCGAGTCCCGGGCGGGACTGTGCAAGATTATCTCTGTCACACTGGTTCATAATCTACACTCTACAAACACTACTCAGTAGTAGTTTTAAACACGCGGCTCACACATACAGTATTTTTAAGAGCCCTCTCAAACTCCATGACTCATAGACACGCACAGTCATAGTTGTCGATGTAGAGAAAGATAACATAGCGAGCGAGTAGGTCATATGTGATTTATTTAAGTGGAATTCACACTTCCTCTGTACATGTTGAACTATGATAAGACAGACTGCTGGTCTCCCTTTATCTGCAGTGCATTCATCGTGACCTGGCTGCCAGAAATGTTTTAGTGACCCGGGGCCGCCTGGTGAAGATTGGGGACTTTGGCCTGGCCAGAGATATTGACAATGACTCCAACTATGTTGTGCGAGGCAATGTAGGTATTTGCAATGGTATGCAGAAGACATGTTAGTGTTGATTTTGGTTGTTGTACATTTTGTGTGCATCTCCGTCTTGAAGGTATGATCTGTGTGTGTGTGTGTGTGTGTGTGTGTTTGTGTGTGTGTGTGCGTGTGTTTGTGCGTGTGTGTGTGTGTGTGTATGTGTTGCAGGCACGACTTCCAGTGAAGTGGATGGCCCCAGAAAGCATCTTTTCAGGAATGTACACCATGCAGAGTGATGTGTGGGCCTACGGCATTCTGCTGTGGGAGATCTTTTCTCTAGGTAGGGGCACATTTTAAGCAAATACAGCAGGTTGGAAATCACATTGATTCACATCACATCAACATCACATCAACATCATGAATAAAGATGTTTTTTTAACTCACCTGCATTACTCTCTTTCCATCTCTCCATCTGTGCATTTCCCACCTTTATTCCCACCATCTTATTTTTCATAGGCGTAACACCCTATCCTGGAGTGAAAGTGGATACCCATTTCTACAGTTTGATAGAGCGGGGATTTCAGATGGAACAGCCATACTATTCCAGCGAGTCAATGTAAGTGTGTATTATAACAGGGTTAAACGTATTGACAACATGCCACTAATATAAGAAGCAATGATGAATTTTGGTAGTTGTCAATACTATAAAATTTCTTCAGCAATGGATTTCCTGTGTGATTGAGTATAATTGTGGATGTTATTGTATTACTGTATTATTGTACTGTATTAAATGTTGACTTTAATAAAATTTCCACAGCAAACAGGGCAGGGATGGCAAGGGATTGTATCTACTGTACTGGCCAGCATAATTTTATCTGTGTAATGACCAGATGTGCATGTAACACTGTGTGCAGGTATCACATGATGTCACGTTGCTGGGCACTGGAGCCTCAAGACAGACCATGCTTCTCCAAACTGGTGGTGTTCATGGAGAACGAGCTGGCTGAGATGGAAGAAAAGGTAACTAACAATTTGACAATTCAAGAGGCACTTTGTTGTCCTAAGTTTCTGTTTAAGTACAGTATCAATTTCACATGCAAGAAGCACTCATACATGGAGATGCAAAACAGGTTAAGACAGCTGAGATAGGGCAAGATATAAACAATACACTTGCCCTGTGCAACTGAAAAAAATAATTGATATAGGGATGTGTTACACCTGAAAAATGAAATGAATTTACGAGCTTGCTCAGAAAAGTGCACTGATGAAGCATCTGAGTGCCCTAATTTCAGTTCTTCTGTTTTTTTTTCTGGTGTAGTTACACTTCTGCTTTAAACTTTCGACTTGTTTGATGCATTGCTTCCTGTAGTGACAGCCTCTTCCCCATCCTTTTTACTTTCTCTTTTAGTAGTGCTACCTACTTTGGACATAATGCATACATCGCTGCAATAATTCCTGTGGTAACAGTCTCCCTTCCTCTCACTCTTCTCTTGTAGATTTACCTTAATGTTGGGGAACAGAACAACAACAGCTCCATCTATCAGAACACTGCATGTGTGGGCAGAGACTCAGAGCATTTTCAAACATCTCAGAGTGACAGTGAGACAAACGAGAAGGCAGAGGAATTATCAGACCCCTGTGGCAGGGAAACATGAACTAAATTATGTGAGCTTTAGCAGTCATCATCAATACTCATACCACCATACATACTTTCTGCACCTACATGTGCACACCAGTTGTTAGTAACGATTAGCCTGATCATGGACTAGACTCTCGTCTAGATTCCTAAGTTAAGTAACAACAGCTCTCTGCCAGGGATTTGCACTAAGTTTTTGTTGTTGTTTTTCTAATTATTGTCTCTTATGTAGCAGCATCACAGTAAGAAGAATGAGACTTTAATGTGATAGAATTTAATATTATTCTGTTTTATGTATATCAGAGATTATATTTTTGTTGTGTTTGTCTGAGGATAATAGCATGACGCTATTTCATTTTGTACAGCCTTGGAGAGCATTACTGGAAAAGAGGTGATGTTTCTTTCATAGTTACTGATCTTTTTCATTTTCAATTAATATGCCAATCAATCTCATCGCAAGTTGTAGAGATGCGACTTCTTTAGATAAGCACACTGGGCCTCATTCATCTCCCAAAAATTTTATTACATCGCTCATAAGGTCCAGTTTAACAATACTGGTATTGTACAACTGCAGAATTAACGAAAATGCAATAAGCAATCATTTTTAATTAAATAATTATAATTACTTAGTCAATTTAAGTCACTACGTAAAGGTTCAAGTGCACTTGAATGTGTGTTTCTAGGAACCGTGTCAGAATAATAATCACCCATTGTTCAAAAATACTCTATACGAGGAAATAAACTGTGTTTATATCTTGGGTATGAAGAGGTTGGATGAAGAGAATGTTTTTATTGCAGTATTATCTTTAAGCAATTATACTTCATTGTGTCTTTTTTATGTCTGCACTGTTTAGAGGTTCATGAACTCATATATTCTGAGATGAAGATTCTCGTGCTTTGGAGAAAATATGAGTCCATGATATTTAACAAAATCTAGTATGTCAGTATGCTTACTGTACTTATGAGTACACTCATGAGACTCATAAGATTTTTGTGGCAGAAATACAGAACCACCTTTGAGTGATATTTTCTTTACAAACTTGTTTGTATGCTTTGTATATGCTGTGTGAAATACAGAAACTCTGTCAAAGTAAACACGTTTTACACAAAATAAATATACCTTATATTATCGCAATTTCTTCATAACTTATTTGTTTAGATCAGCAATATAATGTGAGTTCAGTTGGGGCAAGCTGCTTTTTGCCCAGAAGGCTAGTAAATGCCACTGCCATGCCATAAAAGTAACACTAGATGGTGCAACACCTTGTGTTTGATCAAGAAGAATGATCTCAGTATGGGAAACCTACAATGGTATAATGAACCTGGGAGAGGGCATCAAAATGTAACTGCAGTTTTGTAGACTGTAACTAGGAAGGAAGCATATCAGGCTGAGTACATGGAGCATCCATCCACTTTAGAGTTTACCTGAATTTCCTCCTTCACTATATCACTATGTTGTTCTTTTGGAATACAATCACTGGGCATCATTATGAAAGTGGCTACAGCACATCTCAGCGGTGTGAGCACCGAATATCATTCATAAGTGCATAGAAATATGGCCAAAAACTACTTGATGTCTATGGGCAAGATAAGCTTAGATGAGTGAAATTCCTCTTGTATTTTGGACACAAAAAACAGCAGTAGGCTATAGGCTATATGTATTGTAGGATGCAGTAGTGTACAGTACAGTAGTTCACACTGTCTGTTCTATCACTTGTTTATGCGCCCCCGTCAAGATCATGGGGAGGTGGACGGTGGATGACCACTTAGTCAGCCCTATAGATTAGTATAAATTCATGAATCATCATGAATCAGTCATGATTGCTGACAGTTCTTCCGGTTCTTTCACAGCATTGCAATCCATTGGACAATAGATACACTGACACTGATGACTCCATACCCCACATGCTGTGAAAGCTGTCAGTAATCATCAATAAATGGACACATTAGTGAGCCATCTACTATTATCAACTATGATGCTATGACACTTTGCTTCACTGCAAGTGAAATATAGCATCAATTTACTTTGTTTCTTGGAATATTTTGAAATTGATTGTAACTTTCAAATCAGTCTCCAAGAAACGTATTATGAGATGATACATGATGACACAACTCTGCAATTCCCAATTTATCTCATAGTCGAAGCATGCACATCAGATTGTCTCTGACACCTGCATGGATGAAAGAACATTACTTCTGACTTCTTGTTAAACTTTTCTGCTTTAATTTATAGAGTTTGATATTTCATCTCATCTTTCATCTCATCTCATCAGTTTACTGACATCTGAGTTTAGGGACATCATCATTCAGATATAGGCCTATATAGGCCATGGCCCATACACCCTCCACCTCCCTTACTGAATATGAATTTGGTTGTTTTATTTGTATTTTCAATTTCTTACTGTTTAGAAGGTATTTTACACAGGTTTTCAGTATCAGCTCATAGGCTTATAATATAGCCTGTACTGCTAAGGAGACCTTAACAGCTTCTTAGTATGAGGAAAACCATGTAGAACTGTTATCGGTTTCAATTTTGTACTCAGAAAGACCCACTGACCATGGTCTGAAATACATGGTGGCATTGATAGGTGGAACTGATAATGTCCGACAGATACGATTCCAGTGAATTAAAGCATTCAATTCACAGATCTACTTGGGTCCCCATTCTTGATTCCCACCCCTAGGCACTACCAGCCTCATCATCAGATGTATGTTGAACATGGATGCATTTGAATACATGATTATCTTTTCCATATATGGTACAGCCTAAAATACACAAGCTTCATCCATGTAGAATAGAGGACTATGCAGGCCTATTGTGCAGATGATGATGGGACAGGTCTCATCAGGTCCACCAAAATAATCAAATAGTCTAAACTAAGTATTTTACAAGGGCATATGCCCTGTAGATGTGATATAGTTGAGCAATAAGCCCTGAGAGGCCGTTCTATACCGTGAATATAGTACAGCTGAGGGGTGAGGCAAGAGAACCTGAATGCTGTTAAACTGCCTCAGCTGTGCTATATTCTGGTATAGACCAGACTCAAGGGGATTATTGCTTTTCTAAAACAGTTACGACACATACCTGGCTTGGTTTCATTAGACAAAACTGCAGCAACAAGAAATGTAGCAATTTATTCCTGAACATCAATTCCTCCACCAAGAAATACTGTATATTTCCTTCAGATGAATGGTTGCCAAATGCAGCCAATGTAACCTATGAATGGCACAGCAATACAGAATGAAGTACAGACTCCGCCATGCTATATCAGGGAATGTACAATGGCATCAAATGCGATTCAACCAATCATAATCAAGGACCGTAACTATCCATTTTAGAACATAAATTAAGACCCATCTCTGTCCCATCTTCCTCCACAGCACATGCACAATACATAGATATTGTATGCATGGGCAAATCAAGTAAGCAGCCCTATACATTTTGCTCTCTACCAAAGGAGAGATGAGGGAGGCTAATTAAACTATCTACATTACATATTTCCTAAAAACTAATATTCTCTAGATTTGATTACACAAGCAGACTTGTTCTACCTCCCTCCATCCCATGCACAATACGTCGGGTTAAGACTACATTTAAAATGTGTAACTTCCTGAAATAGTCATACTCTTCTGTTTCCCCAGTTGATGTACCTAGAATAGGTCTCTTCAATCTCATGAACTGGTTCCTCGAAGACACTGTGATTTCTAATGAAGGTCACATTATTAGATAACCTCTCTGTCATCTTGTACCTGGAAAGTAAAATAAACAGAATGACTGTTTAGAGTGAGTAAACCCAGAGGTTGCATATGGTTAGTACTAGAAGGTAAGATGCTGGCATAAGACATTTTTTGTCTTTTATTTAGTTAAAATGCAATATTGTGAAGTTTGTTAAGTTCATTATGGATACTGTACTTTTCAGTCACTATTGATTTCATATGCAGAAGGCAGGAGGATGCTCTGACACAAAACAGTTACTTCACTGAATAATTCTAAGATGTTCTGACTTCGAAGATTTCAAAGTTGCCTATTGAAAATACTTTAACTCATTATTTGACTGGTGACACAATAAGGCCACCAGATGGCGCCACGTGGAAGGGCTTCAGAGTCTTGCCATGTAAGCCTACTGTTTAATTCATTACATGTTGTCTACATAGTGGAAGTGTTCTGCTGATCAGAATAATCAGGGATAGTCCGTGGGTGGAATAAATGCGTGGAGGGATGCAATATTGTCTGAGGCCACCACCCTCTGTTATGTGCGAGCAAAAAAAAAACCCACACATTTTAAAAAAGAAAAAAAAATGTGTGAAAACTGAAACACGACTGCTGTTCATATGCAGTAAGTGCAATATTTTGGACACATAAATATAGCAGTAAGCCTATTGTATTTGTAGGCTCCGGTTAGCTACTTTTAATAATTACCTACATTTTTCACAAACTGCAGTCATCTTTGTATGACGCTGTTGCATCATGTGTTTACACGCCCCTTGATCGTGGGGTGGATGGTGACCTATTGGTCAGCTCTTCAGGTTTTTATGTTGTAGTCCACGGTGATTCCAATATCTGAATCATGGACATAAGCAGTGTAAATTCTCTGTGTTATGAAGATTTTGTGGAAACGTTTGGAAACGTTGTTGAGAAAACTCCTCTAATAGCGGCCGCGATATGGTCATACCGTCCGTTTACGAACTTGTCAGAATTAGAGGCCCGTATTGTTGAGTTCATCGACAAGCTCTCGGAATCAGGTTTGAATATTACTTGGCTTTTATCCTAAATTACTATCCTAAGCTCATGCCTACAGTTATTCATATTCCATATAGGCATAGTTTGAAACCACACATTTTCTAAGGGCATTTCGTGGTCAAAATGTAGCCTGATAGAGCAATGTGACGTTAATTTTAAAATTTAGCAATTTTGTAACTTACTTGATCATACGTGTCTGTCTCGAGCACAGGTAAAGAGGGCATCCTCAGGTGTCATCCTGACCTGGCGGGCAGGGACCTCCAGAGAGGGACATTAACCCGCGAATCACAAGAGGAGCAGAGCCAGGCTGGTATGGCCGCACTGAATGCCGAGGAGATCACGAGGATGCACCGGCTCAATACCGACTACAAGAAGCGTTTCGGCTTTCCATTTATCATATGTGCCAGAATGAACAACAAAGCGTCCATTCTGCACATGCTGTCCGAGCGCTCAGGGAACGACCAAGCTACAGAGAGGGAGTGCGCAATTGATGAGGTGAAAAAGATCTGTAGTCTTCGGCTTCGCAATCTTGTGTTGTCTGACACTCAACATAAACTGTAATGGTCATTCTCCGCTATCCAGGCCTACTCTCAAGAACAGAATTATGAACATGAAGTTGCAATTACATGCCTAACGGTCACGCAATAGCCAGAGTCGGATGAAATGTAAGTTAAACGGCTATGGGAAACTTGATTACCTCCTCTGCACAAAGGTCTATGTCCATGTCAGCAATAAAAAAAGAGGAGACCGGGTATGGTTGTAACGCGTTTTTCAACATCTATAACTATCTACTACAGTTCTGAAACCGTTATCCGAATTCCAACATTTGTCTTCTACAAATGGCAACAACTTAAATCTCTTCAGGTTTTATCACAGACTCTGTGACAGTTCCTTTGTAAGTGTTCCTTTTTAACAACCTACCCCACTACCGATGTAGGTTGTAATACATATACTGGGGTAAGTTGTAACAGGTAGATAAAATGCACAAAAACTACGGTGATAGTAAGCTCTTTGTGATATGCAATAACAAGATTTATTACCATCGTCAAGGATGTTTTCCCTGGCGTTTTTCTGTCTGTTTGTGTACAAAATAACTAAAAGTAGGCCTACTGCACGGATTTTGATGAAATTTTCGGACGACGTTGGTATTAGGACAAGGAACAAATTATTAAGTATGGGCGGTGACCCGGACGGCGTATGGAATTTGTATTGCGTCAGTGACCCTATATTGTCATGGCGGAGTCTATGCTCTCCGAGTGCGTTTCTAGTTGATATGTGGCATATATTAGTTATATATATATATTGGTCATTTCGTTGACATGAAAATGCGTGAGGTGTGATTCCAGTTAGCTGAACACAATGACATTCCACATACAATCGAACGATCAGGATGCGCATTATACATTTTATTGTATTAATCAAATATTTTAAATATGTGGAATGAAATAGGGCTATTTGATAGAATATTTAAATACAAATATTAATAGTACACCGTAATGTGTAAACAAAGGTTAAATTACAGGTTAAAAATGATGTGATCCTACTTTTTGTCGACTGGAGAGTATTCACTGGTTTTATTCAAGGAAACCGAAGTGTTGTGTTCTTATTTGAGACGTTTAAATCCAGAATAAACATTTCAGGACTTTTCTCCTGTTTGCATGGGTAAAAGTACATTGCCCACTGCCGTCAGTACATACAGTGTAGCAAAGAGATCGAAGGTGTCTTTATGGTTAAGTCCTGCCAAAAGTCGCCTAAATGGAAAATTGTCAAACTCCCCAGAGACAGGTTAGGTCACACATAGCACACCGTTCTGCAGTTTTCATCAGACTCTATGGTACGTGAGCGTGTGTGTCAGATCACAGTTCATAAGTCTTTGTCCAGTGCACACTGGTGCGTTATTACGCTGCGTCACGAGGAGCAGAGGAGCCCAAGCCATGCAACGGTGATGATGGTGCTGCGGGTGCCGCCGGGACGCACGGCTCGTCCTTCAGGTCCCCGGAGGTGATGGAGGAATCCTGTTCGGGGTCCCCAGCCCTTGCCCGTCTCTTGTCCTCCTCTTTCTTCCACTTCATGCGACGATTCTGGAACCAGATCTTGATATGTCTCTCGGTGAGGCTAAGCGTCAGCGCCAGCTCCACGCGCCTTGGCCGCGAGATGTATTTGTTGAAGAGGAATTCCTTCTCGAGCTCCAGTAGCTGAGCACGCGTGTAGGCCGTCCGCGTCCTCTTGTTCTCCTCCACTTCTACCATATAAGGACCTGTGGAACGTCCCGGGTGACAAACAAAAGTGAACTTTACTTGTCAGACTCATACGAGGCTTTTCTGTATATTCTGAAACAGTAGTTGTTTGTTTACGCACAGAACAAATATGCGCATTTGTGTATTTGTTAAATCTTTTAAACAATCCTCGATAGGTGCTGATGTGACGATTGGGCTCTCTTTCTATCGAATCAGACATTGTCTTCATTTTTAAAACTTGGTTTAATTCTAATCCTCGAGTCTGGGGCGAACAGACTCTAATTATGATTGAAATATTTGGGAGCGTTCCGTCACCCAGATTACTCAGGCAGCACCAAGGCTTGTGAACGGTGTGAACACATCAATTTCATTCCACTTTGTTAGTTCATTTATTACCTTTAATAACAGTTTAATTTGGGCCGATATAAACAAATTCTTTAGAGACATAGATTTACAATTTCGGATAATAAGAATGCTTATTATTCAGAATAATAAATATATCAGGTCTTCCCAGGTTTTCGTCGCCTGTGGACGCGTGTGGACGGCCTATGAAACAGAAGGGGCAGTAGGCGTAAGTAAGAAAAGAATTCTGGCAGTGCAGAGTAATCTCACAGGTTTATTTATGTCAGAGGTTGTACTTTGACGTTTTCACTTTGCCAACGGACCATGGTAACTGCATTGTTTTTCCCCATGAAGTTACTGGGAGAACGACCGCGAAAAGCCTACTACCACGAAATACAACAAACAGAAGCGGGATCAACTTAAAATACTCCAACAAAGTTGTCACTGGAATTGGTAAACCCTTATTGATTTTGGTCAATCCTAGTTTCATTTTCCCAAGTAACAGTAGCCTAAGTGACACGCTTTCATAAACTACGTTAGTTGTTTCACTGTCTTAAAAATGAAAGGTCGTTTTGTAATTTTGCCCTCGTGAAAAAGAGGCCTCTATATTTTTGAGACATTCGTTCTCAAACAGCCAACATAAACAAACCACAATGATGATATTAGTCCATTGATGATTTATTTGCAGTGTATCAGAGAGGGTAAGATTTATCGCGCAAAGTGATTTACCAATGTCCTCCTCTCAAAACACTAGAGTCGTAGAAGTGTCCGAAACGAGATTTTTGCAATTGCGCAAACAATCCCATTTCTGGCATACAGGCCTTGCCAGTGTGAATGAGCAGACTTGAGATAAAGCATTTAAACGACACTCGTTTCGGATAAGCTCACTAAACATTGTGGTTGATATGGGGAGAAGTAGGCATTTAACCTCTATGACTTAGATTTTTTACCAGCACAGTGCAAATATAAACCCACCCAAAACAGATAGGCCACAGATTAAGTTTAATAATAGGCCCACCAGCCGAGGCCTACAAGAGTTTTATTAAGATCTCCACCACCACGAAATGACAAGCCCGAAAGACCTCGCTTACTAATTTTCAATAAGATATACATTTTAAGAAATATTTGTTGTGTATGGTTTTTTTTATGTTAAAGTAGCCTATGCCTATGTCTGATCCTTTCCTTACATTTGGCATTATGCTATCTACAATTCTAACACACACACACTTTACTTTTGTCATTTAGGCTTACATGAAGCGTAGGCCTAAGTTTGACAAAAAATGAATTTTAAGCAATTTTAGTGAAACTAGCAGCTGTTTAACATGTGGGCCCAACCACACAAGATTTTTACCTGCCCATTGTCCCTTCCAAGTATGTGCATGAGACTTTGTGGATTTCATCCAAGGGAAGGGTAAGTGGTATCTGTTTCGGTCAACGCAGAGGTCAGGTGGGTCTCCATAGCCTCCGACTGGCTGCAGGTGGGCCGCTGGAGCCTGGTGGTGCTGCAAGTGCTGGACGCACGGGTCCTCTCGCATTGGTATGCTGTATGAAGCAATATCAGGCAGGCTCGTCTGATCGAGGGTGCCCACGGAAGGCGAGGCGTAGACTGGCTGACTCTGTCTGCCCATGTAGAGACACGGCGGCGGGCTCTGACTGAAATCCTCGCTCTGAGGTCTCTGGTAGGGACAGGGGTCTTTGTACAGTTGTGGAGATGAGTAGAAATGGTCTTCCCGATTCATGGTTGCCGAGGCCCAGGGATTCTGAACCGCACAGGTGTACATGTAAATCACTCCTGCTCAGCGCTGCTCCGCTGCTCTATCTACCCTACCTACGCCTGGCGCCGCTCTAGGCCCTCATAGGTGTGTCTCTGTCACCATGTGACCCCACTGCTCTTAACTATTGGTTTCACTGTTTACACAATACGCCAACTCCTCTCAGGTAGTCTCTATTCGCGTCTCCTGTGGGCTGCCCCGTGGTCCGACAATAATTGAACAGAATTGACCGTGTGAGAAATCAATGCCTTCCTCAAACATCACTGTTTGCAGGCGAGTATCGCAGATACACCTGCGGTTGTCCCAGACCCGGCGACAGGTGAGCGAGGGAATCTGCCGAGTCCCCTCCCCAAGCGAGGAAAGGAGCGCTCGCTGTCAATGCAGTCTGCACTATTATGATGATCCAGTGGGCTCGCAGTGGGCCACGTTAGACCAACACCAGTGTGACAGTTTTTTCGTGAAAAAAGCCAGAGTGAGACCTGTTGGCTGGCTGTGCATCCATGTCAATACAATTCTGTTATATAGGTCTCTTATCAATGCTTTTCCGATAGCAAAGAAAAATCGATTAGGTACGCACAGAGTTGACTGAAGTTAACCTAATCAGATGTAGATGTTGGAAACGGAAAGGTTTTATGCCTGTGCGTAATAGGATGTCGGTAACTAATAAAACTTTGCTGATCAAGCTAGCTTGGAGATTTTGCATTAGTATGAGTGTTTGAAGACTTTAAAAAAACTTTAAAAATATTCCATAGGTCTAGCTCATATTTTAGAAAATATGTTTTCATCTAGGGCCAGCATCATCAACAGACACCCCCGCCCCCAAACACACACACACACTCACATACACAAACGCAGTCTCTCACATTCTCTTTGCTGTACAGCCATTAGTCAAGCTTCCTGCGGTCCATTAAACAATCTCCCTCTTGGTTAAATAAAGAGACAAGTCTGGTGTGAACTAATTATCATGCAGTGTGGAACAGTACTCACTTAACTCCAAACGCGCCTAGGTACAAAGCCTGGCACTACGACACTACGAAAACACTTTGCACATTTTGCACTTCAACATGCACTGGTTCATGCGCTTTTTGTTGCAAAAGTGGCATTTTTTTTAAATATCTGATAAAACAGACCCAAAGGTGACGTGTGTTAGACCTACTATTTACAATGGAATAATATACATTTGCCATGCAATTGCAAGTTTGTCTACCCCTGCGTTTGTTTTTGTGACATGCAGCAGCAGAACTATAACTTATGAAAGCGCCCATGACGGGATGTCATCCAAAGCTTTTGAAAGCTTTTCCTTTTAACATGACTAAATGTTGTGCGGCCCTTTTGAGCAAACACTTTCTCTCTTTTAATGGATGTTCTTCAGTAAAATTGCACGCACGGAGAAAATGCAACAATAGACAAATAGTCTTTCACTGTTTGTCAGAACCACTTCAGAATTTATAGGGCACTTTCTACAATATCTTAATGGGCCTCAAACTCTCCATGATATAGTTCAAGTAAACCCAGTCCACAGAAATTAGTGCATGTAACCAGCCTTAATGGTGTTTATATGGGACTTTAGTTTGAAAAGGAAGGAAACTGTTAACTGATACTATTTTCTCAGTATTTGCTGTGCACAACGGGATTTATGAAGCGTGAATCAGTTAACGAGAAGTTCCGTATAGCGCTCAATTGGCATAATGGTTTTAAGTGATACATGATGTTGCATTGCCCCGTTCCTACGGAAACACTGAATTTAAAGCACTGAGACATAAAATCGGATAGCAAGTAAAATGCATTTTGATGATAGTGCGCAATTAACAAGCGAGAACTACAACCCAGTCAGTCGCCGTCTGGAAAATAAATGCGTTACAATAAACGTGTATTTGTCAAAGCTGCGAGTAGGAGTTAAGTAACTCAGACATAACCTTTGCAAATAAAGGCCCTAAAAGAATAAACAAAACTTCACCAACCACCTCTGTAATTCTTTGAAGATTCTGCTTAAAACTATTGAAAAGTGAAGTAATAAGCGACGGGAGTGACAGGAAAACAGGGCATTTCCCTACGTTTACTGCATGTGACAAAAGGCTCTTTAACAAACAGGACATAAATAGGATATGTCAGCAAGAGGCTGAAGAGATAAAATAAGCTTACTCAGTGGCGACAGCCTGTGCTTAAGCAAACACCGCCAACAGCATGCAACGACAAAGGAATTATAATGGCATTTTAATTGTAATATAAGTCGTCCCAAGAGCAGAAATGAATCCACCATCAATCACATACACTGCGTCAAGTAGTTTGCCTTGAGGAGGGGCACAACGGTTAACTACAGTCCTTGCAGTTCCCCTTGGTGCATCATGGTAAACCTAATTTTGATTTATCGAAACATTAAGCTTCCAAAGACACATCAACAAAAATGATTAAATACAGTGCTCTTTAAAAGAAATCGAGAAACTAACATCAGCCCAAATGTTTTAATGTTTGGATTGATTAGCGCTCTCTATTGGAAAACAGAACAAACTGCATGTTTGGTCCTACACCGACATTCATTTGATCCGAAGCCGACGCTGGTAGGCTAACTGGAAACAGTCGTGTTTTTGGTAAATCTCTGCGATCAAAAGCAGATACTATGAGCCTGTATTATAATCTGACATACTGCAAATAGCAAGTGTTTATACAAGATGTGTGCACAATGCTGTAGAACAACATAAACACGTTACATGAACTTAGGCCAGCATCCTCCTTGATCAAAGTCAAAGTCAGTCTATTCCCTGCGCATCCCAAATAATGTTAAAAAGAAAAGCACAAAAGCTCAATTTGCAAGTTTAATTGTCAGAGGTCTGTTGGATGGCTGAGGGTGTGTCTCTGTTGTGAACAGGAGAGCGGGAACGCGGTCTGTGTGATCGGCAGGACTTCCGAGTGCTGTCTTCTGGAGAGCGCGAATGTCTATGGGAAGAGTGGCGTCGGGAAGGCGAATGTTCTCTACTGGAGTCTCTTTTATGACTGCGCTCTTTGCCCTCCCGGTGGCGTGTGCCTCCAGTCCTTTCACGCCCAGATTCCTCGCTTCGCCCTTTTTCAACTGGTAAACGCGCTCTCGAGTGGCCACCAGGGTGTCGCTGGAGAGCCGTGGAGCGTATAGTGTTGAGAAGAAAACGCTTGTTGGTGCTCTTGATGGGGCACTTCAGCCTGTAGTAAATAACGTATTAGACCCATGTTATAACCTTTACAAAGAATACAACAACACAACTGCCTTTAATGCCTCTTGGTGTTTACAAAGGTAAAATTATCAACAGTAAGTAATCAGAGATAAGTGTGATCACTGAATGAATCAAGTGACAACTGCGTTACAACAATCAGCAGTCAATAATCAACACTTGCGCTCTCTGACACAGTAACAATATCTGTGTGCAAGTCTGCAAAGTTACTTAACCGCTTGAAACGCGCTTCAATGGTTGTGACAGGTATTTCAGGTTGTAATAAAACAGAATTAATTTATTAACTTACTGGTAAGTTATCTGGAGGAGCCACTGAATTAGCCAGTTTGCCGAAGCCCTAACAGCCACCTGAAATGAGGTTATAGCTCCTGAAAATACTCTTTGGTGATTGTAGCGGATTTTGGAGGTCATATAAACAGGTTCGAAATGTAATGAAACACGTCCGTCCTGTGTCATCCCTTTACCACATATATAGTAAAGGGATACATATACATATTACTATGTCAGAGCACTGCAGATACTTAACAGGACCTTATCCTTAAATTGTCCTGTTATAATTCTTTTAAGATTACTTAAAATAAGCCAATCCATTAGACAACTACAACTTTTATTACAAACCCCAACGCCCAAAACTACCATCTGATAGGCGTAGTCTAGTGTGCTTTCGTTTGGCTTTAGATAATGTTCATAGTTCAACCCAAAGTACCAGTTAGGCGAAATGTAAAGCCTGTCACACACCACATACCATCCAGTAGGGCCCATGGTCTCTGCCCGTACCCGGGCCCTATTTGTTTCACGAAGGAGTTCTTCCACCGCACGCCTAAAAAGGGAAAAATCAACGTTAACATCACATGCTGGGTGGCGCCATTTGGCGCCCTAAACCCACCCTCAGTGTAGGCCTACCCACCCGAAGCTGAATCATCACTGGGCATCCATGCACACCACTCCTGCACCTGTTGTCTGACAGCGCCTCTAAAAGCAGCTGCAGGTGAACAGCCGCAGCAGCTCGGGCGCGCGTGCCCTGTCCTGTCAACACCGAACATTTTTAAACAGCATAGGCTATTACTCATTGATAATAAATTCGACATATGCATTCTCCCAGTCTCTCCCAGTGATGCTTACCGTCATTGATAAGACACAATGACATGCATCTCTCACAAGCCTTGACTAGCTATTGGTACATTTACAACCTTCGTCACTTTCACCGAAACTTCTATCAGCGTTTTTGTTTGTTTTTGTTTTTCTCTTTTTTTTTACTTTTGTTTGATTGCCAAACCTCAATTTGCTCCGTTACTGCAACTTGCTTCACTTGTTTAGTGACGTTAAGCCATAGGAAGCTCACTATCTTGCTAATGTTAGCTAACAGTTAACGCAAGATCTTGGACCTCGCCTCTTGGTTGCACCTTGCCCCCTTTAGCGTCTGTCAAAGAAATCTTTACAGACCTCTCCAAGTCATCATCTTCATTCATGTCTGAAGGTGGAAAAAATACTAATGATATGTCTACTCGTTGCCAAAATCAACTAGCTACATGTAATGTTTACTTCAGGTAATCACAGGGCCTAGGACCCAGCATAAGACCCCTGTTTAGGTGACCCAATAGTGCCTGAAAACAATTCAGAAACTACCCGTTCGATAAATAAACCCAGTCCTTTAAAATATATGGTCCTGAAATACATTATATAGCTCTGAAATGGAAAATGAAGATGAAATGCATAACTGTCTGTGTTTTGGTTGAGATAACGTGCATCGACCTGCATCGGTGTTTCATTTTAAATCAGGAAACATCAGATAGGCCACAGGGGGCAGACTGACAGCGTGAGCACCCGCCTACAAATCTTTCACTGTCCGAGCGGGGGGCGGCACTCTACCTTGGATGATACGGGGGCGGTTTGACTGTCGGTTGCGGCTCAGAGGAGGCAAGCTGCGGTGAATGTGATTGAGATTCATAATTGACCCCTCTCGGGGCCGTTCACAGTACGAAGGAGGAGCGGCAATAGGTAATACAATGTATTTATTTTGCATGTCATATAGTGCAACACCGTCCTTCTTTGTAGGCTACAATTGCAGCTTTTGTGACATCCGTGCAGTTGCATATGGTTATGCATGAGGAATAGACATCCTACCAGACTGAGAGAAATTTATGGTTTTCTTAATTCAGACGATTAGACGATGCCGCCGTTATGTCTGTGAATAAGCAAGGGAACGCCTTTTCTAGATGTTGCATTTAATGTCACGTTTTGCACTATCTGGTGGGAAAATGAAAATAAATTGACGATGTGCAAAGGGATCATATTGGTTGCAGGCTGTTAATGTGACCCGCCTTTAAAGAGAAAAAATGAGAGGCTTGGTTGTTTTGAAATCGGAAAACACTGTCTGCCACTGTCGTGTGTTTGGGTGGTCCGTCACTTACGGGGCAGTGAAGTAAAATGAAACAATCAATGGCATCATTTGTTGATTGAGTCTTTGATACAGTTATCATGTAAGCCTAGCTTGTCCAAATCTCCACACTGATATATTATCAAGAGCATTAACGATCCTTCGGTAGAAGCTTAACGACTGCTAAAACCCCTTTTCCTCCACGGAGATTTGTGACATTAAGTGGTTCTTTAGGCTAATGTCTCGCCCGGACAGATGCAAAGACTACTCATATTGTATGCTTAAAATCTATGCGCAGTTTAAAGAAACAGGCCTATGGCATGGCTAGTCCGGTGGACTCAGCACTTTTGTCATGGAATATACACGGCAATAATCATTCAAAAAAAAAAAAAAAAAAGAGGCAAGGCCTTATCTGTACAGAGCCACTGAAGGCAAACTCAAGGGTACAATGTTGTGGCCTTGAAGCACTCCTTGTCTGCCCACACAGGCGCACTTGCAAATATTCATGTGAGATTAAAAGTGCTGCATCAGATAGTGGCTGGAGATTTTCTACTGGATTGCTCCCAGGAGCTATTAAAATTCTTGGTCTTACATAATGCAATAACTCTTTGTGCCATCAAAGAGATGTTACAGTCAGGTTGGGAATCAAATCGAGAGCTAATGGTTCGATCTACAGGCATAGATTGTAGCAAATTGGCATAACCTACACGCATAATGGGACATGAACATTATTTCACAAGGTTAACAGATACACACTCTTGAACCCACACACACACGCACACCACACACGCACACACACACACACACACACATACAATATCTTCATCTCTTGAGTCTGTCTGCACATGTCAAGGAAGTGAAAGCAGAAGGCATGTGTGTGTGGAGGAGGGCATGTGTGTTTGTGTATGTTAATATGACATATCCACATGGTTTTAGTGTATACATTGAAGCAGACTATGATGGGTCTTTGTGATGTGAACAGAGTATCTTTGTATCCCCATGAATTATTCAACTCCAGCTGTAAGACTCAGACATACACACACAAGCAGATTGTTAGAGAGAGTGAGACAGTTTTCTCTGAGAAACAAGACAAGTAGTGACACACGTGGCAGTATAGGTAGGCCTATCCCTGTTCTTCCCATCTGCCTCAGTCCACACCAGTGGGAGATACTCTCCAACAGAATAAGGCACAGAATTCACAGCTTGGGCCATAACTGTAGTCGAAGGCCCGTTATCTACATTCATTACTCATCTCCTTGGGAGCCAAAAGAATGGTGTTAAACGTGAAATTTGTGTGCGTAATTGGGTGGGGTGGGGGTGGGGGGAGTGGCTAGAGTATGGGGTGTGAAACGTCCCTTTTGTTGGCCATCTTGTGGAGTCATGTGTGGTGCCGGCTGCGCACTGCTGAGATTCTGGATGGTCTCCCGTCAGAGCAGCTGGGTCCGGACGCCTGCTGCTTGGGCTCCTCTCCAGAACCTACGGCTTTCATATTTATGGATCAGTGTGTGCAGGAGAACACTCACTGATGATCTCTTACAGCACTTCATATAGCTTGTGGCATTCTCACTGTTCACACACTGCTTTTTGAGCATTTGTCCCTATCTCTCTCCCTCTCTCTCTCTTTCTCTCTGTCTCTTGCTATGTCTTGCTCTCTCAGTCAATTTCTCCCTGTTTGTCTCTCTACTCACAAGCACGAACCACACACTGACAAACTTCCAGAGTGCTCATATATTATGCGCACATTCATATTAAGACACACACTCTTTCCCAGAGCCTCTTTCTTTCTTTCTGTCTTTCTGTCTTTCTTTCTTTCAAATTTTCTTTCTTTTACTCTCTTTCTTTATTTCTTTCTTTTTTATTCTTTCTCTCTCTTTTCAACCACTCAGCCCAGTGCTCTTTACCTCAATCCCCCATAATTCCCCCTCTGTAGGATTGAAAGATTGCAACAGCGAAAGAGAGCGGGAGATTACACTGCCAGATTAGTGGGCAAGAGCAGCTCCACACTGCAGCCATACATAATCTCTCCTCTCGCTCTGTCTGTCACTCTTTACACTCACACACCCAGGCACACATTTGCTCTCTCCCTCTAACACACTCTCAACACAAACACACACACACACACAAACTCACACGTGCACACACACAGATACACGCATACAGACAAACATCGTGCACACAGGAATGCCCATCCTCTTTGTCCATCTCTGTCAGAAACACACTCACCATTACTCACTCGCTCAGTCTCTGTCTCTCTCTCTTTCACACACACACACACACACACACACACACACACACACACACACATACATGCACCACACCACACACACACACACACACACACACCACACACACACACACACACACACACACATACATGTACACAGACACACACACACACACACACACACTGACACCTACACACACATGCATACATATACTTTCACAAAATCTGTCTCTCTTACTCAGACTCTTACTCTCTCTTCTCAAACTTCTGATTTGCACACATACACAATCTTTTCTCTCTTCATTCTCTTTATCACACTTTCTCTACTACAAACACATACACACACATACATACATACATGAATACACACATATACACAAACACACAAGCACAAACACATTCAGTTCTTCTTCCTTTTGCTTTCTTTTTCTGACGCAAACACAGGGATGTGGAGTCCATAATCCACACTTCTCAAACCTCTCTCTCTCTCTTCATCTCTCTTTCCGTCATTTCTGTAGCCTACACACACTCTCACGCACTCACACAAAATGTCTCCATCTTCCTTTTGGAACCAAACACTGTTTCGTGTCTGTCCCCCTCTGTCCTCTAGAGTGATGACTCATGGTCCACTGGGGGATGGCCAGCCTCACCACAACCTTTGACCTCTGTGCCCACTGACTGGCGCTCATGCTGGCACACGCCCCCAACACCAAGGAGACCTAGCCTGATTGCCACCACCACACCTGTGCGTGCGTGTGTGTGTGTGTCTCTCTCTCACTCTCTGTGTCCACGTGTGAGTGTGTGTGTGTGTGTGTGTTTCTGTACACATTGCAAAAGCCACTATGGGCACCCTGGGTGAGGGTGTCAGCGGAGGTGGAGGGGGGGTGGACCCGGTCGCCGTGGGCCAGGCTGTTCTGGAAGCGCTGTGCCCAGAATGTGGTCAGATCCACCGGGCCTGGGAGAACCACCTGTACAACTACCGGCTGGAGGTGGACGAGGACCTGGTGTGCCACATCTGCCTGCAGCCGCTGGTGCAGCCTCTGGACACGCCGTGCGGGCACACCTTCTGCGCCCGCTGCCTGCGTAGCTTCCTACAGGAGCGCGACTTCTGCCCGCTGGACAGGGCCCGCTTGCAGCTGACTGGCTGCCGGCGATCCAGTATCCTGGTGCACAAGCTGCTGGACAAACTGTCCGTGTCGTGCCCGCTCGCGCCCCTCTGCCAGCTCAGCATGCCACGATGTGACTTGGAGGCCCATCTCAAGCACAGGTAGGTGCTACTTTGTGTGGCAGCCAGGGGGAGGGGGGTGGTTGTGGAGTGGATTTGGGGGTGGGGATGCTGTTTGTGGAGTGGTCATGTGTTGTTCTGATTTATAGTGTTTTTGCCATTTGCTTGTTTATTTTTTGTTTGTGTTTTGTATTGTATGTATTGTATGTTTTGGATTTGTGACTTCTGTCTTTGGATTTTTGCTGTGGCTTTTGTGATTCTTTGTTTCTTTTCTTCTTTCTTTCGTTATTCTTTGTCATGTTTTGTGATGTGTTTTGCTTGTATGTGGATTGTGGCCTCTTAAAGAATAAGGATTTATAATGTTATGTCTTATTATTTTTGTCATTTTAGGTTTGTGATGATTTGTTTTCATGTGTTGTTTGTTGTTTGTGTTTCATTTCTTGTTTGTGTTGTGATGTGATGTTGCAGTCTGTTTTGTCTGCCTTATGCTGGCATACTGCTGCACACAGTTTTTCGCTGTGACGCTTGGATAAGGTCAGTCCGCCAGATTCCTGGACGACCAATCAGTGAGCTACGGCGGGGGGTTGATCCAATCCCTTTCAATATAATTATAAACGACATTTGTGATGCCCTTAACACCCAAATGAATTCCTTTGGAGTATATCCAGACCACAGCGAAGGCTGTGAAATATGGAGCCTGAAAATGCAAGGCGAGCAGTTTGTTATGGTTTGTTGTGGTTTGTAATGTTGCATTCTGAAATAGCTACTAAACAACATTTCATCTCAGATGTGATGGCACGCCAGTCTTTGATAATGCTTGTCATATCTACAACAGAAATACAGAGTTTCCACAGGGTCAGGTCACACCACTGTGGTGTATTTCGTGTGGACCATGCCACTTGTCTGAAGTGTGTCTTGTATTTGAGGGAATTTTTTTTCTTGGGAAGTTTGCAGTTGTAGTCGATGGCATAATTAAAGTATATCCTATGGACATTGAATCCATAAATTTCACTTCAATTCCCACAAGCACAATTTTTTTTGCCTGAAAGGGTGTCACCTTGGTCTTAATTTTCAGTCATAATGGTCATAAAAAGGTCTTAAAAAGTATTCAATTTAAATTGTTGAAACCTGCAGAAACCCAGTTCCAGTTTGTATAGAACAATGTGAAAATGATGCTGTGTGATATCATAATTATCAGAATCAGAAGTGTACTTACATACAGAAGGAATTTGACTTTGGTAGATGTTAACTCTCTATACGTTCAACAAATAGAAGAGTACTATAGACAAATACTGTACAATGGAGACAACAATATACTGTACATCTAGGCACATATCAACATAATTTACAAATGATACACTATACAAATAAGACAAGTGCAAAAAGTGGTGTGCAAGATGCATGGAATAATAAAGCCTGTGTTGTATAGGAGAAGTGGGTGCATGACCAGACTGGTTATGATCCAGCTTAACCACCATTCAGGAGAGTGTTGGCAGTGGGAAAGAAGCTGTTCTTGCGTCTTGTTGTTTTTGGGCACAGGGATCTGTAGCACTTGCCAGAGGGGAGGAGGTTGAAGAGAGTGTGTGCGAGGTGTGTGGGGTCTTTGATGATGTTCTTTGCCCTGAAGATACATTACAAATCCATCCATACTTTGCAAACTATGAAAACAACGGGCATGAACAATATAAAGCTATGTTTGAATATTTCTCCATGATTTCAAATGCCTCTGAGAAGCCTCACATAATTATGCTTTCACACATAAGATTTTCCTTTCAATTGTATTCATTGTGCATTCGTGTATGTATATCACACTTCAGTGAACTCCAATAAATGTATGTTATATTTCAGAAAGTGGCAATCAAAAACCGCAAAATCCACAGTAGTGTCCTCCTGTGTATTAATAAGCACCTTACGCACAAACACATTGCACTTCACGTGTTGCAGACGTGTATGTCAAGCCTCATCTCCAATTTTCACGTGACAGTATTGAGCACATAGCCTGATGCGTTTGCAGCATCCACAAAGCCGCGGGTTTTACGGATGAGAGACTTCAGCCGTGGTGTTTGACCTCATAGCATCAAACGCTTAGCGGGTCAGCGAGGTCTGTCGCTCAGCTCCCACTTGAAGGGTTTCAGAAAGGTGAGTGAGTTGACCACCAGATATTTACATAATTTTCGCAGATGCTTTGATCTAAACCCACTGATCATGGAGAAAGACGGTCAAGGTTGAGTAAGAGAGGAGAGCTTTGAAATGAGCGCTAAGTTCTGATTTTGGTCCGTCTGACGAAGTGCAGAGGGATCAGATATAGGAAAAAAGAAACAGCACAGACATGCACAGTAAGGGATTGTAGGTGTTGTAGGGTTGCAAAAGGTGCTATGACAGAAGGCAATCAAGGAAGAGATAAATCTTCAGGAGATTGTCAAAGATAGAGAGGAGATTTTGCCAACTGCATGCTCACTTCTGGAGTAATACAGGCAGTCTCTCTTTAACTGTCTTTAAAATACCTTGTAAAGATAACCCCAGGTTATGGCAGTCCCAATAAAGAGTGATATAACAGCGTTAAATAGAACTGTCCTCTTTTTCTTGGTATCTTGGAAGACACCATGTCTATCTATCCTTTGCCACTGTGCTCTATGAATCTGTAACAGCAGACCTCTGCATTGTCGAGAACAGGCATTTACTGACCATTTTGTACTGCTTTTTAGTTTTGTTTACGTTTTATCTCGTGTGTTGCAGTATCAGCGCTGCGCAGTCCATCTATTTGTAAGCCCTTGGAGTCAAACCTGCAATTGTTATGTTGCTGGTGCCTGAGCCCCACAGCTGAACTGTGAATGCATTGGTAGAGGAAATAATAGTCACAGAACGCTTACTCATCCAGGGATGAGTTAATCCAATAGGTGCTTGACTGAAAAATCAATTAGATAAATGAAGAAGTATTGAATCTGGATATTAGATGCCACTAATTGAATGCTTTTCATTAATGTGTTTGTCTTAGGTCCAACTAATTTCTTAAATATGACAAGTAGTAAGTGTTGGGATGTTTAGGTTGTGTGTTCACTTTCACCCTGGGAGTGTGGCAGAGCTGGAACTGCTCCTCTGACATCCCATCAGAGGATTATTTGGCCCCTTAGTCATGTGATGGGAGATTAGTTGCTGGGCCCAGAGTCTCCCGGCATCATGCGCTGGCCCCCGCTGCATTCCCATTGCCAGTCCCAGTGCTACAAACTGCCAGTCGCATTCTGCCTCGTTCGCTGTCGAACACAGTCATGCTGGGAAACTTTAACTCCAGAAACCTCTTCAATCACTTTTTCTGTGAGACCGCCAAAGGAAACCCAGGACTGTGGTGAGTCATGGGGCACTTCCGTGGTCTCGTGGTTAGGTGGGTTAGCCTAGTTGTTTGATAGTTCTTTTCGTTAGTTTGCTTTGGTTGTTTTGTGTGTTTTTGTGACTTCAGGTTCCCCATGGATTTTGATGGATTTCGAGGTTTGTACATGTAATCGCAAAACTGTTGGCCACCAGAAGGGTGGAATTTTTTCAACTGTTGTTTCAAGGCTTCTTTGCAGTCACGATTTACTGATACAGTTTCAAGATTCATCACCCTTATTACAGTAATACTGTGTCTAAGAGCTAGGTTCTGATTGTGTGTGTGTGTATGTGTGTGTTTGTGTGTGTGTGTGTGTGTGTGTGTGTGTGTGTGTGTGTGAGAGAGAGTTACTGGTGAGCGAATCACTGTTGTCATGAGGCTGGGCTGTTCTGTCCCCACAGTTTCTGTTACTGTGGAGCAACAACAGGAGGGACTTAACCCGAGTGGACTTGTGTTCACACACACACACACACACAACTCTGCTCAGATACAACCCGAGACACCGCGGCCGAGCTGTGTCCTCAAAGCGTTGTTGTGTCCACAACTATGCCCACACACGACATCCCCTAATCCCATCGAGTGTTTAATTGGCACTATCATTCGGATTACAGGTCAAATCAGGTGTTAGTCAGCTGCTGAGGTCACTAAATCCACTCAACTGAGCTAAACATGCGGCCACTCACTGAATGCTGTTTTCTAGCTGTGGTTTACGGACACACTTCCGGACACGCTGCAGATTTGGAAGATGGCTAAGGCACATTCATTAGACTGGAATAAATACAAAGCAAAGTTTGGATTTAGAGTGTCATTAGCCTGTGTTATTGACAGGAAGTTGGCCAATAAAGTGTTGGTGTTGATGGAGTGGGATTGGGTGTGTTGCTATGTTCGGATACAGTATGTTTCACTGCTTTGATCAATGCTGTCTGGATAAATGGGTTGTTCATGTATTTTTCCAAGGGTTTTGTATCTGTGTTGTGTATGTTTTTGTGTGTAGGTGTGTGTGTATGTGTGTGCGTTTGTATTATTATGTGTGTACATATATTTATGTGTGCGTGTGTGTGTGAGTTTGTGTGTGTGAATGTGTTTTCATACCTTGTGCATGTGCTCCCACAGGTGTCCAGGCACCCAGAGCCAGCGGACTGCACTGGACCTTCCCCGGCTGGAATGTGTGGATGAGCGGGCCATGGTGACGGATCCTCCCCGCTCGCCACAGACCACCCTGAGGGACGTCACGCCGTCGCCCCCTGTAGGACCAACCACCACCACCACTACCACCACCACCACCTGTAGCAGCGTGCCCATGTGGACTGAGGAGTCGGGCGTAGACAACCCTGCCTTTGAGGAGAGCAACGAAGAAGACAGTAAGAGACAGCTGTGTTTCAGTGTCACCTGGCATGTGGTGTGTATATGTATGTGTGTGTCTGTGTGTGTGTGTGTGTGTGTGTGTGTTTACATTATTTGTTTGTTCATATGTGATTATAGTGGTCTGTATGTCGCACAAATAAGAAATGTCTTTTTTGTGAAAAGTGTGAAAGTGTTAAAATTATGTTAATAAATAAATAAAATAAATAAATAAAAATAGTTAAAAAATGAGTGAGAGTTGAACTTTATTTTATTGTTTCTACATACAGTATATCTTTTTCATATGAGAAAGTTTATGCCTTCAGTCTCTGAGAATCTGAGAATGTGTGTGCGTGTCTGAGTGTGTCTGTCTCTCTCTCTCTCTCTCTCTCTCTCTCTCTCTCTCTCTCTCTCTCTCTCTGCAGGTGTGGTGGGTCTAGAATGCGTTCCTCCTCGTGTCAAACGCCCTCTCAGTAACCCCTGCATCCACCTCCTGCGTACAGGAAGCTCTGCCTCATCTGGG
>PYXC01000045.1:1217500-1317500 GCA_015244755.2 Tenualosa ilisha
TGTGTGTTTGTTTGCACACTTATGTGACTGTTTTAGTTCCTGTTTTCACATACCGTGCATTCTCATATGTACATTCATCATAGAGAATATGTAAATAAAATACATTTGTTTACATATAATGGCAATATTGGATTGCTCTTTGTTAATAATGACAGCATTGACCAGTTATCCATTCAGCTAGTGCACAGCATTCCCAGGCTTTAGTTGAATGCATCCTCACTATAGAGTGCATTGATGTGGAAGTGGGCCAGAGTTGAGCCAGATCGGGCTCTATATCCAGTTTAGAGACATGGGCTTTCTCTCTGTCTGGTTTCTAATCTCGGACCCGGGCCATAATGACCTTTATTGGGTCAGTGACTGGGTCTGTCTAATGCTGGTAATTATGTGCTCAGGGGCTTAGCGTATTTAAAAGTCCAGAGTGAGCTAAAAACTTAGCGCCAGATTAGTAGCACACTCCAGTCATCCACTCTTGGCTCCTGAGGCAACCTAAGCAGACAGCCTGCGATCAGCTTTGTCACACATCAAGACTGTGTGTGTGTGTGTGTGTTTGTGTAATTGTCTCATTTCCAGTGGGTGTAAATTTTTTTGCATGCTTGAGTGTATGTGGTTGTCAGTGTGCAGGGTTTGTGTATATAATGTGTATGTGTGAAATGCTACATGTGTCATATGTGTGCATGTGCATACATTTTTATGCATGTGTTTGTGTGTGTATGTGTATGTGTATGTATATGTGTGTGTGTGTGTGTGCGTGTGCGTGTGCGTGTGCATCTGATGCCCAGGATCTCTCCCAGTGTGTGACCTGTAAGGAGAAACACATCACAGTGAAGAAGGAGCCTCACGAGTCCCTGGGCATGACTGTAGCAGGAGGGAGAGGCAGCAAGAGCGGCGAGCTGCCAATCTTCGTGACGAGCGTCCAGCCCCACGGTTGCCTGGCACGGGACGGCCGCATCAAGCGAGGTGAGGAGATGGGGGAGGGTGGGGGTGGGATTTTCGAAGCCACGTTGGCACACGGGCACGTTGGCACCGCGTCGGCCGCCAGGGCGCCAGGATCTGCAGAAAAGCTGCAGCGATGTCCTCCCAGCTCCAGGGTGTCCTGTGTTTGACCTCAACAGCTTAGATGCTCTTTTAGTTCAGTCAGATGCGCTAGTTTCACCCCGCTGCTTCTACAAGCCCCCTAAAGTGTTCTATATTTAAACTGTTTATCTTCTCCTGTCATGTTCCTCCAGAACGAAACTGAGTTTATAGTTTGTGTGTGTGTGTGTGTGTGTGTGTATGTGTGTGTGTGTTTGGGCATAATGATGATAGCTTACCTACTGTGTTGGATAATAAATCAGGTGCTTCAGGCCTAAAGCTGCAGTCAGTGATATAGCATCCGACCCCCCTTCACCCAGTTTTTAGGATGCAAAATAAAATGATTGGAAGGGAGTGGTACCCATCTTCACCACCCAGCGGAAATGTTTCTTACAGTAATCGGCTCAGGCAATCAAGCCATGGCAGGAATTGTAGCTGCTGATCGCTGGACCCAGGAGACTCCTAGAGTCTTTTCGTTTCTGCGAACATCGATTTCACTGATCGGCATCTGAATGTAACCCCAGCTTTCTGAGGTCTTCCAAAAAACAAAAAAAAAAACATTGCGTTCGGATTGGCGTTAAAGCCAAATCACCATGACAACCAGCTATGTTGCCCTGGAGGCGATTGTGATGCTCTGTTGTGTGTAATGGCTGTGTTGTGATGCGATGAAGCTGCAGAGGAGTGGTTTGGGGTGCTCTGCTTTAGACCCGGCCTCTCACCCACTCAGCTCTGTGCTTCCGTCAGATGCATCAGCTTTCCCAGAACAGCTTGTACCCCAAAGGTGTTCCATATTTAACTCTGTTCATCCTCGCCTCACTCTTCTCTTTGCTCTTTATCTTTCTCTTGCTTTCCGTTTCCTTCTTTTTGCTCTCCTCTCTTCTCTTTCTTTCTGTCTATCCCTCATTCTGTCTGTTTTTCTGCTAGCTCCATCTCCCTGTTGTGCTCTCTAGCTCTCTCAACATTACTTCGCACTCTCTCCCTCTCTCCTCTCTCTCTCTCTCTCTCTCTCTCTCTCTACCCCACCTCACTTTTTCTCCTTGACATGAATTCAGTGGGTGTCTTTGCTCTGCACCAAGGGTCAGTGTGTCCTGGTGGCACTTACTGCCGGCCGCTGCCCAGCTTGGGGTGGCCTGACTTTTTTCGAGATGTGTGTGTTTGTGTGTGTGTGTGTGTGAGTTAGTGAGTTGTATATGTGCTATGTCACTTTTTACACATATACGCTTGTGTGTTGATGTGTGTGAGAGAGAGAGAGACAGAGTGAGAGGGAAAGAGAGCTTGAGTGTGTGTGTATATGTGGTGTGTCTGTGTACATATGCATGAATTTCTGTGCCATGTAACCCCAGCCTGGCCATGCATTGATTATCATCTCCCTACAGTGCTAGTCTGGATTTGATCCCGTTGAGCTTGTTGTCTCAGTAGGCATTTTAACCTGTTAAATCAGCAAACAGAGGGTACCAGTCAGGGGCTGATCCAATCTTTTTAAACTTAAACACCTCAAGCAAGTCATCAAATCTCACTACCGAATGTCCAGACCCTCTGTACAAAACAAAAGTGTAGAACGAGGTCTGGTTTTATTACCAGGCTAGTTTAACCCCTGTTTGTGTTTATGTGTGTGTTTTCAGGTGATGTTCTCCTAAGCATTAATGGGCAGGATCTGACGTATTTAAGCCACAGTGAGGCGGTGGGCACACTGAAGGCCAGCGCCGCGTCCTGCTCCGTCCAGCTGAGAGCACTAGAGGTGGACATGACAGAGGAGCCGTGTGGTGACGAGGACTTCCTGGCCCCGCATGACAACAATGAATATGATGCCAGCTGGTCACCCTCATGGGTCATGTGGTTAGGGTTGCCCAGGTGAGGTTATATGCCCTGTGTATGTGTGTGTGGATGTGTGTGGGTGGAGGTGTGCGTCTGCCATAGTCACATGTTTTGGCCCCCTCAGATGAACTGGGCTGAGTTTCTGTGTGTGTGTGTGTGTGTGTGTGTGTGTGTGTGTAGGTGGGGGGATGTTACTTTACTGGGTCAGGTAGTTTGGCCTCCCCAGGTTAGATGTATGGTCTCAATGAGCTACGCACATGTTTTATTTTTAGACTGTGCCCCTTGGAGTCTGTGTGTGTATGTGTGTGTGTGTGTGTGTGTGTGTGTGTGTATGTATGTTTTCTCTCCCGTGTTGAAAGGCTTTGCCTCCCCAGGTGCTCTGGGCAATCTAAAATGGGAACATGTTTTATTTTAAGATTATGTTATTTTGTGTGTGTGTGTGTGTGTGTGTGTGTTGCCCTCTTGGACCATGTCGGTAAGACTTCCCAGGTGAATTGTGCAGTGTGGATTGTTCTATTTTTTATTTTTGGATTATGTCACATGGGTGTTTGTGTGCCCGGTTTTGTGCCATCCCAACAGTTCTTTTGCAGCTATGTAGTCTTGGCACTCTTAACTGGGTCCACACATTTTATTTTTGGATTGTGCCTCACTGTGGTTTGGTGAGTGACTGTGAATCTGTGTGTGTATGTGTGTGTGTGTGTGTGTGTGTGTGTGTGTGTGTGAGAGAGAGAGAGAGCGTGAGTATATGTGTGTGCGTGTATTGGTTTGTGTGCAGTTTAAACAAATCTTCTTGCAAGCACTCACGCACGCACATGCACACACACTCTTCTGATGTGAACTTGGCCCTATTGAGTTGAGAGATATTTATTTTAGGAATATGTCAAATGTGTCTCTGTTTTTCACTGTCTTTCTGTGTGTGTGTGTGTGAGAGAGAGAGAGAGTGAGTGTGAGAGAGCTTGTGTGTGTGTGTGTGTGTGTGTGTGTGAGTAGGTGTGAGAGAGCTTGTGTGTGTGTGTGTGTGTGTGTGTGTGTGTGCGTGTGTGTGTGTGTGTTGGGGTGGGGGGGGGGTGACAAGTGTGTGGGGATTGTGTGTGTGTGTGTGTTGTGCATGCGGCTGACTTGTTTGTGCGAGTGTGTTAGTATCAGTGGTGCGTGTGCTTTCTTGAGAGCGCCTATGCCAGGGGATTATGCCCTGTGCGCGAGCTGTTCTGCCCTGCAGCATGATGTAAACATCAGCAGCTGTGGATTACCAGCAGTGGGACATGTGGCGACGTCGGCCCCCCTTCCCAATTCAGTTGAGCCACCCTGCACCCCCCTTGCCGCCCGCCACTGGGCACAGAGAGGGCATTCTTAAACTCGCTGCCCTCCGTCTGCCCGTCCTCTGTCCTCAGGCCCTTCTTTGTGTCCTCCTCTGCGTCTTTGAAACCCTGCTGCTGTCTTGCCAGTATCGTATGAGTCAGACTCAGCCTTACAATGGCTAACTAGTTGAGCCTAGGCCTTACAGTGGCTAACTAGCTGAGTCTAGGCCCTACAGTGGCTAGCTAGCTGAGGCTAGGCCTTACAGTGGCTAACTAGCTGTTGTGTTTTTGTAGCCACACTGGTAGAGCAAAATGCTAATAGATTCACGGTTGAAGTCAATGAACATCTGTACAGCACTGCCAGTGCTAGTGGTAAATGTAACTGAGTGTAACTGATTCCAAGGAAAGATAGCACTTTGTTCTTCACTTACTTCTCTCATCTTAAAAGCATGGCAGAAGTCACCTGTGCAGCAGAGAGGTCTCGGCAGGGTAGGGGGATTAGATTGATATTTTATGGAGGATCCTGTCACCAGACAGTTATGGTGAGGCTAACCAGGGTTTGCTGTCACAAACATGTAGAGAGGATGTGTGCAGGAAGACAGTTTCAGTTAGCACATTTTGTCAGATGTCCTCATGTTTTATGTTGATCTGTGTGTCCCTTCCAGCTACCTGTACAGTAGCCATGAGATTGTCCTGCGGCGCAACCATCCAGGAAGCTGGGGCTTCAGCATCGTAGGGGGTTACGAGGAAAACCATAACAACCAAGCATTCTTCATCAAGACCATTGTGTTAGGAACACCAGCATACTATGATGGCCGCCTCAAGTGAGTGAGCTGAGCTTGGCCCATTTGCGGCCCAGTTTGGCCTAGTCGTAGTTAATATCATGGACCATATCAGGTCCACTGGAGGGAAATGCCAACTATTACAAACACACACCCAACCCTACATATACATGAGATGAATTAAAATAATATAAATAATTAAAATATCACCATGAATGGATTCACCTGGAATAGGCCCACATGTTCACACCATATAAGGTTTCTGATCTGAAAGCAGTATTTAGTATATTCCAATAAGAGTGTTACCATAAACAGTGTATTTATATAAAGTCATTTGGGTTTTTATGCTTTTGTGTTGTCATCGCCAGTGTTAAAAATTGCACTCAATAGAATTCTCATTTAGACCAGTTACAAAGTGTGATTTGTGTGATTTGTTGTTTTTAGACACACTGTACAAAACAAATGTGTTTATCATTATCAGTGCTGTGAGTCATAGCAGGGTTAGTAGTCGTAGTAACCTGAGCTGCATTACTAATGTGATAATGACTGTGTGTGTGTGTGCGTTTTGTTTTATCCCAAGGTGTGGGGACATGATCATAGCTGTGAACGGCCTCTCAACAGCGGGGATGAGTCACTCTGCATTGGTGCCCATGCTGAAGGAACAGCGGAGTAGGGTTGCACTGACCGTGGTCTCCTGGCCAGGCAGCCTGGCATAGCGCCCTCTCCTGGCCAAGCATCAGACTACATCCAGAGAGTTTGTGTTTTTAAAAACATCAGAAAACAGAACAAAAAACAAACAAAACACTCCTCAGAGTTTTCTTCTCCTCTCCACCACGGAGCCACTGTGTTGAAAACTAAACGTGAGTCTCGGAGCTTGATTTTTTTGCATCACTCAATGCTGAAGAAAAGACAAATAAAACCATAACAAAAACAAAACATACCAGGCCTTAGTAATCCTGCCACGCCCATGAGGCTAGACCCCCAGGAACGCAGCCTTAAGGTCTCTCCATCGCCGTGATCAGCGGTCCTATGTAGAGCTGGGGGATTTTATATTTGTATGTGTGTAAGTATGTGTGTGTGTGTATGTTAAGCTATTTGTTTAAATAAATCGTTCCCATAGTGGATATCTGTGTGTGATGCCAATTATTTGTGGATTTTGGATTCATGTACAAGAGTTAAATGTGTCTGTAGGTGTGTGAACATGGAAAAGCATCATGGGGTAAAGCTTAAGAAACCGACTTGGTAATTACATTGCAAGACTTAGTCAGTGACATGCCGTCTTATCAGACTCAATTACATCCTCCATTCCCACAGAGATTCCTTTTTCATATGAACTCATCTTTGTTCAAATGAATTTCTCATGATGATTGTAGATTATAGCCACCGCTGAAGACCCCAGTCACAAAGGCCTATAATCTAGTTGTTTAATGAGAGTCAATTTGATATCGCACTCCATGCTTAACCCAACAGAGGGCCCATAAATGTGGATCATGTTTCATGTGCCGAGATTAAGATGCTAAGTTTAGGCAGGATTTTTACACCTTAAAATTATTTTATTTCAAACTGCATACTCCAGAAACACACGGTAACTGACTAGGAAGCTGCTGCAGTGAATGGATTTATTTGGTATAGTGAGATGTTTAACAGAAAAAGAGGGATTGAAACTAAACCAAAAAATGGACATGGCAGATGAATGATCAGGCCGGTGATGGGCATCCTTTAGCACTAGCGCTTGGGCTTGGCCTTGGCCTTGCTAGCGTTAGCCTTGTCTGTAGGTCTGGGACTGCCCAGCTTCAGGCCTTGGAGACTGGCAGCAATTTTGGAAGCATCAGGGACCACAGAAGCACTACCTGTCCTCTTGCCCACTTTGGGAGCAATATTCTTCTGTGGAAGAGAAACATACAAAATATATTTTTTGAGAGAAAACAAATGGAAGCCTAGTCACATTTTATATTAACACTGTTTTTATGACGACATAACAGGTGCATTTTTTTGCTGAGGGAGAGATTTCACCTTCACTTTCTTCCTCTCTGGGTCGTGAACCACTCCATGACGCTTTAGACTTTCCTGTGTGAATAAACAATTAAGAGAAGGGAGATCACAGGTGGGATCACAATTGCTGCCCTTTTTTTTTTTCTTAGTTATGGCTTCTGAAAACCAAGCCACACTTTAATGACCAGACAGCAGTTCTGCTGCTATATTGCATGTCCATCTGCCCAGCACCCCAGGTAGAGGTAAACCATCTGTGGAGCATGCCCCAAATAGTGAGAGGGAGGGCAGTGGTGTACCAAAAGAAAAAAAAAAATAAAATAAAATATATAAACCATTGATGTAGCCAAGGAAAGCTATAATAGCCTAATGGGGAAAGGAAAAGAGAAATGGTCGAACCTTCATGGCAAAAGCCTTATTGCAGCCTGCATGGGGGCATTTGAAAGATTTTTTGCCTTCGTGGATGGTTAGAATGTGGCTCTTCAGGTTGAATTCGGTGGTGTAGCTCTTCTGACACCCCTGCATGGTGCAACGGAACACTCGCCGCTCCCCCAGGTGGACGTGCTGTCGGTGGACCTGCAGGAACCAGGCCTCACGGAACACCTTCTTACAGCCGTCACAATGCAGAACAGCTATCACAAAGTCACAAAGAACAACCTTACCAAAATCACACATTCTAAAGATGACCTTTGAAGTGCAAAATATAGCACTATACACAATTGTTTATTACACTATGACAACGTCAGATTAGTCACACAAACACCAAATATGCAAGTATGGCCACACAGAACCAGAGGTGTGTAGTTAAAAAGAAAAAAAAAACAAACAAAAAAAAAAAAAAAAAAACAAAAGCCACACGACAACTTTTCAGACTCCCATTTCAGAGTGCTGTACATGCTTACCACCTCATGGCCATTAAACATTTATTTTTGTTAATGGTTGTTCAGTAAAAAAAAAAAAAAAAAAAAAAAAAGTCGAGCCCAATGCTCCAACAACACGCAAAAAAAAAAAAAAAAAAAAAAAAAAAAAAAAAAAAAAAAAACACACACCACACACCCACACCCACTTCATGAATTCAATGATCATTGCAATGTGTGACCACAGGGACATGTATTGTACCCCCCCCTCCCCCACACGCACATACATAATGGAAAAATTGGTTGCACACACTGGTTGCATCCCTAAAAATGTAAAGTGGACAAGTGTTTCAACTCAGTACTAGTCTGGGTTTACCCAGGCTAAGAAAGCCCTCCTCATCAAAACAAAGTGTAATCCAAGACTCACGTCTGTGCTGCTGCTTCCTGTGCTTCTGATAATCAGTCCAGGTGTTGCCCTTGAAGGAACAGTTAGTCTCAACACAAGGATAACCTGGGGGAGGGAAAAGAAAGAGAGAGTCAGAAAGACAGAGACAGAGAGGCAGTTTCATTGTAAAGACACATCATTAAGGTAGGCCAGAGTTTTGCCTTACCATTATGGACTTTGCCATGTTTCTGCAATGGTTTAGCACCTGTGAACTTCTGGTTGCACCCTTGGAAACTGCACCTGTGTAGATTGAATAAAATTCACTCTCACACACACACACACACACACACACACACACACACACACACACAGGGGACTGCTGCAGTGTAGAGGAACAAGTACTACTCACTCAAAAGGAAAGATGTTTGTGTGTTCACACTTGTGGGTCTTCAGTTGGCTTCTCTTGTGGAACTCTTTGCCACATCCATCAATATCACACTGGCAAAAAAAAAAAAAAAAAAAATACCATACACCATACATTACAGGACAGGTAAATAATATTAATTTACTAATACCAGGCACATCGTCTCAAGAACATAAAGGACTCAATTTGTACAGACCACATATTGGTTCTCTTTCTGTTGGTGAATACGGGCAACATGGTTTTTCATGCCGCCGCTTGAGGCAAAGGTTTGAGGACATCCCTCCACTGAACACCTGTGTTGAGGAGAGGGCAAGTGGCACAATATGAAAGATAAAAGCAAGCCACGTATATTTTCGGGGACTGAATCCAGGCCATGTGGCTCACCTGTAGGGCTTCTGACCACTATGGGTCAGGTGGTGCCTGGTGAGTTGGTAACGGGTGCAAAAGCTCTTGTCACAGCTCTCACACGCAAATGGCCGCTGCTCATATAAAACAAGTGACAACCAGATCAAAGTAATGATCAATGTAGTATTCTTATCTGGCAGATCATTTTAACTTATTGCAGGGGATAATCCATTTTCACAGACACACCAACTAAAACAAACGAAGGAAAAAAAAATTCGAGGCGATACTTGCCAGTCCAGTATGTTTGCACAGATGGGCCTCCAATTTCCAAGACTTCGAGAAAGAAGCTTTACAATTAAAAAATGAGCAAACGAAGTTCTTGTCGAGGTTTCGGAATCTTTCACCCATATTTCCGTTTATTCAACACTGTTCAGATGATTTGCTTGTTTGATAACGTGTATGGTGCTTGTTTTCGCACAAATACCGGCAGGACGTTTACTTGACCCACAGGCACGAACAGACTTCTTCAACTATATTCGGAGTGGAAGAAACTACTTTCGCATGCAAGCGGGGAGAGCATGCGACAAGTTATATCAATGAACCACATTATGTGGTCATACTAATGGTTTATAATATCCCCCTGATTTAGGTCTAACCACAACATATTGACGACGTCAAAAAAAAAAACAGTCTATGATCCTTTTTCGTCACTGGCTCTAATAGGCTGTAATATCAATTAAGAGTTGGCAGGTTCCCGGAATTGGCGAGACATCTGCTTTAAATTAGCCTACATATGAAAATTTCACAACAATAACAAATCTTTCTCGGAAAAGGAAGTATTTTGTGTTATAATTATAATAATGTTTTCGTTAACTGCATTTTTGACAGCATATCACAAGCATTATCACAAAACAAATGGGAATTGGCTATACATTCATATTCAAGATTTTAATATATGATTATGATTATAATTGTGATTGTTGTTTATTATTGTTATTATTATTATTATTCAAAAAAAGGCTCTGCCACTAAAAATGTAGGTCATATGCGCTGTCAACATCACAGGTAACCTTTGCAGAACACTGTGTCATTCATTTCCAATCATTTTCATCGTTGATTAGATCTTTCACAAAAATATCCATCTTGGTGTCAGTATCTCCTCTCTCTGGGCTAAGTGCTGACTGTGGTCATTGGTCACTTCTACAATGGTTATGACTGAGAGGAAGGTCCTTGAGTCTGTCTGACAGTGACTGATGCCAGTGTATTAAGCTGTCACCCAGAGCAGTGTCCAGTGGGTGCCATATTGGACATCCGTCTGTGTGTGTGTGTGAGCGGGTGCATGCATGTGAGGCCGGAGACAATCCGTCTGCATTCATCATATGCCCACGTGGAATTTATTGCCCTAATCTGATCTTATCAACCACACAAGCATGGGTCACTGATAGCCTATGATTTACTGCTAACTAGAAAACACTGCACTTGTGTCCATATCCTGTCCCAAGGTGATCCAGTTAACTCCACACACACACACACACACACATACACACACACACACACACACACACACACACACACACACACACACACACATTGCTCAATATACAAACATACCTTCTGGGCTTACTGTGATTAGTCACTAATCTGTTAGGCACCACATCTATCAGAAACAACACTTAGCCTCATGTAGAACATACAGAAGGTGAAATATGACACAAGAGGGCATGATACTGTACCCAGTCACAACCATAGAGAGCAGATAGCTGCTGTCCTTAGACTACTCTTGTGTCTATGGTCACTCTCTCCTGTGTCTCGTGTGCTCAGAGTTCTCTTTCCTGTGCCCCAAAGTCTGGGTTGCCAACAATGAAGAGGCAAGGATGATTTTAAAGGCTTAAGACTGTAAACAAGGACCCAACAACATACCAATTAAAGATATTTAGAGGTGCAGCAGTAGCATTTAGGCCTCATCCTGGCAAAAGATGGTGAATATTTGAACTCAACAGACAATAAAATGCATCCTCCCCCTCGGTTTTCCTGAGGTGATGCTGTTGATTGGCAGAAATAGTATACTCTTTAATCCAGGACCCAGTTCAGAGGTTGCAACAATCTGAGACGCATTGCTATGGTTTACATTCATCCCTATGACTGATGTACAAAATGCCTTGAACTTGAGGCTGATTCCTTTGTTTCTCGTTGAGAAAGCCTGGAGCGTACAATATGAAAGAGTGTTATAATCCATGCACACACAGAGCAGACAGCTGGGGTGCATGGAGGAGGAAGTTGAAGCTGGCAAGAATATAAGGGTCTGAAGGTTTATGATGAGTCCTGGCCTAAGGATTGGCAATCTCACCCATGCCCTTGTTCATACAGTCAGCCCGTCATCTATCGGACAATCAGCTCCATAGCCTCCCCATCCGGTCTCTCCCTGTCCCGGCCTTTCCTCTGCAAGAGAGCCGATCAATATGGCTGTCTCTATATCTGCATCGGCCAGGGCCTGCACTGATAACAGCCAACAAGACGAGAAGGCAAACACAGACAATCTCGCCGGTGATACCGCATACGTTCTGTGTATTTGTGTGGTGTGTGGGGACAGTGCAAGCAACCCCCACCCCCCGATCTTCGCAGCAGACTTGCTCTCCCCATCACACCCCTCCAAAGCCTCTTCTCACCTTTTTTCTTATCTAGTCATGGAGAGAGTGAGGGAGACTGGCCAAAGGCATGAAGGATCATGGCTAGTGCGTACGTGTGTGTGTGTGTGTGTATGTGTGTGTGTCTGTTTGGGGAGGGGGGGTTGGTGGTCCTGAGACTATATTGTCCTGTGTTTCACCTGACCCCTCAGTCTTAGAGGTAGCCTGTGTTTGTGTGTGTGTGTGAGTGTGTGTGTGTGTGTGTGTGTGAGGGGAACGTTAATGTGTAACGAGAGCAGGTCGATATGTCCGCCGTACGAGCCGACAGCCTCAATCTGTGCGTGTCACGCCGGTATGATTGAGCGGCTCGTGCTGGTGCATGGCTTTTTCTCCACCAAAGCCATCTCTATCCCTCTCTCTATGTTTACTCTTCCTTTATTGAATCAGTAACTCCGATGAGTCAGTTCTTCACAGCTTCCCAGGTACCAGACGAGTGGCCCAATCTTTGGTTTGAAAACACACAATGGCATTTGCTTCACACACACGCGACAGCAAGTCTACTTACCTTTCACATACATTGTAATAACTCTTTCTCTGTCTCTCTCTTTCTCTCTCTCTCTCTCACACACACACACACAATCACAGTCCACCCGCTGAAGACCAATACTAATACCAAAGATAAATGCCACCTTTTAACTGGTGACTGAGGAGAAGACAGCAGATTTGCTAAATACGATTGTGTGATTAGTTTAGGTGGTATCCATCCCCAGAACAGTTCCAGTTATGATTGAGCCCCAAATCTCACAGGTTTTATACACAGAAATGCTGTTTTGGGGTTACTACCATGCCCCCCCCCAAACATCCCTGTATCCCCCCCATCCCCACACACACAACACCACAACCCCCATCTCCACCTTCACACACACTCTCACATCACCTCAGCTTAAGTTTAACATTAGCCCTCCTCTTGTGTATCCATAGTAATCAATAAACAGGGCCGCTCAGTGTCAGCTGCTGATTGATTGCATTGATTTCTGACCTTTGTGACGCCTAATCACATTTATCCGGGCTGTTAAGCTCTCCAAACAGGAGGACGCTGGCACAATGTGCCACTGCTCTCCGCTCCCAGGGGACAAAGTGTATGGGCCTTTGGGCCTTTTGGGTGACTGACTCCCTCTCCGACAAGCAGCAATCTGGTAACCCCTAAAGTTCAACACCCCCATCCACAAAACACACACACACACACACCTTCCTTGGCCTGAAGACTCTATTGTTACATTCTCACAGTTGAGTTTCCAAACTCTCCAACTGTCACTTTTTTTTAAAGACAATATCGTCTTTATGTAAAAAACAATTGATGGTCTGAGATTTCTTCTTTTTAAGACCCTAGTTTATTTCCTTTAAATAACTAAATCACTAATGAGTATAATTTTAAAATAAACAAAGCCTGATTTGCTCTCACACGTTTTCTTGTATTCAGTTCATTAGACTGATCCTCGCTGACTAACAGCTGCTGTTGCTCCTATCTCAGCAAACGGACCCTAATAGAAGCAAATATTGGTTAAAGTACTGAGGTGGGATGTGTGAGAGCAGATTTATCAGATATCCACTCAGCCATTTACTCCATAGATTGTGACTTGACTAAACAGCACAAGGTAAGATAGGGTGGGAAGGTCCCTAAAATAAACTAAACTCCTACTTTTCAGTCCATTCAGTAAAGGGTGGCATGCTAATCATTATGTGAGATAATAACTAAAACTATATCACAATTTGTATTTGCACAACTGGTTTTATTTCAGCTGAACAGAAAGTGAGTCAACAAATTCTCTTGCTATACAAGCCCTCTGATAACTGCACACACACACACACACACACACAAACAGCCTACACAATGACAAGGGTTTAATAGGTCAAAGATTGTACTTCAATTAAAAAATATCCGTTTTTTATTATAAGCAATTATCTTTCCCTCTTGACTCAACACAATGACTAGGTCCTATACATGCCTTGCATGTATTAGGCTATACCAGCGCCTGTTTGGCATTGATAGCAGAGCTGAGGGTATTGGTTTACACATAGAGGAAACACGGCTCTGGTTGTAAATAGCACACGACTGCCCCCTGCTGTTGATATTGGTGTACCAGACTTTTCAGGATAGGCGTCTTTCCGCATAGCCCAACTGCACATTGCTGGATTCCTGACACTGCATAGCCTATATTTTTCCACTCCAAAATATTACTTTCAAATACAACTAGGTCTAACATTCAAACCTGTGACAGCCTTACGAGGCCAGTCGCTTATATTTTGCAAAATCACTGATATCCATGAAACCTTGTATCATCCTACACATGCTTTGCAATGCATTATACAACTCGTCCTAAAACATTAAAACCCCTTCATTGTTAATTTATATGATGTCTCTGTGCACTTAAGCTGACCTGTAATGAATTCATGAAAACAATTGCTTGAAACTTCCTGTAATGTTTGACCTAGCCTGTTAATAACACCAGCCCCTCGTTCTTATTCGCAACCCGCAGAGGGTCTGGTCATTCGGTAGTGAGAAACCATTGCGAGATGGAAATGTCAAACATTAGATCAGCAATTAACTTGATATCTACTCAATCAAGTTAATTGATACAATATATTTTCTTGCTCTGCATTCACAACTCCTCCTTCTGTTCGCTGATTGGATCCGGTAAAAATGCCACCAGATACAAAGAGCTCAATGAGTTCAAATCCAGACTAGCACTGCAGAGACGATAATTGAGCTAAAGTGTGTAAGATGGCACGAAAAGGCCATGTTTGACCACATCTGCAGTTGTAAGATGACCCAGTTATATGCTAGATATTTCACACTTCAGTAAACATCCTAACCTATGCGAGCACTACTATTAGCATGGGTGAGATTCCACCTTGAGGTCTCGTTAAAACTAAACTATATATCAGAAAGGCTGTAGATTGCTGCAAATTCAACATACCCTGGATAAGGTGTATTGGTGCACTTTGTGCCACTGGTCTCCCTCAACTCATCTGAAATGGAAATGTCTTTACCAAATCATGTCACAGGCTGAAGCTGCAAATCATAACCAGTCCTGATGTGTTCTGATCAAGTACATTTTAGCGTGATTTACCAAGTCCAATCAAAAGTATTTCTCAATCAGAAACAGCAAAAAATGATTCACACCATCAGCTGGGAAGCCAAGTTAACCTTCTGTTGAAATGAATGGAGAAACACAGGTCTGTGGGTATAAACAGTTTTATTGTGGTCAGCACACTCAAGCCATGAACTCATAGGGGATGGGTTCCAGGAGCTGGGGCTCGTTGTTCTTGGTGCTGATGAAGTGAGCAGGGCGGGGAGCAGCAGGCTGGAGGCAGACAGACAAATCATGTCAAAACACCACAGGCATGTGTCAACTCAAGTTCTACAGGAGTTGTAAGTTGTAAATCATGATTACGTTGATAGCTTGGAAGGCTGAATATGCCAAAATCATCCAGATTAGTCCTACACAGATGAAGGTCTCAGAATAAGACATTCAACTACAATGGACAACAAATGTTCTTTTGTTTGCCTAGATACAACTAAAGTGTGTAAAAAATGAATGGCATGAACACATTACTTTGTTCAATTCATGAAAACTGAAAAGCCACATTGACGGGGGACCCTCACACAAACACTATTGTCGAAATTCTAGAGGTCGATGTCCATATAGCCTTTTTTTCTGCGCCACTGCCTTTTTTTCATTTGTTTTCTATGAGGAAAGCCCGTTTTGTGGTCACCCCGAAAAAGCGCAGCACTCAGTGCCATTGGCAGCTGCTCCAGCGCCTCGAAGTTAAAAAATATCGTAACTTTTCATATATCATAACTTTTCAGAAGGGCGCTACAATGTCACAATGGACTACTGGCAATCTATCGTAGCCGAAAAAATTAGACAGTATTGGTGGACAGAGCTCCATATACGGCAGAAATATCTTTAGTCCCCCCCCCCCCCAAATTGTTTTTACAAAGTTAGCGAGAAGTTGTATGCACACAACCTAAAAACCTCATTGTTTTAACATAAGGATATGCAAGCTGTAATTTGGAAGTGGTCTATCAACATTCAAGTTGCTAGCAAGCCCACTACCCAAGCCATTATGCGGTCAAACTAGCCGTCATAGAAGAACAGAACGTCTTTTTCAGAAAGTGCTAGATCAAGCAATTGCCAGCGTTTTTCTGCTAGAAAGAAAGCACTATATGGACAGGGGCCCAAGGTATGCCATTTCTCAGGCACACTTGCACAGGATGGTGGATAGTTCTGGTACCTGGCGCTTGAGCTCGACCCATGTGCCCTTCTGCTTGGCCTCAATCTTCAGCTTCTCGTTCTCCTTGACACGCTGCAGGAAGCTGTCCCTGCTCTTTGAGTGCTTGATGTGCTCAATGCGCACGTTGATTCTCTTGGCCAGGATCTTGCCCCTAAAAAACAGTCACGGGACAAGAATCACACACAGGACTCCAAGCGGATTGAGGAAGACTTGCAACCAAACTGAAAAGATGTGCCCAAATAAAACCCCAAACTCAAACACTTTGTGGTCTGACGGGGATTTAAAAGGATCACTGATCTGCCCCACATGAATGACCACATAGGACATCACACAGCCCTTATGGCAAAGTGAAGATGGGGTTTTTCACTCAAGTTAGCTATTAAGGCAATTGCAAATTGTACTGAAGAATCCCAAGACACAGTGAAGTCAAAACAAAACTATGCAGGTACAGATGCATCTGTAATACACCTGCTATTTTGACGGTTCAAGCATGTTTATGGTTTTCAGTGCGGTGATGTTAAGCATTAACCAGAGGAACCCTCTGAAAAGTGAAAACTGCCATAGGATCTCAAATTCTAGCAATTTTGATTTCAATAATCTCAGTCATGTCCACTAGTAGCCAGGAACGTGCAAAAAAAGATTTAAAGCATTTCAGTCCACATGTGAACTCACTGAAAATAATTCTCTAAAGAAAAAAAAAAAAGTGATGTGACACCTAAGATCTGATTGGTTAGTTATTTGACTGGTGTGTTCTTGACGGACTTGCCCTGTTGTATCTGAGCATTGATCTGGACAGATTTATTTTTTAAATATGAAGGAGGAAACACACATGGCTGCATACGTACAAAGATGTAATGTCAAGAAATCCTATGACCATTTCACAACTACAGAAGCAGTATGTTTGGAAGGCAAAATTACAATCTGCAATTTGAATTGACACAAAACGGCAAAAACTAAAGAATTCTTTCAAATTCTCATGGATCTACACAACTGAATACAAAAACCTAACAGCCTAGACATGGACAAACTAATTGACAAGCAAACCAAGTCAGGTTTCTCTTCCTGCAAGCTGGAATACTTACTTGACCTGCTTGTTGACTATGATGCCCACAGCATGTTGGGTAACATTGTACACACGGCCTGTTTTCCCATGGTAACACTTATGAGGCATACCCTTCTGAATGGTACCTGTGCCCTGTGAATATAAACAAATACATCCAGATTCTAAATTATATGCAAAGGACATATTTGTATTTTTATGGAAACCTGTGTCAAAACGCTGTATGTGTCCATTTCACCCACAGTTAAACACATACTCTGCACAGTAATTTGCATATGCACAGGTCAAGTCACTGCTTACAAAATTAACTTCGCAAAATTCCAAGTGCACTTACCTTGATATCAACAATATCTCCTTTCTTGTAGATGCGCATGTAAGTGGACAGTGGTACGGGTCCTGTAAATTGAGAACAGTTAGATAAATTAGACATAATCAGTTAGACATGACACTAGGAGCCGTCAACTTTTCAGCGTTGGTATATCACTACCCAACATTTACAATATGTTATTGCAGTCTCTTACCATGCTTGCGGAAGGGACGGGCAAACATATACCTGGTCCCCCTCCTTTTGCCTCTTGTGTTCGTCATGATGCCTGATTACTAAGGGCAAAATTAAAGATGGTTAAGACACTCATTAAATGTTACAAATCGTAGAGTATAAACACAATGTCCTTTCGGACGTTTTCAAAAGACCGACTGCTACCTCTGCCATCTAAAACGCAACCATAGGATGGACAAGAATCCGTTCCTAAAGGCATTTCTTTACTCCTTACAAAACGTCCCTTTAATCCATGAAAATGCCGCTGCCAAATTCTTCGTATATCTTGTATCACTATTTACTATAACAACCAAAGGAGCATTTTTTTTGTCTTTATGGTATGATGTCTAACACCACTAGGACATGATTTCAACGATAGCCTAGCCCGTAAATTAACCAACGCTCAGCATCAGAATGCAGAACCTCATTCGCTGACAGTTTATCGTGTTCACTCTGGGCACTAATTGAATACCTAATTCGACCTCGCACTTACTCGAAATGCAATCGACATAACGAATACCAGTTATAGCATAAAGTACTGTACAGATAGAGAAGTAAACGTAGTTTGCTAACGTTAACGCATAGCTTGCTGGCCCACATGGACAGCCACGCCACTGTTCCAGAGGCCGATCCAACTATTTTATTTGGTAATCAAAATCACCAATCACTACTTTTCGTAACAGTATATGAGAAATGGCTAAAGGCGTTCATTTCTGCTTTCCCATTCGTTGTATAACACCTATATAACAAGTTTTATTTCATAAAATACGGAGATCTTCTTACCCCCGGGTGCTCGCAAGATGGCGGGTACGGCGGAAAGAGAATGATGGGGTCTTGACACAGATCCTCGTAAACTTGATAATAGGCCTACCATTACAGTGCCTGATCAAAAAGTATAAAGGCAATCAACTCCGTATTAAACATAGGCTACGGCTATTTCACCTATGATAATAATTTTGCTTTTATGCAATAGTGTTTTATGACAATGAAAAGTAGTTGCAAGTTAAGTAAGTTTCAGATAACTAAATTTTTTCCTCCTCATTTTATATTCACCCACTATCAATATTTTTGTGCACCTATAATAACTTCACCATAACACAACTGTAAATGCTTCATCACAAAACAGTGTATGGTGGTCAAAGGGAGCATACAAATGTAACAAGCTAGGCCTAAATAAAACAAGATAATTTTTTATTGTATCACTCACTGAAAGCAAACATAGGCGGGATACACGTGTTTGAGTGCAATAATAAATAAGCCTTATGAAAGGTGCATTGCTGAAAAAAAAAAACACTGCAGTGAAGTAGCCTGTCTGATTGCATCCAATGGTCACTCTGAAACGGCGCTAGGACCAAGCTAGGGCAGTGTTCCGTGGGCCAGCCTGAGCAATCTGTCCTCACGAGGGAGTCCTTTCTCACCTCCGCGCGGTGATTGGGTGGAAGATGGCGCTGGGCGAATGGAAATCCTAATGACAGTTTCCAAATTTGCCTCTTTTTGTACCATGGTAAGTGCATGGCACATTCATAAATACATGTTTCGTGCTGTAAAACAGTGTGCATATCGGTCTTGGCTTTGTGGTAATGATCAGATTCATTAAAATTATTTGTTTCCTATGCTGTACAGTTTTCCTTGGTGACTGCTGCCGAGCTGTCTTGCCTTCGTGTGCTGTGAATGTTGCCGTAGGCCTGAATTATTGGCTACAGTTGCCTTTCGAGGTGCAATGTGATAAAATGTTGCGCACCTTGTTAAGCTGCCAAAAGAACTAGTAGCAGTGTATGAGATTTGTTTGACCTAGTGACCGTAAAGTAGAACACTGAGGTTTCATGTAGCCTGCCTGCGCTTTCCTGGTTAGCAATCTAGGCACTTACTAGCATTTAATCTGATGGGTATGTCTACGCACCTTCAAATGTATGCAGTTACATAGATCGCGAACTAATCACACGGATTCTTACTTTTGTCGACCTTGGGCAAAACGTCTTGCAACCAAGAGAGCTAATTTGTTAATTTTACCCCAATGCTTCTGCTGCAAAGCTGTATATTTAGCCATCATGCTGCTGCTAACTTAGAAATATCGCAAATCTCTGCTAACTATAGGTATCTATAGGGTAGGTTGCATATTTTCGGACGGAACTCCCATAGATTACAAACAATCCAAGTGGTGTTTTTAGTCACTGTAACACATTTGCGGCATTGTGTACTGTACGTCAGTCTGGTGTGCATATGGTTAGTGAAAGCAAAACTGTAACGTTACAGAGTTGGATTCGAGCCCTTGTTGCTATACTCCCCGCTGATTACAATGCATACTATCTCGTATTCATCTTAAAAAAAATAAATAAATCGTGAATTGTGTTCAGTTTACACAAAGTGGTGATCCTGATGCCGTGAGTAAATGTGAGGTCGTATCAAAATGACCTAAGCTCCCGCGGCTCACTAATCCTATCCACCTGGCTAAGATGTCTCACTGCTTGGCGATGAAAACAAATCGTGCAAACATAAGCATGTTTTGATAGCTGTCATGTGAAGGGTTTCATTTTCCTCTTTTAGGGCGCCAATGCCTCCGCCTTGGAAAAAGAGATTGGCTCTGAACAGTTCCCCGTCAACGAGCACTACTTCGGCTTGGTTAATGTAAGTAGGCATGGCCGTTTATGTCATCATGCTTTTTTCCTAGTAGTTCCAAGATATCATATGGACAATCCCTGACTCATCTGACTTGTTTTGTGGGGGGACTGCAGTTCGGGAACACATGCTACTGCAACTCCGTGCTGCAGGCTCTATACTTCTGCAGGCCATTCCGGGAAAAAATACTTGCCTACCGCAGCCAGCCGAGGCGCAAGGAAAACCTGCTTACCTGTCTGGCAGACCTGTTCCACAGTATTGCCAACCAGAAGAGGAAAGTGGGAGTCATCCCCCCAAAGAAGTTCATTACGCGACTACGGAAAGAAAATGGTGAGATATCAGCCAAACTGCTCCGCCAGTTAAAGTTAAAGGACAAGGTGTAAACGCCTCAGGGATGGAAATGGGAAATTAAGCCTCTGTTAAACCATATTAATGCACATTTGTCTACACATCCTTTAAATTATTTTGATTGGTATTAGATGATTGATGGGCAAAAGATTTATTGGCTTTTAGGTTAGTGGAGTTTGTTGTTATTTAGCAGGGTACTTCATTTGCGCGTTTGGGTTGAAATGGCCTTTAAGGTGCACAGTCTTAATTTAGCGATTTTTTTACTTTGAAAATCAAGTTAAAAGCAAATGATCAGGCCATTTAGGGATCATCCAGACCGTAAACTGAGCAAAGCGTTGCATTACCCCCTATTCATTTATAAAGCCCCAGTGGGGATATTACCTAACACCACCTCCCCATCCTTTCTCTGGCTGTTTTGACCTCCTGTCGCCCCCTGCAGAGCTGTTTGATAACTACATGCAACAGGATGCCCACGAGTTCCTAAACTACCTGCTGAACACCATCGCAGACCTGCTGCAGGAGGAGCGGAAGCAGGACAAGCAGAATGGCCGCCTTGCCAACGGCACGCTGGATTCCCAGAACAACAACAGTAGCAGCAGCGGAAGCAGTGGTAGCAGTGGCAGTAGTGGCAGCAGCAACAGCAACCCACCGCCCCCTTCCACCTGGGTCCACGAGATCTTCCAGGGAACGCTGACCAATGAGACGCGCTGCCTCACGTGCGAGACGGTAAGTACGCCACCAGCACTGGAAACATCTTAACTATATATAATGCCCAGATCTGGATCAGTCACATATGGCACATATATGGGCCAGATCTTGGCCTGGCTTGCCCCATGGTCAAATACACTGTTCCTCTCTCAGCCTCCTTCAGTTTTCCTCCCCCACCCCTTCATCATTCCCATCAGCAGTAAGATGGGAATGTCAAGCTTTCAATTTTACCCAAAGTGACTTTCAGCACCCAACATACATGTAAAGTTTACCTACTCTATGTGCATCTATGAGCACTATGGTCCTGAGGTAGGTTTTTTTTTTTTAAAGGTCTGATAGCACTGAAGTATGTAGTCAGTCAGAGGGGTGACAAACTCTGACAGAGGATGTAAGGATGTGTTTGATTAGAATCATTTAACAGAACCCTTTCCCATGTCTGGACCCTTGATGCCGTGTTGTCAATTGCTGGACTAGATTCAAATCTATTTCTCCAGATATTAATGTAATATTAAGTTTAAGGAAGATGTGCAGTAGGTTTTGCATAGAATAAGTTAACAGCATTTGCAGTAATAGTTTTTTTTTCTTTAGAGACTTAAAAAAAGGTCTTAAGTCACATAAGATTTTTGGGCCTGGACCTCACCCCTCCCTCTTCCTAAAATATCTTACAACACAAACATCTTCGTTACTTATTGCTTCAGACTGCAGAAGCACATTCAGGTCATGTTTTTAGATAGGCAAGTGAGTAATGTATGGAGAGGTAGTGGAAAAGTTTAGGTGGCCTGCTTGAGATCTAATGTGCACTTTTGGACTCTTCTACAGATAAGCAGCAAAGATGAAGACTTCTTGGACTTATCAGTCGACGTTGAGCAGAACACGTCAATCACTCACTGTTTAAGGTCAGAGAACTCTGGGATACACCCACAATTTTAAAACAAAACAAAAAAAATACTTGCTTTGAAACCAGTAGAAAATTGTTGTATTTTCACTGGTACATTTAAAAATTAAAATTCATCAAATTTATTTGATTGAATATCTGATTAACCTTTTTTTCTGGCATTATATAAGTAAATGTCAGAGAAAGCCCATAGTCATGGCCTTTCTTTTGTGTTTTGTCTTAAAGGGGTTTTAGCAACACTGAGACTCTGTGCAGTGAATACAAATACTATTGCGAGGAATGCAGAAGCAAGCAGGAGGCTCACAAAAGGTCAGTGGGTCTGCAAATGTTGTTGTTTACATATCATCTGTGTGTGTGTGTGTGTGTGTGTGTGTGTGTGTGTGTGTGTGTGTGTGTGTGTGATTGCATGCATGATTGTATACTAGTATGTTGTCCTGTAATAAACATCACTCTATCACTTTGGTTAATTTGGTTTAAATGTACAGTATGTGACCACAAGAATGTTTGTGTGAGCATCTGTTTGTTTGTTCCAGAGAGAGAGAGAGAGAGAGAATATGTGTGTGTGGGTTGGTATGTGTTTATGCTTATCTTTGTTTGTCTCATGTCCAGGATGCGGGTGAAGAAACTACCCATGATCCTGGCTCTGCACCTCAAGCGCTTCAAGTACATGGAACAGGTACAGCGCTACACAAAGCTCTCCTATCGTGTCGTCTTCCCCCTCGAGCTACGACTCTTCAACACATCTGGCGATGCCACCAACCCCGAGCGCCTCTACGATCTGGTGGCAGTTGTGGTGCATTGTGGGAGGTCAGTCCATGTCCTAGCGCTCACTGTCACAAGTTTGAAATCACTGTACGGTACTAGACACTTTGACCTTCTCTGTGGTTTTAAAGTGCACCTTGCCTGATCAGATCACAGACAAACAGGGATGCTAATGACCAGGGTCTGGTTTCCCAGTAATGTACTCTCTTATCGCGCTAAGAAGATTTGGTTACACTTTAGATAAGGGTACACATATTCTCCATTAACTAGCAGCTTATTAACATGCACATTAGTAACAAGCTAGCCATTTGTTAGTCATTACAAGTCACTTATTAATACCCTATTCTACATGAGCTTATTCTACCTATAGTAGACCATTAACTAGAATTTGTCTAGTATGAACTCATAATTATTGGTTATTCATAGTAAGTAAGCTAGATGTTGTATATGAATTATGATCTTAATATGCTTTGGTTAGTATGGGCCTTATAAGGCAGTTGTACAACAGGAACTGTAGTTACATTTTAGTTAAATGGTGTACTCTGGGTAGAATAAGCTCATGCAGAATAAGGTGATTGTGGTCATAAGGCAATATCTATCCAAGTCTTAAACCACTTGATGAAGTGGTCTAGAAGATATTTGATTATATATCCTTTGTGTTGTAAAAACTGATGTACACTGGCAGTGTTTGGTATGGGCAACACAAGAACCTTGTATCAAAATATTTAGTAACTTTCTTTTGCAAGAAATGGTTCGTTACTTCTCACCTGTCTATATCCCTGCAATGTAGATGGATTTTTCAGTTATTTAAGACATTTGTGTCTGGTTGTGGAGTGATCAGGAATTGCATTACTTGAAATGTAAAACTATGATGAAAACCAAACCCAGCTGTACATGCAAGAGTGAAATAATGCATTGTTTGTAATGACCTTTATGAACCTGTGGTGATGGTGAAAAATGAAACTGTAATAAACCATAATGAAGGGCTAAGCATAAATGTAAGCTGCTAAGAGATGTAAAACTCTGAACCCAAACTGTCTGATCTTTTATGTGTTTGCAGTGGTCCAAACCGAGGACACTACATTGCTATAGTGAAGAGCCATGACTTCTGGCTGCTGTTTGATGATGATATCGTAGAGGTAAGTGTGCAACCCATTGCTAATTGGTAGTAGCATTAGTTACTGCCAGGTAGCCGCAAAGATTGGCAAATTGACACAGGAGTGACCAGTGAAAATTGACTGTGGCAACAATTTCTGGTAAGCAGGGACATAGTGTTGTGAATGTTGACATCTTTCTTTGGATGTTGACAGCAAAATAGAACTTGTTAAAAAACCTTGCCATGCACACTAGAGTACATGCAGACTACTGCATCTGTAAACCTTGAAAAGTTGTTTTTTTCATGACCATTAATTACTATTTTCACATTTTAAACTGATACTCACATATTTTCCCAATCTTTATTGTAATTGAGGATAAACTATCTACATTTAAGCATCTATGGCTATGGCCTAGGATATGAGTGAAGGCTTTTATGGTCTGTAGTGCTAAACTACAGTTTTAGTACTTCTTGTGAGTGAAATTTAGTGCTATGAAAGGCTCAAGAAACAGCATTCTAGGTATGAAATACAACAATGCTACCGTCATTCTTTGGAGATACAAATTTCTAAATCTAGGGAAACGTTTAGAATCGAAGGGATGAACAGACATGAATTACATTTTTGTGTATGTAAATATTCTGCCAATCACAAGAAAGCCTGTTTTAGTCAATCGTAAAAGTAAGTCTTGACATGGCTTAGTCTAAGGCCTCATTCACATAGAAATCGTGCATACGCCTCTTTGCATACCTTCAAGTTCTTTAGCCTCCAACCAAATACTACAGATTATGTTTACAATGGTGACACTCAATATGAAAATATGTGCAGATAGATAGATGCTTTATTAATCTCGGAGGATAGCTAGGCATGTCAGAGGCTTGTGTGACATACCAAACAATGAAAACAACAATAAAATAAAGGAGAGATGATCTGATAAGAGTATGTATCCATAAAAGTAGTGCAAAAATGAACAGTACAAGAAGATGTGAGTTTTTTTTAATCAAGAACAAGCTGTTTGCTGATGCTTTTGTTAGGTATGACAAATAGGTAAGGCAAAATGCTTCATGTGCATGAAGACGTTGATGAAGAACTGTCTAAATGTGGCCAACGTGTAACTGATTGTGTATGTGTTTGCAGAAAATTGATGCCCAGGCTATCGAAGAGTTTTACGGCCTTACTTCAGAAATTTCCAAGAACTCTGAGTCTGGCTACATCCTGTTCTACCAATCCAGAGACTGAGCATGTTGTTTTATTTAATGAAGGGAGGTGGTGGTGTGTGTGTGTGTGGGTGGGGGGGTTCAAGGGTGGGAGCATTGAAAACCCCATGGTGGAAGGCCTGCAGTTAAATTCAAAATCATTTGGTCCCGTCTGCATCCATGCATTCTGCAGTGCACTATCTGGGAGGACAGACATTGGCTCAGACCCTGCCAACATACTCTCAACCCTTGATTCACCTGGCATCAGGGGCCCTGTGTGGATGGCCTGATACAACCCCTCAAAAGGAGGTTGCGTGCAAACTTTCCTTCTTTGACAGCGGTGTTTCGCAAGGTCATGTGTACAGGGTTGTTGTGTGAATGTCAAAAACCAGGAGATTTGTATGTATATTGTACGGACGTCTCATCTCTTGATGTTTTTATTTTTTTGGTTTGTTTATGTCTGTCAATTTGTTTTCTTTTGGAAAGAGTCCTGTAAGTGTCATGATCTTTTAGGTTATATGATGATGATGATGATGCCAGGTGTGTGCACTCTTTCTGTTGTTGCAAATCAAGACGGCGCCCGTGGCCTTCCTGAGACCTGTGGCCTGTGCATGTGGGGTGGGATGGGGGGGGTTCTCTTTAAGAGAAGGAGGGTTGTGTTGGGGTTTAGATGGGGGCCCCCTGTCTTTGGGGGGTGTATTTCTACATTGTACAGAGTGGTATTTGTATAAAAATTATTGTAAGAATTATACTATGAAACTGACCTAGAAAGGGAATGGTTTAGTGCGGGAGAGGTATAACACTATGGTGCACTTTTGATACAGTTTTGTAGGTGTTGGCAGGTTAATGTGCGGGTTTGCTTGAGATGGCCTGTTGTGAAATAATCATTTTCTGTTTTAAAGAAAAAGAAATAAAAATGTATAGATGAAAATGTCGCTTCTCTGCTCTCAAATCAGACGTGGTGACCAACCATTGTGGCGATCTCCACCCAGACTGTGGTGACTCATCGCAAACTCCACACTGACACCTAGTGGTTGTTCCTTGGTAACCTCTAGCTTATGATAAAGCCAGCCTGTGGATCTAATATAAATCATCTTAAATTTATGATGAGGTATAAGCAGAAGAATAATATAACCCATTAGGATTAACTCCTTTGCACAAAGAAAACAATACACTTTACTGCTATATTTACATTGTCAATTAGGACAGTAAGCATGTATACCAGATGACAGGAAGATGATTAGTGGTTGAATGCCTGAGTGTGTGTTTGTGTAACAGAGAGTGTGTGAATATACATAAGTATATATGAGTGTGATGTGTGTGTGTGTGTGTGTTTTGTGGGAGGGGGGGCTGACATAGATCCGAGTGCTGTTAATAGTACAATAGGACCAGAATAGCAGTCAGGTTGATGATGTCTCCGATGGGGGGTGGGGGTGTGTATAATGGATACAATTTACAATTAGAAGTATTTCTTTACACTGTTTCGCACGCCTTAATTTGCATCTGTTTATGTTACTTTGAACAAAAGCTCTGATGGGCTCCAAACTAACACTAAACAGGTGGTTATCACTGGACAAGTACTTTAATTTCCCTCCCACTGACATTACTGTCTGCAGACCAGCAACTTTAGGTAAGGGTAAATCTGTCCAGTTTCCACAGGGATAACCAATTAAATTTCAAAACATTCAGACATTCTGGTCGAAGTACTGGAGGAAAATGAATTATAGTATGAATGGTTGCCTCAATGCATGGACCAGGAGGGTCGGTCCTCCAGGTTATACAGCCTGTAGCAGACCCCACCTTTTCTGTCTTCTTGCACACAGCCCTAAACACATAGGAACAAGTGAGCGATGCGCGTCACTGTTCTAGAATGCGCCCTTGACCAGTCTCGCAGACGGCTGGTTATCGAGCTGTTGCTGCCCTCTCCACCATCGGGGGGGAACAGAACCCGTTCCCGAATCTGCCCGGTTTCGGAATTCGCCGCCACCCCTCCCATCAGCCCTTTGCACAGCCGCAGTCGCTAATGATGTTCGTGAAGACGGTACAGCGCCTCTGTCGCTGTTGCTCCTGAGTCCCTCACAAAGAAACGGTCACCAGCTTCGAATTTCCCGAGCGGTTTGTTGTCGGTGCTGCACCTGCCACCGTCTTTTTTCCATAACATGGAAATACATCAAGGTCGTGAAAACATCTAAACGGACGCCTCACCTCCAAGAATCAAGGTACGATATGACTACAGATGGTGATTAATTATCCATCCTGAATGAATGAAGTCGTCTATTTTTGAGAAATAATGCTTAAACAGTTGTAACGTTTTATCACCGATGTTATTCTGTGCGCTTTTATCTTTCGTTGCAAGCACTAGAAGGGAACAAGAACAGGCCGCAATGGACGCTATGGTGTAGAAAGTATATGTTTCTTGCGTTATTTCAAGCATCCGCTGGTTGCGGTTTGCGGGAAGGCGGCATGCACTGCCTCTCATGGTGATAAGAGATATTACCGATACGCGAAATGTTACAGATACCACACTGGGCAGGAGCAGGAATTTATGGAGACATAAGAGCCCTTTATCATTTCCAAAAATAGACAAGGTTAATTTGTGTAACCATCACAGTGACCATATTTACATACCTTTACCTAATCTGCTTAAGGCCTGGTAATTAAGATGAAAAACTGAGGCTAATAGGCGGCTCTGAAATTGACTTGTGGTTATAAAATGTATCACAATAACATATTTCACTTGTCACTAATTCTCCAGTCATGCTTTGTTGTCAAAGAGCATTTGTGTTGTGTAGTTTTGTAGTTGTGTCAGTGCTTTGTTATGTTGTGTGTTGTTTCAGACGGGAGGCACCATGAGTGAGGAGGCGCCGGTCACCCCCAGCTGGTTTGGGCCCGATTCCACCTGGGCCAGCGGAGGGGGTGCCATGGAGAACGTTACCATGGTGACGTTTCCTCCAGCGCCTGCCCTCCCACCTCGATACCCGCCCAGGGTGCCGTCACCAGAACTGTTCGTGAACCCGTGGGACATAGTGCTGTGTTCCTCGGGCACGTTGATCGCCTGTGAGAACGCCCTGGTGGTTCTGGTGATTTGGCAGAACCCAGCTCTCCGGGCCCCTATGTTCCTGCTCATTGGGAGCCTGGCACTGGCAGACTTGCTGGCCGGACTGGGCCTGGTTCTGCACTTCACCTTCGCCTACCTGCTCCGGTCCGACTCGGCCCAATTGCTCACCGTGGGCCTGGTGGTGGCCTCCTTCTCCGCTTCGGTTTTCAGCTTGCTGGCGATCACCATCGACCGCTACCTGTCGCTCTACTACGCCTTGACCTACAACTCAGAGAGGACGGCGGCCTTCACCTACACAATGCTGGTGCTCCTGTGGGGTGTGTCTTTGTGCCTGGGCCTGTTGCCAGTCACTGGGGTCAACTGCCTGGGTGAAGAGTCCACCTGCAGCGTGGTACGGCCGCTGACCAAGAACAACGTGGCTGTGCTCTCCGTCTCCTTCCTTTTGCTGTTTGGACTCATGCTGCAGCTGTATGTGCAGATCTGCAAGATTGTCATGCGCCACGCTCATCAGATTGCCCTGCAGCATCACTTTCTGGCGGCCACCCCTCACTACGTTACCACACGGAAGGGAGTCTCCACACTCGCCATCATCCTGGGCACGTTCGCTGCGTGTTGGATGCCGTTTACCGTCTACTCCCTCATTGCTGACTACACCTACCCACCACTTTATACCTATGCCACTCTGGTGCCTGCCACCTACAACTCCGTCATCAACCCTGTCATCTACGCCTTCCGCAACCAGGAGATCCAGAAGGCACTGTGGCTGATCTGCTGCGGATGCATCCCAGCCAGCGTGGCCCAAAGGGCCCGTACCCCGAGTGACGTCTGACGACAGGCGCCTCTCTGGGTCTTGCTTCTGGGGTGGCTGATGAGTGAGCAGCTCAGAGAGCTGACCTTCGGGCTTGTAATCAGCATCTGTCTCCCAGGTGGGTGGCAAAGACGATGTAGGTCTAGCCACCCCTCTCCTCCCCACTTCACCTGTCTTGGATACAGCCAGGGAGATGTTTCTGTATGTGGCCCCAGTAATTGTCTTCCCCTTTGGTGTAAAATCTGAGCACTGCCACGGGATCCCTCTCTCTGCCCACCGTATTTAGCCTCTCCTAAAAAACAAGGTGCCACACCCTGTCTGGGATAAAGGGATGGTGTTCTTGTGGTAGGCAGCTGTACATAATGTGATGTAGATATTAACTTATCGTCACTGGCTTGTGTTGATATATGCTCGTGTCCTAGGCTGGGATTTGAAAAAAAATTTAAATAAATGTCTGGCCACGCCACGGAGAATGCGCGTATCGCTGAAGACAGGGGCCGACCAAAAGGCGGGCCTGTGCCATGAAACCGAGGCTCGCGCATCTCGTCTCGCTGCTGCACTCTGAACGTGCGCTGAAAGCTAAACGACCGCGGGATGCTAAAAATAGCCCAGGCGTCCTCCGCAGACACTGGAGAAACCGAGCTGGAGGAGAGAGGAAGAGGCGCCCGTGTCGCTTTCTCAGCCTCAGTCGTCTCCGAATGTACGACAATTACCCTAAAAACGACCATTTCAGAGCTAACAACAATCTCGGAAAGAAAATCCGCCGTGTAAACCCTTAAATGCCTTTATTTTACGAATATGTGAAAACCTGTCTGTCCACGTCCTTTCATACACAAACACAAAATCAAACAGGGACCTTGTAGATATAAATGATAGGTGGCTATGAGCTCGTTGCTTTTTGAGTAAAGCGCGTACTGTAGACTGTTGATATGAATGTTGGAGACGCCAAATTGTTTCGCTTTGTGCAATTTGATTGAAGGGTCGTTTTAAATGCAGTGGCAGAGCTCTAGACGTGAATGTATTTTGATATATACACTGTTTTCTCTGCGGTGATCATCAGAATGAACCAATTTACACTTTATTTAGTGGAGTGATAGCCAGTGGGTACCTAGCTGTAAATTGGTGACGCGGCTCGACTTAATTTTTAAAACATTAAAAGATACAGACCTACATTAAAGTCTGTTTAAAAGGAGGGATAAGTTGAATATCAACGTTGGGAACATATTCTGTTCTGCGCATGTTTAAAAAAAAGAACAGGAGTTTATTAAAGCTTAGACTGTTCACGTGAACACGTGAATCTACGACCAAATAAGGCATCAAATTAGGAACATGAAAACACACGAAATCCTTGGAATAGCATCATCTCACGTGGCAGTCAGATAATCCGTGCTGTTGAATCGCCTACATCATGTCTAAACTGAGCACAATCCAATCGCTAGGGTATGTCGGTTAAGGTCAGTTAGATGGAAATTTAGGCCTAAAATCCTTTTCTTGTTTCGGACAGGTGGACATGATGTGAATTCATTCCTCAATCACCTGTCTCCGCGAATAACCACGGAAACTGATAGAGTCCTATCACAATTTCCCCTGCCTTTTCGTCGCAGTACCACAATGAGCTAATTCTGATCATGGCCAGCACAGCATTCAACCGCTACACCTCTCACCCCAGACCGGCTCCATTAAACCAGACTCCATCGGCCAGCAATAACTGCGTGCTTACTTTTTCACCGATTTATAGCAATACTTCTACCAATTTAGCAGCAATAAAAAGCCTTGCCCCAGCAACCATAATCACTCACAACACAGCTATCACTAAATCTGCCATAAAATGAAGTGGCTATGGAGTTAAAAATAAACAGACCACAACCTTATCTGACCAATTTGAAACATAACCACAACATTGGTTGTCCATAATGTGAAAGATATTTTCTTCCTCATGACCTCTACTACTCAGATGTCACTGCCTCATATACTTAACCTTGAAATTATGTCCTGATGGGCCTTGTGTTCCCTGAATGTCATTTCCAGTATTTAGCTATGAATGAATCTATAACTATACCCTCAATGTGACAGTACTCATCTGTTTGCAGTTGAACTTGCATCGCTTTTTTGTGGATATTTTGAAGTGTACACGTATTGTGACCTAAACTGTCTGGATGTATGTGACTTAAGGACAGTTATTTGTGCATTTGAGTTGCATGACTGTATGTGTGGATGTCTCTGTGTATGGTGTGTGTATGCGTGTGTGTGGGTTTGTAATTTGTATGTCTGTCTGTATGAGGGGCCAAGGGGTCTGGAGGGAAGGGGTGTAACCCTCTTCAGACCACTCTGCAGGAAAAAAAAAATGGCCACCAGTCTTCCCAAGATCCATAGAGAAGTAAGTGGCTTCTTCACACCCATGTGACCTTCCACCTGAGTGACCTCTGCAATGATTCCACTGTCTGGGATGTCTAAAAGTGTCTTGTTTGAGTGTGATTGGTAGGTGAATGAGTGGGTGGATGGTTGGAGATGGGGTTGGGAGGGTGGGTTTATGGGGGCTTTAATACAGCGATGTCACTTCCTGAAGGCTGAGAAGAGTTGGAGAAATTGTGCTGCTTTTGTAGGCTGTCACAAGTATTTGACTGGGCTGAGACAGACCAATTTGAGCAAAGAGAACACTCACTCCTTGACCTTTGAAGAAGAATCTATTTTGTTATATTCATTGAAAGTTTCTATTTTTCCCCCCAAAATATTGTTTTTGCCTGTACAAGTTCTCTACCTTGTAATTTTAATGCGCTGTATAGCTTCTTTCTGAATGTATTGATAATTATTAAGGAAAAAAATATACTGTTTTATTTTAAATGGCATCCTATTGATTAATTAGATAGTGTACATAAGGCATGCAAAAAAGAAAAACAATTTAAGAAGCATGGTGACAACAGTCATGGTGCTTCCTCTGCAAGGAATCAACATCAGAATCAATCTCTATAACTACGTCATCCCTCCCCTGGTTATTCAATTTAGGCAGTTAGGAGACTCAGTGTTCTGTTGCCATGGCGTCATGAATTCAGATGGTGTCTGACTCCAGACCAGATGCGGGCCAGGTCGGGGCTGGATCTGTGCCTGAGTTTTTGATAGCTTGAATGCCGGGTGGTAAAGATGCATCCCACAATTCTCCATACACTTTTCAGTGAAATTCACTGAGGTACTTTTCACAGCCCCCTAGCTCTCCGTTATGCCTAGGTATTTCTACTTAATGTTTTACAGTGTAGGTGCACAGTGTTGGCTTTGTAAATGGTAAACAAACATAGAGAATCCACATGAACTATTAACAATTCCAGCCGATCAATGTGATGTTTCAGCCAGGGGAGGGACTGTAATTTAATTGGCTATTGAGCACAAATATCAACAAGCTTGGAACTGAATTGTGGATTGCATCTTCAAGTCCTGAGTGGTTCACTATCTGATTGTACCTTTGGTTTCTGAACAGAACCCTTTGTGTTCAATCGCGGGTGATTGTGCGCTGTGACTCAGCATAGGAAGCTTTTTATGACGCTGAACCTTGTGGTAACTTAGACAACCTGCAAACGTGTCATAGAGATGACGCCAGTGGTGTTGCCATTGGAGTGAGGGCTCGACCCAAAAGAAAGGGCTTTAATAAATGTGAGTTGTGGATAATGCTAGCTCAACAGACAGCAAGTGGCACACACTTTTGGTTTTTAAAAAACAAAAACAAAGTGGGAATGGGGGGGGGGGGGTGATACAGCAACAGCATCTTGTGTAGACGTATGCGTAGTTATAACTGTGAAATGCACTTTATTTTTTTGATGAGAAATGGCACAAAACAAATTACTTATCTGCAAAATACTATAAATGATAATCAACATGCACTAATTAACTGAGACATTGTAAGACATTGTGTGGATGTGGTGTATATTTTTCCAAGGTGTTAGTTGTAATTTTTATTGCTTTGATTAGTTTGATGAATTTGAGAGATATTGTTAATTTTGTATTAAAAAAGAATGTTCTGTGCATTATAAATAGACCGTGTGTCAGTTTGTTTATTCATTCACTCCATCTACTGCTTCAGTGCCTCAACTCTACTGTTTCCATGGAGATCTTTGTCTCAGCTGTACGGTTTCCATAGAGACTAGTGTCTCAGAGTTTGGGGTGTGGTGGTGGTGGGGCGTCTATTCAGTTTCCATGACGATCTCAGGATAAGAAAGAAATACATAGACAAGATTTTTTTCCAATAACTTTTTTCCATTTTAATCACCACAAGGTCAGAGTTCACTCTGAAGGTGTAAGAACACTAACCGTTAGTGTTTCATACACACACTCACACACACAGTCACATGCACACCTCTCAGATCCTGACACATACACGACCCCAGGTCTGATACTTTCATCACTTGCTGTCCTCACATGACGTCAAGACAGTCTCCTGTCCGTGCGAACCTAATCTCAAAATTGTCTTTCAGGGGCTCTCTGCCTCTCACCACCAAATGGAACCCTTTCTTCTCCTCATCCCATCCTACAGGCTACACACATTCAAGATGAACTATTCACAGTTGTTTTGTTAAAAAGTATTAGTAAAAAGGGGAGAGTGCCAACAGAAAGACAGAGAGAAAGAGACTGCGGTCTGTTTTGGGGAAGCAGCTGGTCAACTATTTATTTACTATATAGGATGGCCAACCTAGTGTTTCTGTGTATATACACCTGTTCATTCAGTATGCAGGTATAAGTGTATACATATGTGAGGTGTGTCATGTCAGTTGGTGTGATCAGTATAGCTGAATATGTGTGTGTGATAAGTATAAGTAAATGTGTACAGTAAGACTACATTATTATGTGTGTGTGTGAGAGTGTGTGTGTGAGTGTGTGTGTGTGTGTGTGTGTGGCCTAATCAGACCAGTCGTTGTCCTCCAGCTCGGAGTCGTCCTCAGAGTCGCTGTACTCGACGGCAATGCGCCGTGAAAGAATGGTGGCCACGTCATTGCCCACGGGCTCACGCTTAGCCTGCTGCTCCTGCTGTTCCTGAACCTTCTTCAGCTGGATGCCTGCATACGAAACACACACACACACACACACTCACCATTAGATTACACACAAACACACAAGAAAGCTATATCACACGTATATCACACACATACCTGCAATAGTTCTACCTGCAATGTACAGGTACCCAGCAATCACGCACATGCACACACATAAACACACACACGCACGCACACTCAGGACAAGTAATAATACTGTGCTTGAGTACCATAAATAGATTCAGGCACCACCTTACCTATATGCACAAAGGTACATGTCATATCAAGTCATAACTGTCAGTTTGACATATTCCTGTTATCCCATGTAAAGCATACACAAGCCCACATGGGCATAGGATTACTGACACCTGAGCAGACACACACACATGCACATATTAATTGATATTCAGCCGCCTGAATCTATTTATGGTACTTAGGCACAGCATTATTACTTGTCCTGAGTGTGTGTGTGTGTGTGTGTGTGTGTGTGTGTGTGTTTGTGTGTGTGTGTGTGTTATTTTTCAGCTTCCAGCTTTTACTCATTTCTAATGCATATTGACTGTACGCAATTTCCAGATTAAAAAAAGAGTGGCGCCACTGGTGCTTAATGAATGAGAGCAGATGAAAGTGCAGGAACCTCTTACATCACTCGGACCTGTGGCTGAGGCTTGTGTGTGTGTGTGTGTGGGAGGGGGGGGGGTGTTGGCAAGGGGTAGTTGTGAGAGCTTGATGGAGAGGGAGTGGAAGTTGTGTGAGTGTCTGTATGAGTTGCAGATGTGACACATCCACGAGCACGTGTATGTGTGTGTGAGAGAGAGAGCGAGAGAGAGATAGAGAGGGGCTGCCTGCCCCCCTCTTTTTATTAATAAGCGCTTGTGTTGATTACATAAAGATGACAGTGTCAATGTAGGTGTTGGTTTGCTGCTAAAGTGTTTTTGGTGCCCTATGGCAATATATGGCAGCTGACTGCTGTGATGACTGTAGTGGATATTACAAGGGTTGTCAATGGTTAGATCAAGTAGTCTGTGTCTATATGTGTGAGCATGTATGTGTGTGGTGGTGTGTGTGTGTGCAGAGGGCTTTATTTTTTTGCTAAAGATAGCATGCATTATTGCACCAAGTATAAATGCTTTGCACCAAAACCTACATTAACTAACTATCTACAATACCCACAGAATAAATTATTTTGTTGTCAACAACCTGAACCATCCCCTTGAATAGGTGTTTTTCTGTGCTTCTTTTATTATCTGAATAAATGGAAATAATCCTAAATGGATAATTTGACACATTAGCACTAATATTACTTATATTATATTATGTTATATTCTTGTATTGCATGAAGCAATAGTTTTACTCATGCTAGTATTAGCACTGGTTGTCCACACACCCATGCGTATAGCAGCCAGCAAGTCGCTGCGGGCATCGTTGGCAGGCTGGGCCTCGCTGGGCACTGGTGGAGCTTTAGGGGTTGCAGCATGGTTGGCACTGGGGGGTGGAGGTGGAGGCCCAGGTGGGGGTGGTACCACCATTGGTCCTGACATCGGTGGAGGAGGAGACATGTAGCCCACGGATGAGCCCATTTGTCCAGGATGGGCATTGGGCGGGATTGGCCCCACTGGGGGCATGGCGAAGGCAGTCTGGGCAGAGGGGATGAGGGGGCCAGGGGGAGGAGGGGGAGGCCCAGTGTTCATATAATCCATGCTGAAAGAGAGAGAAGGAGTGAGAGAGTGAGAGAGGGAGGGACAGGAAATCATCAAAAAATAGCAACAGCAACAGCAGCATAGGAAACAATAGACAAGGCTTAAAAGAAAAGGATTTGAGAGTATGTGAGTATTACGTCTCTAAATAGAACAGCTCCAAATAAATGCCCAATGAACAGACTCCAAAAAAAGGATATAGAGAAGAAAAACATCTCAGCGATTAACCACAAGATGGCGACATTTCTACACGGGTCTATGGGCAATATTCAAATGTGATTTCTGGCGTATTTCAATGAGATTAGAGCTGAGATCAAGTCACTAGATATTACAGTAGGAACAGGACTCAAGAGTCAATCCCTGGCGCTATTGTTTTAAATGGCCAAGGCGAAAAATAGTGGCGATTGGGTTGTGGGTTGAGGTTAAGGATTTGGCCTGAGGAGATTTGTTGATGCTGATCTGTTTGGACTTGATTCCTTATATATCTCCCTGTGGTGTTGCACAACTAACAGACAAGACTCATAGGCATCATAATTAATTTTACATGCAAACTCAGGCAGCCAAAAGCCAAGAAGCAATTACAAGGCCTAATGATCCTTGCTGTATTTGCCCCCTTAGCATGTCTTTGTTCTACTGCAGACATTTGTTTCTAAATGAAGTGCATGTGATATGCCTGTGGCTTAGTCAACAGTATACAGGGCAAACAACACCAGGGTCAAAGGTTCAGGCCCCAGGAGACAGGTTTTAATCTCATGCATGATGATAGAACAAACAGCCTCTTTGGAATGTTAAAGTCAGTGAGCATAAAGGCATGTGCCGAAAAAGACAGATATGCTTTTCAAATAAACACTAAAAGAAATCAAAGCTCTGACAAAATGTGACTGACGTCTGTTTTACAAAGATGCCCACTGGTTTTTGAAACTACTAACAACCATTATTGTTGCTGGCACAGCAGTATGATCCTACCTGTAGTCTACGGGAGGCAGGGGCAGAGAGCCATTGATGGTGTCCGTCAGAGGAGGTGGAGGAGGAGCCTGGTGAGGCCGGCCCAATGTGCCGCTGCGGTACGCCATGGGCCCGCCCCTTGGGTCATGCTCCATGCCTGAGGGGGCGTGACCAGAGAGGCCCATGAGGCTCGGAGGCGGGCCCGAGTAAGTGTGGGCATGGCCGGCATGGTTGGGGGTGTTGGGATAGTGGTGGTCCATGTGGTCTCCACCGTGAGCCCTGCAAAGAAAGAACAGAGAAAAGACACTTTACAACACCTATGAGGCTAGAGGATTTTCACCAGAATGGAAAATTTCCATCAGTCCTTTTAGTATGTATTGCTAATGAGCATTATAATGGGCCTTGGAGTACCCAAGATTGCATCTCTAGAAAGCGCTGTTACTTGCTAAATTCCATTACAATCTTAATGGCTATACCATTAGTATCATGATCAAGATTGAAACGGAGGTAAGTAGTTGAACATTCTAGAAACTCAACCTGGGCTACAAGAAATAAGAGAGGGCTGAATGGCTAAAAACGTTTTAGTCTAACAACTGAATATGTGTGTACTGTGAATCACCTGTTTTCTGGGGACAATGATCCTTCTGAGGATCCTCCGCGGTGCAGAGACTGCGTGTGCCTGTGGTCTGGGCGCAGCTCCTTGTCGAAGGCCATCATGTTCCATTCTTGCCGGCGGTTCCGAGCTTTACGCACCTTCTTCACCTCACGCTGTAGGGTTCCATCCACACAGCGCTTCTGCTCCTAAGGCCAGAGAGCATGTGTGGGGAGGTGAGAGATAGAGAGGCAGAGAGAGAAAGAGAAAAAAAGAAAAAAAGAAAGAAAAAGAGAGAGTGCGAGAGAGAAAGATAGACATAGAGAATTTAAAAAGACTTAAAAAAAATATTCAGATTCAATAAAGATCAAGTCAGTCACCCAAAGGACAAATGCAGCTGTGTGAACAGAAGATAGCTAGAACAAAAACCAACCTTCTGTCTCCTCTTCTCTTTCCTCTTGTCCTCTGTGTCCTGTAGCATCTTCTCCTTCCACAGGTCAAAGAAGTACGATGGATCTGTGTAGAACTTCAGGCCCTCTTTACCGTCATCCCTGCAGGAAAAACTCAAACTCTAACAACCTGCCATTGCTGTTTATTGCTACATTACGGACAGCCCTGTTTGAAGTAATAACAAAACAATAGATAGATAGGTAGATAGATAGATAGATAGATAGATAGATAGATAGATAGATACTTTACTCATCCCAACGGAAATTAAGTAATAACATAGTAAAGTTATTATCAAGATATTAACAGGGAATAGAAGCAATGTGATATTTAAGAATGCCATGATGCAACTGCACAGGCACATGGTGTAAATTAACAGCAAAGCCTTTATTTTGCAGAGATAAAATGCAGTCCTTAGAAGTATGGAAAAGACTGAATACATAAGCAAAAACGTTTTTCCTAAGACATGTAAATGCACATGGAATACATCTGCAACATTAAAGTATTTATACGTGGCCTACATCCATGGAACAGGACAAGACCAACCTTGTAAGCTACTTCTATGCTCTGAAGTATTCATGACTGACCCACATTTATTATTATGTAAAGTCATAGCCCAGAACTCAAGGGGAGTAGTCGTGCACTTACAAAAAGAGAGAGAGAGAGAGCAAGAGAGAGAGTGAGTGAGTATGTATGTACATTTAGAGAGGACTTTGGGCTTGTCACTGTGTACGTACGCACTGGTGTGTGTGTGTGTGTGTGCATTGGTATTGGTATGTGTGTATGTGTGTGTGTGTGTGTGTGTATGTGAGCGCTTGCCTATGTGTGTGTGCATGTCCGTGTGTGTTCAGACAAATGGCTTGTCGTTGTGTGAGAGGCGGAGATGAAGAGAGGGAAAGAGACAGGCTTATAGCATAACAGAGAGAGGGAGGGTGGGAGGGAGAGTAATGGGGGGGAGAAAGAGAGACAGAGAGAGAGAGAGATGTACTGCTGTTGGAAGAAGGCAGGCTGACTGGGCGAGATGGAGATGAGAGAGAGGAGTGAGGGTGGTTTCAAGTGTTCAAGGAAAGTTATCATTTGTGATGGCGTAATGGTGTGAGAGACGGATACAGATAAAGAGAGAAAAAGGGTGAGAGACAGAGAAAGGGCAGGGAAGAGAAAGAGTACAGGAGAGGAATGGGACCTAAAGAGGGGAGGACCATTTCTCAAGTGAAAAGTCATGCGTTATATGTATGTATGCGTCTTACTGTGTATTTATGTGTGCGTGTGTGTGTTTGTGTGTGTGTGTGTATACGTGTGCGCACGTGTCTGTGTGTATACAGATTGAGTCTAACCTGTAAGAGGACAGTATATTGAGTGGTGGGGGCTTGTCACTCAGGTTGTACATCTCCTTGACTGGAACGGGAACGCTGCTCTTGGACACCACCTGCTGGTCCTGGTGGGTAGAGCTCTTAAAGGCCTTCTTCATATTTATGTCCTGAAGGGAGACTGCAGAGAGAAAGGACACACAGAGTGAGAGGAAAGGAGAGATAAGGAGAGATAGAAAAGGCATCCAAAAGAGAAAGATGGAGAGAGAGATGGAGCGAGTGAGAGAGATCCAGACAGATAGAGGAAGAGGAAAAGACAAAAAGGATACATGAAGAAGGGAGGTAGACAGAAAGTAGAAAGAACATTCATCATGTGAGACAGATAAAACAAGGTGAAGGGAGAGAGAGAGAGAAAAGAAAAGAAAAAGAAAAAGAGAGAGAGAGGAAAACAGAGACAAAGAGAAAGAGAGAGAGAGGAAAACAGAGACAAAGGAAAAACAGGTTTCATTTCATCCTTAACCACACAGCTCCAGTTCCACAAATCCAAACCATCCCCATATTGATCCCTCTGCTCTCGAGTAACTGTAGCTGGCAGATTCACTGGCACACAGACCCCTCACCCTTCCTGTACCCGTGAGAGAGCGATCCACCCCACCCCATCACCCCTCACCCCACCCCCAGCCCAGACAGTCTGACTCACCCTCCTCCACGGTGGAGTCCAGCTGGGTCACCTTGATGGCCAGCCGGTCGATGCGGTCCTGGAGGGAGTTGGCCCGCAAGTAAAAAGTATTGGCCTCGTTGAAAAGCTCCCCGAAGATGTCCTCTGCATGTTTACCTACACACACACACACACACACACACACACACACACACACACACAGAAGACAATCACTCAGGTTAACACACAGTCTGACACATTCAAGGACTCAAAGTTCATGGATTCATTTGAAGTAATCCAAGGTTTCAGACAGTTCTGAAATATTGTTTGCGGATTCAGGAAGGCAAGGATTGAAAGATTCAGATCCAGCTTTCAAAGACAGAGGTGACCTTGCAGATCCTGACACTCCAAACGGTATACCAGCTCTGTAAACAACACCAGAGATCAACTAGGGGTCAGATAGCTGACTCAACATATCTTCCTTTCCATCTCTAACTGTCTCTCTCTCTCTCTCTCTCTCTCTCCATAATGCTGTAAGAAAATGCAGGCAACAAAGATACTTGCGTCTTTCAGTGATATGAACATGAACGAGTGAAAGTGACTTGTATTTTGCTGACTGTGGCTCTTGCAGTGTTATATGACTGAGGCTGCTGGAAGTAACGGTGTTACATCACACATGATTTATTCTGGGTGTGATAAAAGCACTTCGTCACGCATGTGAAACCGAATACACTTAGTAAACTAGAACGATCATTTTCTTCACCTGCATAATTATTGACGCCTAAATTTTAACCCTTTTATGGCTGAATAAGGTCTGAATCAGGTCATACTTTGATCCTCTTTTTTAGTAATTTTTTAAAATTGTATGTCACATGTAATATCATACATTAAGATATGTTCAGTAAAATCATACATCAGTAAAGAAATTTAAAACTGATCACAGACCTTCTCCATGGCTGGCAGAACATATTACACTAGAAATTGTAATAGTCAAACTGTCTTTCTTTTCAATGCAGACGTACTGTGTGTTTATCATGTACTGTCCATCGTACGTTTCATAATTCATTACTTTCAAGAACTGAATGTAACAGTCAAACGTACACAAAGATACAAACCCTCTGATCAATAGCACTGTAGGCTGAACTCCTTCGATAATAATAAATCAGTCAGAATCAATAGTGAGTGGATGGAAGAGAGGTTACTGAGAATGGAGTCACACACACACTCACTCACACATACACACAGTGGCTGCTATTTATATAAGCTGAGTTCAACAGGCAGACAGGATACCTTCAGGGAAATATTTACAGGAAGGAAGAGACGTCCAGCACTTTTAAGTCCCTCAACTTTGGCTTCAGTATGCACGCACACACACACTCATGCCCTCTCATTCAGACACACAAAGAGTGTATGCACACATGTATGCATTTGCATGCACGTGCACACATACACACACACACACACACACACAACACTTTAGTGTACACACATCCCCTCACGCATTCATACAGTAGGTTTGTACATAGGAATGTATGCACACATGTACGCATAATGTATATTTACACACGCACACAAACACACATACACACACAAACACACACACACACACATACACACACAGCACACACACTCACGTCCTCTCATACAGACACACAAAGAGTGTATGCACACATGTATGCATTTGCATGCACGTGCACACATACACACACACACACACGCAACACCTTAGTGTACACACATTCCCTCACGCATTCATACAGTAGGTTGGTACATAGGAATGTATGCACACATGTACGCATAATGTATATTTACACACGCACACAAACACACATACACACACACACACACACATTTTCCCTGTCCCTGGCTACACCCTAGAGGGCTTTATGTTCAGTCATTTATATTTAACCCACACAGCTGCTGCTGAAAGGTCTGTGTCCACAGCAGGAATTCACAATATAGCTACAAACACACACACACACACACACACACACGCAAACATCTCCAACCCTGTCTTTCACAGACATACAAACAGGCACACACAGATCTCTTTCCTCTTCGCTCACAGAGATACACACATACATGGAAAAAGAAAGAAAGAAAGGAAGAAAAAAAAAGAAAACAGAAGAAGAAGAAGAAAGAAGAAAGAAAAAAAAAGAAGAAGAAAGAAAGAGCAGAATGATGAATAACTTATTTGGAGAGTGGGAAGCTGGCAGAAAAGATATGCTGGCCAATGTTCAAATCTTTCAGTGGTGGAGTAGGTATTGTGCTGTGCCCAGTGTTGTCTCTCTGTGTTTGTGTTTGTGTGTGTGTGTGTGTGTGTGTGTGTGTGTGTGTGTGTGTGTGTGTGTATTATGTATTATGTAGTTTGGACTGTATGTGTTTATACGTGTTAGTGTGTACTTTTTGATGTGTGTAGGTGTGTGTGTCTGCATGTAAGTCAGAGTGTATTTGGTGATGTGTTGTTTGTTCTGAGTGGGTGGGCTGGGCTGAGGCCCATGGGTATGGGGTATGTGTGTGTGGGAGGGGGAGGGGGCTGGGAGGCTGGCTATCCCAGAGTGCATTGGGACGCCGCGGGCTGAGCTCCATCTATCTAATGCTGTTACACTAAACCAATCAATACAGGCACTCTCACAGGCAGGCAGGCAGGCAGACACACACGCACACACACACACACACAGATGACACACATCAAAAAGTACGCACACATACAAACACATCAAAAAGTCATCAATAAGCAAAATACATACATAAAGTATACTCACACTTTAGCAATATGCATGACACACTTACACACAGACATACCCAGGCACAAACATGTTACATGAGTTCATTTACACAATCTGTCGTTGCTACCAAATCTAGTAAAGCTCGGAGAACATCAGTCCTATCTTATTAGTCTCAGTGTGTGCGTGTGTCTGTGTATGTCTAAACATATGACTGCATCAAAACAGTGACACTGCACTGACACACACACATGCAAACACACACACACACATGCATACACACACATACACACTCACATCCACAGAGAGAAAACACACACACAATCAAACACGTACGCACGCACATGTGCACGCCCACCCTCACACACACACACACACACAAACGAAATCACAAGTGACAAGCTTGGCCCACGAGTGGGAGAGGAGCGGAGCACAGAGACGGACAGAAAAAAAAGAAGAGGAGAAAAGAGAAGACGTGCGTTGGCAGGCAGGCAGTGGAAGGCCAGACAGACAGAATGAGAGACAGACAGTTAGTCAGACAGACAGACAGGATGAGGCTGATGAGAGGGTTTGAGGGAAACTGGACAGCGCTCCTCATCAGACGGAATGGTGCGGCTAGTAGCGATGGAATGAGCTTACAGGATGGAAACACTAAGACCCAAATGAGAGACTGATCTCATGTTGGTTTCGGTGTGTGTATGTGTGTGTGTGTGTGTGTGTGTGGGAGAGCTTTTGGGGGAGTGTGGTTGCGTGGGATGTGTACGTGAGTATGTGTGTGCATGTTCGCAACAAGAGAGAAAGATGGATCTGTGTGTGGGATGGAGGAGCAAGCACTTGGAGAGGAACGTGACTTTATAAGTGTGTGTGTGTGCGTGTGTTTGAGAAGACAGACAAAGAGAGGAAAAGAAGAAGAAAGAGAGTTGCTCCAAATCTTCCTCAGTCTAGTTGCATAAAAGCATGTCCATACAGGGAGATTGGAAGTACCAATATGTGGAGATTAATGAAAAACAAGACCGGAGAACCTCCTGGACAAAACACCACCATTCATATCATGTTCTCTACAGATTAAATGTCAAAGCATGGATGATTGCATTTTATGGGTATATACTATAAGACTACTGTGTGTGTGTGTGTGTGTGTGTGTGTGTGTGTGTGTGTGTGTGTGTGATTTCTGCTGACTTTAAGATGATGTAGCCTTGTTGAGGTGCTCATAAAAAAGCAAACAAAGCAATCATTTCAGAATCACAGAATGAAATGAATGTAGTCATACTGAGGTCACCTCTGTGTGTGTGTGTGTGTGTGTGTGGTGTGGTGTGTGGTGTGTGGTGTGTGTGTGTGCGTGTGTGTGTTGTGTGGGCGCGTGTTTGTATGCATTTGCAGAACATGAGGCTTGGCAGATGTAGCCTCAGTTGGAGGTGAAGATGAGGTATTGTATGTGTGTACTGAAGTGTGTGTGTGTGCATGTGTGTGTGTGCGTATTTATCATCTGTTACAACTCAGGGGTGGCATCTTGCTGAATCTGCTATATGATATCAGTGAGAAAGTGGATTGTAGATATTGTTTGTGTGTGTGTGTGTGTGTGTGTGTTGGTAGGCGTGTGTGTGTCTTTGACCGTGAATGTGCCTTAGTCAGGTTGCTGAGCAGTGGGATAACGGCCAAAGGTGAACACTTGTGTGCAAGACATGCTTGTGTGTATGTGTGTGTGTGTGTGTGTGTGTGAGTTTTCATGTTTGTGTTTGTGTGTGTCTACTTGTACGTTACTGTACATGTGTCTGTGTGTGTATGTGTACATGCGTGTGTGTGTGTGTGTGTGTGTGTCTTACTGAGGCTGCTGAGCTGGCGGATGATGGCTGAAAGGGTGTTGTTCATGACACACTCCAGCTCGCTGCCAATGCCCTCAGGTAGCTCCCCACGACAAAGGTGCCGCGGCTCGATGTTCCTTTTCACCAGAGGCATGATTGCGCCTCAAGCCGTCCCCCACTGAAACACAAGCATACACAAACACAAACACAAACACAAACACACACGGTCACAAGTCACATTTTAAGTGAGCAGAGACTTCAGAACAGCAAGTATGAAGTAGGTAGGTGGTATCAATTTACATATCATTACCACAGTCTAAGAAAGTACTAATGACAATATGTGAAGCTGAGATGAGATGTCACAGATGCCAAAAAACCCATAGAACTACTAACTAAATGAACTACTAACTAAACCCCCTACAAAACTATGTACTAAAGATGTTCCCCTAATATGATTAGCAACCTACAACATGTGTATAATTGCTAGACTGATGAGACAATATAAAACCACTTAATACCAAGATATGAAAATATGCTACCTAGACTTAAGGTAATATCATAGACCCAGCTAATGTGAAACATGAACCTACAGTATGTTTCACTAAAATATGTTAGTCTTATATTAATTTATGGTATGAATCCACTGCACAACTCATTTATGTATGAACCCACTACCTGGAGAGGACCCTATGAGGTCTCAACCTTAAGAGTAACATGAATCTACAACATGATAATGGAACAGTAATCCTATTATAACAGGCCTATGGCTTGTCTAATGTAACAATATGAGCTTAAAACATGAAGCTACACTGTAGTGCACTAGAATCGCTATCGTGAACCAACTGCATCTATGCTGCTATGTTTTAGATTTACATTTACTCTCCTTCATCCCCTATGGCTATAAGGTGTTATAGCATACTGGTATGCTACACTGATATAACACTATGAGCCCACATTATGAGGATGGTACTGTGTTACTAGCAGGGGTCAAAATTAACTTTTTGAAATGTTCAGATCTACCAGCCACGCACAGATACATTGGTAAAAGTCACCAGCCATTCTACATATCTATATCTATCTATCTATCTATCTATCTATATCTATATATATATATATATATATATATATATATATATATATATATATAACAAACATAAATACAAATTAGAAATCTACCAGCATTTGGCTAGTGGCCGCTACTAATTTCGACCCCTGGTACTACTTTTGCTGGGGGATTCCCAGTGAGAACTCGATAAGGGCAGTGGGAACTGGGATGAGCCCAGTGGCGGTTGTGTTTGAGCGACCCAGAGAGAGCTTCTGGAAAACATGTGAGACGCTGTCAATCAGGGAAAAGCTTAAGGCATTAGGAGAAGAGGCTACAGTTGGGGCTAATCCTATTGATCCTGATCGCAGTCCAGCTGTAGGGTCAACAGCAATCGCACACAGTGTGAGTGTTTGTGTGTTAGTGTGTGTATGCAGGCAGTGCGGGCACACAACACAGAAAGCTTTAATCAGTGTGACCCAGCATGGCGGGAATGGCAAACATAGTTTGCTGGATTCAATTTTAACCCCTGTTTAACAGCCTATATCACCACACTTTTTCAGGTGTCCGTTCTGCTCCACTGTGACCATGTAGGCCATAACATACCATACACACAAACATACAAGTGTCTTGCCAGACAAGCAAATAAACAAACAGTTGTTTGTCCTTGTGCATCATTCCCTTCCAAATAAACAGTTTGACAGTTTGTTCGTAGAGTGTTAACAAAACGTTACCTTATTGACCTCTGAAATGAGCCAGCAGACACACAAAACTGGTAGGCAATAATATTTACTTTCAGTGAGAGCTTTCACCTGTGGTCCAGACTACCCAACTGGTGCAGTCATTGCCAAAGAAGGCTTTTATATATCCAGACCAGTGCAAGACCTTGGACTGTAGTGATCAGAGAAGCAATGTGTGTCTGTTGTGCTACTGAACTGTTACCAAAAGCTTTGTTGCTGAAAGTAAACAGAAACACAAATAGCCATCAATTGCTATTGTTGGAAAGGCCGGTGGGAATCAACAGAAAGGGGGTGGTGGGGTGGGGTTTGAAGACACAGAGGCCATCTTATCTGCCCCCTCTTCCTACTTCCTGTTTTTCCTCTCTCCGCCCAACTTCCTGCTTCCTGTTCCTCCCTGTCACATCTCTTCCCACTTCCTGTCTTCCCAATGGGCCAGAACAATAAAGCAACATGCTCTCTCTCCCCTCTCTCTCTCTCTCTCTCTCTCACACACACACACACATACACACACGCACAGAGCACAGTCTGGCGTGTCTATGTCACACCCCATTTACACTAATCCCCACATGAATGTGAGACACACATAGGTCTATACGCTCATTATGCAGTCAATGTTTTTTCCTGTCAAACCACTAGCCATCTTTGGTGTATGTCTACTATGGCCATTAAGGAGCTCTTGCGAAACATAGGGCAGGGTGAGAATGGGAGTATTTCATAAGATTATTTTTCATAAGATTATTTTTGCTAGAAATATGTTTGAGGCCAGTTTATATAGTGCTGGATTAGTGAGAATAGCTTTGACAGTCTCTTATCACCTTAATTTAGTTAATTAGTTAATTTAACTTAATTCAACATACCCCAACCACAGAACACAGTCATAGAGCGTAATGATTCTTTCGGCTTTGCTCTGAGTGAAGGCAACACACATATCCTTCTCCTTCTCGAACAACTTAGCATGGGCATGGAGATAAACAGCAGACTTGCCCCAAAGGAGAGATGAACTACACCAAGGCTTTATGGACAACAGTCAAATGATATGTCTGTAAGTACAGAATACATGCAAAAATGCAGTGAGAATGGAGTATCTCCTTTTGCATAATATATCTTCATAACAATCATGTGTATTACTGTTCTCCTCTACTGAGCCAAGAATCACATTTGAAAACTGAAATGAGGTAATTACCGACAGAGATGGAAGCAATGGGAACTTTGGGTAATATTAATTAATTACTTAATTTAAAAAAGGTAATAGTGATAATAATCTCAGGATTTCCATAATGCAAAGCTATAGATTCTTGAAAAAATAAAACCATACAATCAAGTCATCTGCCATCTATTACAATGTGGCAGACATGTAATCAGAAAGTGCTTCAACACTGCAGCTCTTTTAACTGTAATTTTGCTGTGTTTTTTTTTACCACGGTTAAATTCAATTTCCTGACTGACCGTAACGTTTTCTGTAGAGATTCAATAGCATTGTGCTCCATTCTGCTGGATGTATTGTTTCCTGTCTGGTGCCATGACAAACAAATGGATGGAAAGGTTTGTCTTTTAAGACAATAGATTCGTCCACCCAGGAAATTCACCATAGGCCTTTGTATACACTTAAAATAAAAGGCTGCAAGTACTGAAAATAAACAGATTATATTAAGCAGCAGCCCTACACAGAATTTGTTTTTATTCCAAACGACTTAGGGAGACGTGTGACAGGCTCAGAAGGGGAGTGTGAAGCAAACCATCAGTAAACCAAACAGCAAATGGTCAGCTTCTCTGACACATGATGCTAAACATCACACTGCTGGAGTCTCACAGTTACAGCAAAACACACCCCTCTCAGCAGGGCATATCTCACATTGTTTTCCCCCACCACACACACACACACACACACACACAAACACACAGGGTTGAACGGGCTTGACCCCCCATCAAACCCCAACAGCTGCCACACTAAATAACCCATAAAAACACAAAGTTAACACACACAAAGTGCAACTGAATGAGTGACATACACATACACACACAACACTTCACATGACCCATACAAAGTATCAAGTACCGACTGACCACCACATAATAATAATATACGATCAAACTGAGAAAAGGCATAAACAGCCGGCTCCTGGCCAGAAAATGAATCATGGCCAACATGCAATTAGGCCCCGAGCTGCGAGTGCCATTGTCAGAGCCTAATGAAGTAAAAGCGTGGGTCTGCCCGCCGGCCTCACACAGGCTAGGGGAGTTGTTAGCGCTGGAAGCTGTTAGCGCCAGAACCCTAGCTTTCCCTCCAGTTCAATGGGCCTGCCCGCCCAGTTAGCCACAGTCTACAATTATCACGTATTGTACTGAATTAGGGGGAGAGCTGGGAGGGCAAATGCAGGGACCAGACAAAGGAAAGGGGTGTGTGAGAATCAGAGAGGGGGGGGGGGGGGTAGAAAAAGAGAGAGAGAGAAAAAACGTATGCAGGAGAGAGAGCGTGTATGCGTCTGTATGTGTGTCTGTGTGTGTGTGTGTGTGAGAGAGAGAGAGAGAGCGAGAGCGCTAGAGAGAGAGAGAGAGAATGAATGTGGGTGGACAGAGATGAACCGAGAGCGAGAGTGCATAAGTGTGTATGAGACAGAGAGAGAGAGAGAGAGAGAGAGAGAGAGAGAAACACTGGCAGCATTTGTGCTTAGAAAGTAAAGGCAAAAACGTAAGGAAGAGAATAAAATCAGGGAGCAAAAGGAAGATACATCTGTGTGTGTGTCAGAAAGAGGGAGAGTGGTGTGTTGGGGGATGGGGGAACTGAGACCTCGGGGAAGCCACTCTCAAAGGTTCCTGGGACAATGGCGCTCTCCGTTCACACGGCAACAGAAGGGCTCTCCCATGCATGCATGCCAGCCCAGCCCCCCTCCCTTCGACCTTCTTTAAGGTTGCCTGCCGTTCATTCGTCTAGTGAAAGAGTGAATCCTGCCTCTCGGCCCCCCATCTCATCCCGCACACCCCCCACCCAAACACACAAGGCCCTTTCCCAAGACCTTTGCCAGCTCTCACTGACAACTTTTCTCTCGGTTAGCACAAACACACACACACTGGACAAATGAAATTCAGTTCAAAGAAAGACTAACCTACACTCACCTACACACATGGCATACACACACACACACACACAACACACAAAGACAACCTCACTGTAAGTGCAGGTTTTACACTCAGTGGGATGCTAGCGGTTGGCTACATAACAGCCCCAAACACGGAGACCCTCTGCCAGCCCAGGCTTTGAACTCAGCTAGAGGTCCATCCTGTCAGCCCAAAGGAGATGGTGGGCTTCCTGTCTGTCTCTCCCTCCACCCCCCAGGCCTGGACCACACTGGTCTACAGCAAGGGAGAGCTGGACAGAGAGACGCTGCACCTCGCCCTCCGAACGCAGGAACTCCATTAAGGTCGGAACAGAAAGAACATTACCAATTCATCAGCCAAGCACAGCTACAGCGGTGCGCTCGTCGTGAAATCACATCAATATTGCATGGCGAAAACGTCAAGCGTGATGAAGACTTTACATGCCACCAGTTTAAAGAATTAGGAAAAGCCTTGTAAGAGGAAACAAGGACATGTAATTCAGTTCTCTACACAAATACCACCACAATGTATTTCGCTTTTGTTCAAAATTTAACCTAATATTGGAGTAAGCTACAGGTAAACGATGCATTTGTTTTGGCTGCCCACTCCTGTCCACCTGGTTCATCCCATCAGAACATGACTAATTTCATTGCCTAGTCAAACCCAAATGAGCAACTCCAGTGCAGTAGTTTAAGCTATTGCAATAAGTGACAGAATGACACTCTCACACGCTCCCACTCTCAACCTGTCCCGAGCGCCCACCATACATCCACGGCACAATAACCGGAATCCATGGTGACCACGAGCAATCTGAGCATCGCACAGTTCCCGTTCACGACCCACATAGGCTTTTTGTTGATCAGAAACGGCATCAGTTCGTCACCCAGCTGCTGCGCCCACGGCGTGGTCGGTCAATAACTTTCCTTTCTCTGAACGAATAAACGGGGGCACGTTATTTCGCGCTTTTCATTCATGAGATTGTATACGTTAAATGATGTCGGTGCGGCCGATAGGGAATCGCGACTAATCCCTGAATAAACATAAAGTCAAGTGAGGGTGCTATCCGCTGACATCTTGTAGTTTGAACGTCTAAAGTAAAATCAAAGTAAAGGAGCATCATTTGTCTATGCCATTACACAGAGCTATATACACAATCAAAAAACAAACGGCATACTGAAATAACGGTAGAAATAATTGATAAAAACTCACCAGTTGTTAATTCTTATGTTCAATTCAATTCGTACGCATGTCCAGCGAGTCTTCGGTCCGGGCTGCCATCCTATGTCCTCAGTAGTCTGACCAGTCTAAAACACTCCTGACAGAGGCGGGACCTGCTATCAAGCGCCACCAATCAGCTATTCCAAATGGGGATTTGAGGCGCAACCACGTACTACCAAACCAATTATAGCTGTGGGTAAATGATGAGTGACACATGACTTTCCCTGACTAAGCGTCGGGTAGGCAAGTAGAGGTTGGGTTTTGGCTGGTGAGAAATGTGAGGCACTTGCGGATTTGCACAAACCATCCCGGTTTTACCAGATCATACTTGGCCTCTCAAACTGTAATTCTAACGGTTTAAATGTTTTAAGCATACGTCTGGCATTTGTACAATTTATGGGCTTAATTCTGTGTTGTGTTCCACTTTAGGCATGCATTAGAGAATGTATTTCGTAAGATTATTTTGCCACCTAGAAATAAGGTCGTGGCCAGTGTATAGTGTTTGATTAGTGAGAATAGCTTTAACAGTTTCCCATCACCTTGATTTAGTTAATTGGTTTAGTTAATTTAACTTAATTCAATTAAAAGTACTGACATAATTACTAAATCACTAAATTATATGCAAACGTATAAGAAAAAGTGTTAGTGACGGATTCTAGGTGCCTGTTTTGTGTGTGGGGGGCACGTGAACGCGCGCGCAAAGCGCGTAAAGGATGGAGAGGGATTGTTCCATAATTGAAGACACGAACTATTCCTGGCGAACGAGCCTACACACAGCTTAACATGAGTACCTTCATTCAGCATGTTTGTAACGTTAAGAGAGCCGAGCTATTAGGCCTTCACAAGACACTCGGAGAGCTACTTATCCCAGTGCTCTTACGGGCAACCAAAACCAAAGACAAAGTACCACGCTTCCCGGTTTAACGTTTCCGCTTTTATTATTGTCAGGATACTTGCTTCATGTAAAATAGTTCAATACAATACAGTACAATGCATGTTCCATCCATCCACGCAAACAGTTTTTTTTTTTTTTTTTTTTTTTAAAGTTCTAAGGCTTATCCACCGCGCACAACTGCTGCACGCGCAGCACAACGGAAGCCACTTGCCACTTCTAACATAAAAACAAAAAAGTCAAAATGTATTAAATTATAAACTACTAAAATCAAGTTTCTTTTTTTAATAAAGCCCATAACCAGTATAGTCCGGCAGAGGGCGCTAGATCCTCTCAGCATGCTCCATTTTGCAGCAGCTTCTGCACAAGTTGGCCCCCCGGCGATCACCTGTGTGTGTATTATGTGTTTGTGTGTGTGTGTGTGTGTGTGTGTGTGTGTGTGTGTATGTGTGTGTGTAAATTGGGGGCAGACAGGGATACTGGCAGACGGATGGACGGGCAACACACCGTCCCCGCTGGCAGTCAAATAGCAGCTTTAGTCTCAAAGAAGCCACAGGACCCTCACACAGGAGGAGGAAGTCCAACATGGCCAAGAGGGGGGGGGCTTTGGTGGTGGTTAACCTTGGGCAATGGGGGACTGTTCCTCCAGTCAGGGCCGTCCTCCATTCTGCGAGTAGCAATTAAGTACCACGTTGTTGGGCAAAGTATTTCCACTTCTTGAGAAGGACAAAAAAGGGAAAAAATAGACAAGAATTAACAAAAAAAAAAAAAAAAAAAAAAAAAAATCACACATTTGCAGCGATGACGTAAAACCACAAACAAGGAAAACTGGTCACCTCTGTTTTTTTCCAGCGTTTTGTCTTTTTTTTTTTGTATAGTCATTTTAATTTTTATTTGTTTTTTGTTGTATAGGCAATGATTAAGTCCGGCTGTAGATTTCTTGTTTTTCTGTTTTTTTTAACTGTACTGTTGGTGGTGTGTTATGGTGATGTTCATTATGTTTCTTATTGGTAAAGTTGAGCTGAGCTACGGGCACACACTTGAGTTAAATGCCCACAGTGCATGGGCATGGGTCAAAGTAGGACTTTTGTGGAGGTTGTGTGGTTCAGGGGTTGGGGGTTCAGGGGTTATGGAATCAGGTAGGGGTTGTTCCTGCTGGATTCCGCACGCGCTCAGAATCGTCCCTCCTCCCTCCGTACATTCTCCCTGCTGGGTGCGGTGAGGGGCTGGATCAAGGCTGAGGAGGTCGTGGGGTTGTGGGTATGACCGGGAGGAGGAAGAGGAGGAGCTTAAGGAGGAGGTGAGGTTGGGGAAGGGAAGGACAGGGCTTTCAGTAGCGGTGGGTCTGGTGGGAGTACTGCGGTGGCTGCTGGGAGGTAGAGGAGTATCCCATGCTGCTCTGGGGCAGTGATGTGCTTGGTCCTGGGTTCTGATAGGCAGCATGTGGATTGGAGCGCTGTGTGAGAGAGAGAAGACCACAGCAGGTGAGTTACCATGATAACACTTTGCTGAATCTAGAAATCATCGCAAAAGTGTGTGAGAGAGTGTTTGCAGGTGAGTATACTGTATATGTGGCTGTGCATGAATGTGTGTTTGTCTGTGGGTATGTCTGTGTGTGTGTACCTGGTAGTCTGAGGTCATAATCAGGCCACTTGAGGTAGTGGTGGGGGGGACCACCCGCACCTTCTTCAGAGGTGGGCCCTGGGCGTGGCTGTTGTCAGGGTTACCGGTATGCCCTGCCCCGTTGGTGTGGTTGTTCCCCTGTTGTTGTTGCTGGTTTTTCTGCAATTTCAATAGCACGCAAAAACAAACAGCCAAATAAATATGCACGCCACAGAGAGAAGCACCTTGACCATTTACTCACTCCTTCAGACTGACCCTCCCTCTCTCAAACAAACAAACACACACATGCAATTACACCAGACTTCAAATTTATTATATGATTATTAGGAAAACACACACACACACAGACACAAGTCTGAAAGACACATGCCTACACACACACACACACACACACACACACACCACACACACACACACACACACACACACACACACACACACACACACACGCTATGTGTTTACAAATGTAGGAAGTCTGGTAGAAGAGCCTGCGACATCTTACTTTGTCAGCCTTGTCCTCTGGCTCTTCCTCAGTTAGGAATTCCCTTTTAGGGTAGGGTATCTGGCAGCCAGCGAACACACTGTGGGGAAACACGCGCGCACACACAGACACACACACACACACACACAGACACACATCAGGGGCCTGCCCATCACTGCAGAGCCCACAGGGGTGAACTAATTGGAAATCCAATAGCAAGCCCACCAGGCCTGATCTCAATTTACTCTGACTTCTCTCAGTCATTCACTGGTTGTCTGTTGCAATTACACCACACGTTGCACATTGCTGCTTCACACAAGCACTGAGTAAAATAAATAAATGCCAAAAACCAAATCAATGTGAAAGCGACGAGTCCTTTGACTCTCATTTGAACAGTTAGTTATTGACAGAGGCATTTCCTGGCAAAACTGAGGTCCAAGTGAGCTAAATGAACATGGCTCTATTCTGTGAAGCTTTGTGTTAGGCGAGTCCAGCTCGGCTGAGAATGGAGATCTAGAAGAGCTTGCGCTACTCAATCATCTGAATAATATTTTGGTATACAATTGATACAATCAGTGACATTTGCAATGAATTTAGTTTATAATAACAGCACAATGGATAATAATAGCAAAATACAAAGTACTACACCATGCAATGGCAACCATGCAAATAATCCTAAATGGTTGCAAGGATTGGCACCATTCATATTTCAAATCCACCACTTCCATTGCAACAATACAAACCATTACAAGTTCCATTCTGCTGCTGACGTGATACTAGATGAATGCAACATTACCTGACTATATCAATCCTGCAGTCAGCAATGCATTCTGGGTTGAAAGCCCTTTTCATTTTACCATCCCATTGGTTAATGTTGGCATTTCAGCCCAAAAAGCATTGCTAGCTGCAGCCATTTTCCCATTTTAAGAGTACACTTGCTAACCAGACTAGTGGTAGCAAAGACTGTGTGTAGTATATACTTCTAATCAAGAGTACGTTTGACTATAAGAAGTTTGAGGCTAAATGCCATTGGCAAAGTCAGACTTGGGTCTTGTGGATGTAGGAAAAATACAACAAAAGGCGGAAGTAAGCCCCAAACTATGCACAAGCCGACAGTCGGTTGATGCTGGCATTACTGTGCACACTGGACTGACCCTGAGACTGACACTCGTTAGCTGGCAGCATGGGCTTGGGCTGTGGTCCCAACTTAAAACACACACGCACACACAAACTCACTCAGAGGTGGGCAGTGGCTCCTCCAGGAAGTAAGGGTCCTGCATGGCCTGCTCAGACGTTATCCTACGGATGGGGTCCATTGTCAGCAGCTTCTGCAGCTGTGGGGGGAAACACACTCAGGAATGAACTCATATAACACACACACACACACACACACACACACACACACACACACACACACACACACACACACTCGGCCATGGCACGGGTGAAGGTGAGAGTATGTTGCTGCCCAAACACAAACTGACACTGAGAAGGTATTTAGCTTGCCCATGCCCTCCTATGCATTCCACTTTATCAGCAGTTTTTATTCTTACATAGGTCTGATGGTAACAGAGAGATACTGGAGTTGGCTGGTTTGGGAGAAATCGCCCTTATCAAAATAAAAGGTTTTTATGTATGGCCTTGTATCAGTATGATTCAGTAAAATGTTTTTATATGGGAAACATTATTATTATATATATTATATAAGATTACATATATATATACACACACACACATTATATTATTATAAACATAATTAATTACATAATTTATTATATTTATGAGAAATATGCCAGTAAGTACCAGCACTGTTTACACTTTATGAGAAAATCTGAGATTAAAATGGAATCAATATCTGAAGAGCCTTCTATTAGCTGTTGAACAAGGTGGTACAGAATGCTATTGCAGAGAGAGTAGAGACTGAGAGCATGTGTGTCAACAATTAAAAAAGACGTCCAAAGAATAATGGAACATTAAAATCGATTCTGAAGACAGATTGTAATAGAAGTTAGGAAGATAGGACGACCGTACGCTGGAACTACAGATTAGATGACACTGCCAGCTGCAATTTATATTACATTAAAGTGTGTGTTTGTGATTGTATGTGTGTTTGTGATTGTATGTGTGTGTGTGTGTGTGTGTTTGTCTGTGCCATCTCAAGAGGCTTACAGAGTGTTTGACTCTTACCAAGTGGAATGCTTTGCTGTCAGGTTTGACTTTATGCTTCTCCATGTACTTAATAAGGCTGCAGTTAGTGTACCTGAGAGAGGAGAGGACATCATGAGAGAGGGAGACAAAGAGTATGAGAAAAGAGAGAGAGAGAGAAAAAAAGAAAACAGGAAATAAATACGGAAATAAAGTAAAATAAAAATCAAATAAAGAGAGTACGTGTGAAAACAGGAAAATGACAGAGAGAAAGTGAAAAAAAATAACTTATAGGAAGATTATGAAAATCTCTCACAAGCAGAGAGAGAGAGAGAGAGAGAGAGAGAGAGAGAGAGGGAGAGGGGAGGGGCAATAGAATCAGGCAGAGCTAGCACAGACTCACGTGTTCCTTCTGAAGTCTTTCATGAGTGTGGAGTGTTCTGGCATCTTCTTAATGTCCTCCCAGTCCTTATCTACAAGTAACAGTGGCAAGCAGCGTGCGTCAGATTAACAGCATGTTGACACACTACTACACAACTATCAGAGCATAGAATCATTGCAGCTAGCAATACATAAATCAATGTCTCTCAGGCTTCAGTTCAATCCAATTCACTATAATTTCATTTTATTTCAAATTATAGTGGCATAATATTAAAGTTATTTAAATACTCAAGGCCCTACACAGGGCTAAGTAAACCTCTGTTCAAACCTAGAACAAGCAATAAGAGCACAGAGACAAGCCTCTCATTAGCTGGCCACAAGGAGTGATGACGAGAGGCACACCAGGCACTGTGCAGCTTTTTCAGCTGTTCGCCTACACCTGCAGGCCAAGGCAGTGCAGAGGAAACTGGGCCACGTGTACATTTAATATGGGATCAAATGCAGTTATGCTTCCTGAATTGGGGGCGATACTGAAACCGCAGACAGCAGAAGGCAGTAAACAGATGGCCCAGAGTCTGGATTCAATTCTCCTTGAACATATGCACCAACTCTAAAAATGCAGGCCTCACATCCAACTATTTCAAGCATCTATCTGCACAATAACTTTTCTTATGTCAGGCAAGTGGTGCATAAAAAAGGTATTGCAAATACCCCCAGATTACTGTAATATTTAGTCCAAGGTTTTGGAGTTCACTGCCTCTGTGGATCCCAACAGTAAGTAAAACCACACACAGACCACTGAGACATAGCAGTGGTCACAGTTGTGCTGAGTCAGACGTAAATACACACACACACACACACACACACACACACACACTCTCTCTTTCTCACTCCTTTGATTGGCCATGCACGCACTAACCTGCGGGGAAGCCCATGACGTTGAAGATACGGTCCAGTTGGTCGTGGTGATACGGGTTACTGGTTTTGATGTCCTCTTGTCGACAGTGGAATATGGGCTCTGACGTCAACAGCTCTGCAAAGATGCAGCCAATCGCCCAGATATCTGACAGACAAACAGAGAGAGAAAGGTTCAGCAAAAAGACTGGAGCTAATTGGTGCACACATGCAGGCACTCACACACAGAGAAGTCAGCTTAGATACATTAACATACACACACACAGGACATATTTGGTTTGGAGTACACAAATGAATAAAAGACACACACGCACACACACACACACACACATATATATATATATATATATACACTCAATGACACAGCATACACATACACAAAGTACACACACACAAACCCTTACTTACCGATGGCTTTGGTGTAGTGCCTGGCTCCCAGCAATAGCTCGGGTGCCCGGTACCAGAAGGTGACCACCACAGGGTCCAAATCTGCTAAAGGCTTCAGTGGTGAGTTAAAGAGGCGCGCAAAGCCCATATCCGCTGCAAGAAAAACAATCAAATACACACATTAACAATTGTGTCATTATTACAATTATCACAATAATTAAAACAAACAACTTTATTGTCTCTTTGGGAATTTGTACTGTACAGAATAAGCCTTAAGGTTATAAAATAGCACGATAGAACACAGTACAGAAATTAAGGGGCCGGCAGCCAGAGTCTTGCACAATCCCTAATCTTAAACAGGGATGCCAGGAGGATTGTAAACAGGAGAGTTATAGCTGTGCGTGTGTGTGTGTGTGTCACTGTTGAGTATGCATGTGTGTGTGCAGGCTGGTAAACAGAAGGGTGAGTGTACACAGATTGGTAAACAATGGTTACTGGTGTGTGTGTGCGTGTGTATATATATGTGTGTGTGTGTGTGTGTGTGTGTGTGTGTGTGTGTGTCTGTAGATTGTTCAAGACAGAATTGGGTCTTACCAATCTTAACACGGCCTCGCTCTGGGCCCTCCCCCATCACCAGGATGTTGGCCGGTTTCTGTAAATAACAACAACAATAATGATGACCTCAAGAAAAAAGAATGGACCAACAAAAACTACTAACAAACACTTAATCCCTCTTATTGTTGCTTTTACTGCATCAGAAACCACACAAAAAATGCAGTCATAAAGGCCCTCTAGTGGAAAGCCCAAAAAAAAATAAGAGTGCGTGACGCAGGACAAGCCCCCTGCATTCGGCATTTGTTTTTCTTTAATTGCAGCTGAAAGAGACCAAACAACAAATGCCCACATTAACATCTAGCCTATGCTATGTCGTCCAACACAAAGATGACGTAAAAAAAAAAGTGGATACAAAACATGACGACAGTGCCTCTACCACTTCAACAGCACCGACTAAAACGTTTAGCTTGTTTGCCTTCACTTATCCTCTTAGCTAGCTTTCATGGCATAGTAATAACTCACTAATACCTCCATATACTGTAGATGTAGCTGTAGTGTTCAGTAGTGTAGTGTTAGCCGAATCTAAAAAAACTGAGCTCATGGCAATACTTTATAACAGCACATTGTACATGTCAGGCACTATATTTCCAAAATGTATTTTCATTAAGCGTATATTTTTCTTTTTTGTGTGGGGGGGCGGAGGCGCCTTTACAAGTTAAACGAATAGAATTTTAGCTAAAATCAAGACCCACAAACTTCAGTTTCATCTAAATATATTGTGTAAACATATAATAACACTAATCTCAAAATTTATAACTGTGATTGGGGAGAGTGCATTCCAAAGGCTCCTTCTCTGCCTAACTCCAACCCCCACTCTGGTCACTGTGCAACGCCCGAGTAGCAGGCAGAATTCATTAGCTACATCCAAAAATGGTTCAACCATCACAACAGGGACAATTGTACTGTAAAGATGACACACACACACACACACACAAACACAAACACACACACACACACACACACACACACACACACACACACACACACACACACACACACACACACACACACACAGCATCAGGTCTCCCTCCTCTTCAGTCACTGTGCAGGACCACAGTAATTCATCAGCGCACACAAATATGTTTCATACATTCCTAATGGGGGCATATGTATTTAGTTCCTGCCTTACCAGGTCTCTGTGCAGGACCCAGTTGGTGTGTAAGTAGTGGATGCCGTCCAGGATCTGGTAGAGTAAGGACTTGACCATGCCCCTGGGCAGTTGCAGAGGCTTCTTATTGGCCTTCGAGGCTCTGTGGAACTTAATGATGTGCTGAAAGAAACAAGCCATCGGTGGGTGATAAAGTAGCCGATGTGCGTGAGTGTGCTGTGTTGGTGAGTTTTAAAGACCCACGCTGGCGAAATGGTCAGTAAACACAATGGCTAAGAATGTCTGGCTAAGGTAGGCAATATGCTAGGTGGTATTTCACAGTAAAAAAAAAACAAACACAAAATAGCCCCTTATTGTTTGTTGCATGATGGATATTATACAATCTTGTCTGAGTTTTCAGAAATATTTATGTGAAAAACAATTTCCCTTAGGATGCAGCTGTTCAGTATCCTTTACCAAATGAGCAGGTGAATGTCTCTTACACTAACATATCATTGTTAGCCATCTGATTATGTTCTTAGGACAATTAGCACTCCAGAGATGAAACAGAGGGAGTACAGATGAATACTCAGCCATTTCAAGGTCACAAAGGGATTTTAACAATATCTGTACTTCCATTTTATTATCTTTCAGGAGGTCAAATGACTTCTGAAGGGCTAATCAAAGGCTAGAGAACATCTTTAAGAAGCTGGTTGTGATTTTGAGTGTCTGGCACAGACATAAAAATGACAAAAGATCTTGATGACCACATGACAAGCATTTCAATTGTATGTGTCTTTATCTGACTGTGAGTGTGTGTGTGTGTGTGTATTACCCAGAGGTCATGCTCGGCATAGTCGAACAGCAGCCACACTTTGCGGTCTGCGTGTGACAGGAACACTTTCTGCAGGGAGATCACGTTGGGGTGTTTCAGCTCTCTCAACAGCTGCGGGAGACAGGATGACATCTCAGAACACACTCATACAATCTTTAGCACACACACACACACACACACACACACACACACACACACACACACACACACACAAAGGCAAAGCCACACATGCCTTGGCATAGTAATAAATGAGCACAAAGTGCACATTATGCCACAGATGCTACCAATCAAACACTTTAAGACAGGAACAAGTAACTACTGAAATGCCTACAGTGAAAGGAAAGTTTGTGTTAAGTGATGGCTACATGGCTCAGCTTACACTAGCAGTGCCAACACTAAGCCCTTTATCTTTACTTGTGTAAAAGATCCATAAGGATAAACTGCAATGTATTCTTTCATGCAAACACATTTCCAAAATGGTCAGCCTTTTACAAGCATATTTATGTTTAGAGTGTGCATGTACCAACACACGCACACACACTTACTGCAATCTCACGGCAAGCAGACATGGAGATCCCCGTGCCTTCAATCTGCTTAAGGGCATAGTCTTTATCGTCCTTCCTGCAGAGGGGTAGAGGGCCCATCAGACCAGACACCCAATAATGACAAAACACATGGCACAAAGACTGAACGCAAGGGAGGTGAGGGGATCTGCACTCAGAGAGAGACACAGAGTTGCCTTGGAGAATCACAGCTCTACACAAAGGTTTTAATGCCCAGACTGCCTACATATTGTTTTATGGCAGCACACCTCCATAGGCAAACATCAGAGGAAGGGGAACACTTTCTGGCATGGGATGAGAGATGAATACTGAGAGGACAGTACTGGACTGAGAGAAAGACTGGCAAACACCCGCTCTGTCATACATCCACACAGAGAGACAGATATATAGACAGACAAACCAGACACAGACAGAAACACATGCACGCACGCACGCACATAACAAACACAAGCCCGTAAAATATTTTAAACCTCTGCCAGCCTTGTCCAACTCCTGCAGAACAAATTATCTTTTAAACGCTCATAAACAGCCAGCTCCTATGGTGAGACAAAAACATCTTTAAACACTTAAGACTCTTTAACCAAGGCTTTCGGCCGCCAGCCTGTCTGGACCCTAACGCCTATGCCTTTGGATCTGCATGGTAGGTCTCACCCAAGAAAGCAGAGCCACAAACAAGTCCATTCACAATCCAGTGTAGTCCAGGCCACAGTGGACTACAGAATACAGTATGTGCTTTGGGGATATTGTTAATGGTTATAGGGAAAATCAATTGACCAGAGAGACATAAACAAGTTTATTCTGTCAAACCTGTCCATGGCAAATGTATCAAGAATTACATTATTTTTTTCCATTATTAACAAATAATGAGACTTAATGAAAATTAACCGTTCGTGATAAATAAATCAGTGATCTCAGAAAGAGATCTTTATACTAACTGTAACTGTAAACTAAATATAAAAATCACATGACTGACTGTGTACACTGAATGTGTACATAAAGATCCATGAAATATGAACAAGGCATTTATCAAGATTCCATCCCTCTTGACGCATATGCCTGCTGCACACATTCCATTTCACCTCTCGAAGCAATCTCTTCCAATGCAGTAAAATGCCTAGTTATCGTGTGTAGATAAAAATCACATAATCAACCTGAGAGCAAAATATCCAACCTCGGGCAAATATGACACGTTCTGTACTGTTGCAGACATTACAGATATGCTGTTTAATATCGGTTTAAACAAAGCAACCTCGCCTATATAATATTTAATCACAACGCAGTTGTCTCCCCATAGCTCACACCAACTTGTTACTGATCGCTGTGGCATATTAGTTGCGCCGTATCGGCTACAACGAAAACCTCTCCTACTTGGGACACCCTGTGACATCACTGCGGCCACAAGGACCTTGCCTAATAATTCACATTAACACCTGTCACTGATATTGCGATAACACTCTTCACAACAGCACGATCGCCAGATCTCTTAACGTGTTTTTTTCAGCAACTGTTACGGTTTTCTTTTGCAGTTTACACGATTTCTCTTCCTGCCAAGATACATCCTCAATCCCCACGTGAACAATTACAACAGCGTTGTTTCCTTTGAAAACACCCGTTATACAAGGAGCTCACAATTAGCTAACAAAACATGTAAATCGTCTAAGTACATGGCTAACTGAATGCAATACCACATCTCTGTGAACTAACTGCGAACAAGCTGCATTAATGTAAGCTAAACTACCAACGCCTTTGTCAGTCAGGTCAACAGCGAACCCCATCATCCAGGTGCTGACGTATTGATTGAACTGACAAAGCTAAAACCGACTTCAAATGAAATCCAGCCTGTCATTTAAAGACTTGTGCCAAATACAAACGACATCAGGTAAAGAATGCATGCAGGGCAGCGAAAATGACGAGATAATTGTGATTCTGATTAAAAGACCCCCTAATTCAGAGGCCTTGGCTAGCTAGCTTGCTAGGTTAACTAACGTTAACGATGGAGCATTTGGCTAGCTAAGGTTAACTCACCCATCTTTTCTTTTCGCTTTGTACACATGTCCGTACGTCCCTCGACCAACTTTGCATCCTTCGTACTCAAACAGATCTTCGACACGTTCTCGTTCCCCTGTCAGCTTCAGTTTGAAATCATAGTCCATTTTCACTGTTGTTGTGGTCTGATCTAGATCCCTCTTCCTTTTAAAGCGTCGCTTGGGAGGCAACTTACTTCAACAGCCACGGTTAGAGAATTAGTTGCCTTCCCTCGCGCTGCTTTTCAGTGCTCAGCCTTGAGTCCTCATTTACTGTGTTTTCTGATAAATATCGAAAAAGATGCACGTCTTTTATCAGTAGCGAAAACCTATGTTCTCTGGACAACAACCCCTTTCTCTGGTATTTTCCTGCTAACTGCGCCTCTCCACCGGTATCTCACTCGGGAGAGTTGAGCATCCACGCACGGCAGTGTCGCAAACCGTCGTTAAAGCCGCTAGATTGGTCCATAGACATATGGCATGGAATACGAAAAGTGAAGGTAGCATTGGTGATGTACCACGTGGATTTTAACTATTTGTAAAGCAGAATTGCTAGCTAGCATGATTAGTGATGCTGAATTATAACTTCAATACGACGAATCAATTCACGAATCAAGCCGTCAGAGCAATTGTTATACTGTGAGTAGTGCGAGGTGTAGCGTATAATAAATTCAGTTCACAAGTGAACACATAAATACATTTAGGTATTTCAGACATGTATGTGAGATGAAAAAAAATTGCATTATCACACAGTATAACAATTTGTCGTTGTTGAATGTCTGTCATATTACACACACAGGTTTACGCTCTTTGTAGTAGTACTTGATGTTAACTGTCATCATTGTTGTGATGTTGAATAGGAAAGGGAAGAAATAGAATAAATACCCATTTATATGACAAATAATATTGCGTCAAATTTGGAACCTTGTCAAAATTCCTATTTTGTTAGTTTTTTTGGAGGAACAACATAGGAACCGGAATCTGAGTAAGATGTTGTTGGTCAGACACTGTAGTGTGTAACGCCTTTGGTCCCATCTTGGCTACATTGTAATCAGAGCGGAGAGGGAAGAGGACCCGTCCATATTATAGCTGCTGTTTCAGGTACCAAAATATATATTACTGCTGTTGTCACCTAAACGTAATTTCACCATAATCGATGTTGATATTACTTATATCGTGTATTGTGTTTTGAATTGATGACTAGTCTCCATATATTGATTAACAATTGTCAAAACCTTTCATTAGCAGATAGCTAACTAGCCATCGGCACCAACAAATGCGTTGCGTATGTAAAATGACAGCTCGTTTCTCCAGATGGCTGTGACTAACGGGTGTTTGTATTGGGGTGCGGTTTCATGAAGCATGAAACATTTTATTCAGTGATGTAGAATACTTATGCAGCGCTCGCTTATTGTCTGTTCGATATGTAGCTAGCAAACTAGCATGGGGACCGACTTTTCTTTGTCATGTCCCTCCTCCGAGATTAAATGTGTGGACATCCGATGTGTCTGTGATCCTTCCTGGGTCGGTGATTGGAGGTTGGGTTGACACCGTCAGGTTTGTTGCTCCGCTGTTCTGCGTTCCTCATCATGGCCTACTACATGGAATGTCATGAATAGACAATAATATTGCCAAGAAAGACATTGCGCTTCTTCCTATGGTCACCGTTGTGTTGTGTCAAGATTGTTTATCTCTGTTTGCTTACGGCCAAGCTGTGTTGATCATGTTATGCTAACGGCTAAATGGCTTTAAGCTAGCGTTAGTGGCATTCATTTTGTGTGAAGGGATTCGCTAATGGAGGATGGTATTTAAAGAAGGTTAAGGGCTGTTTTAAAATCAGTCTTTTCCCCTTCCAGCTTTTTTCAAGATCATGAGCGTATTTGTCATTCAACTGACAACTGATGTAGCTGCCATTATGTTATTATGTCGTGTTCTTGATTATGTTAGACGATACGACGTGTAAAAGATTTTGGATATTGATGTAATGAGGTTGCTGTTATGACTAGAAATTAGTTTGACAGATTACTACGTTCATTATTGTCATATGACTTAGGCCTTCAAGTTGTGATTGCATAGCCTAATCTGTTTTTAGATGTGTCATTTTGTTGTATGGGTTAGCATGCAGTCTCTTAGATGCTACAAAATTGTAGTACAAATGTCAGGTATACAGTTACCAGATAAACAGTACTGTAATCTACTAAACTGACTAAGCTGCAACCTCACTGCTCCAGTGAAAGATACCCAACATGTAACCCGTGGTTTGTTTAGGTATGCTAGATGCAAGTCATTTTCAGCCACTGTCCTTTAACAGTAACCTTGCCCTCTATCCCAACCCCTCCCTCCAAACAGCGGTTTCCATGGTGATGGACCCTCCGGGCGGGCGAGATGAGCGTCGCTCATCTCAGGCTGAGCGTCTACGGCGGGAGGAGGCCTACTACCACTTCATCAATGAACTGAGTGAGGAAGAGTATCGACTCATGAGGGACAGCAACCTATTGGGGACTCCTGGTGAGTTGTTGGGCCAAGGCACTTCCTTTAGCTGACAAAGTCCTCAAGCAGGAAGCTTAAACAGTCATAAGTGTGTAAACCTTTTCAGCACAGTTTGGATTTGTCTCACTGTGCACCTGGGCTGTGCATGTTAATTTGTCTGTTTTTAGGCCTCAAATCCTCTCAGCGGTTTCCGTTTCACAAAGAATCTAGTTACTTTATGACCAGCTAGGCATTCTGAGTTTTGTAGTGAAAGTTTACGTTCTGGAGACAATTGTGGATTCAATTTTTCTGACAAGGCTTCCCTAACAGTATTTTTGTTTAGATCATGTCATGCATTTGAAATGGAAATAGTGTTGTAAGCCTACTTCTGGACTGAATCTTGGACACATTTAAATTGTAGATGAATGCTTATATACAGTTGCATGACTATATATTCTAAAACATAAAAAAATAGCCGTATTTCTAGACTAGAATGTTACAGAATTGCTGCTGCCATTTTCTTATCCATTCCAGGTGGGAATGACAGCAACCCATTGTTTTGTTCTGATGAAACTTAGAAAAGCCTGTATTTTAGACACACTCATCATCGTCATCTGGCATTCTGCAGCAATGTAGGCACTCTATGTCATGGCCATATTGGCTGTATTTAAGACACGATGTGGAAGTCAGGGAGGAAAGGGAATCAGAATGCAGATTTGGTCTGCCAGATTCCCTCTACACCCTTGAGGAAGAGCCTAGTCACACTGTTCTGCTGCACTGCTCTATGGTCTTGCATTCTACATGTGTCAAGTGTTGCTTGAAGAAGTGAATATTCCTGCTGAGAACCTTTAGTTAAGTTATCCAGTCTTATAATTTGTATACCTTACCATCTCTTTGACATTTTGCAAGCACAGAGTGTGGGTGGTTTATGACCAAATTCCTGTGGATTTGGGCCTAACGATTAGAGCAAACATCAAAGTCTGATCTGGTGCCTGGAGGACCGTTTAGGTTGATGTCGACGGATGCAACTGCAGTAGTTGGATGAGTCAAATCTGGACACCATTTGTAAGAAGTAGTAACTCTAATGGTATGACGAGCTTCGATCTGTCCACACACTTATTGCACAAAAACTTTGATTGTGCGGTTTCCTGTGTTTATGAAAAAATGATTTACAGGACCTATGCTGTCTGCTCAGCGTGGACTTTAGACCCACTGAAATTCAGTTTCATTTTCCTGTACCTGTCTAAAACAAAATATCAGCGTTGTCTCGTGAATGTGAATCAAGACCAATTATAGCTCCTTCAATGGCCATAAGAGCCCTGACTGTATCCTACTTCGTCAGCCAGACAACCAAGCCCGAGCCCTTGAAACAGGGCCACATAGTAACCCTGCTGTGACAAGGCTATTTATCTTTTTGGACATCACATTTTCACAATGCCTGTCCCCAGTGCTTCGTTTTTGAGCCGATATTTGTGTCACTGCACATCAGTCTGCTTTAATGCGATGCTAATTTTCGTTTGTGTGTTTTTGTGTGACAAAACAACAGCATTGAGTGTTGTCTATTTTTTTTGTGTAAAAAGTAGCGTAGTCACCACAGATAAGGCATGCACAAACCTCAAGAGCTGCACAGCTGGCACTGATAAAATCTTGCTAGCCCACTAAAGTGCCACTTTGTTGGCAACGTCTCTGTCACAAAACTGTGAAAGTCTTTTATAATTTTTTTTGAGGAGTGGTCTACCTTGGGCCCAGAACTGAATAGTGCTTAGTCAGGGTAGCTTGGGCTGTGAGTCTGTGTGTATATGTGTGTGTATGTGTGTGTTTATGGGGCAGGGATCATTTGGCTTGAAAGGTGAATCAGGAACTAGTTATAACAGCATATGACAACATTGGCACTGATACTTTAATAGATTGCTCTTTCCTGTTACCTTATGGCTTTCGAGGTTAGAACTGTGACATGGTCCTGATGTTTTGTAGTGTCACATGTGTGATATTGCACCATCACGCTCTAGGCTCTTAATCATCATTGGTCCTCGCTGTCAGACTGGTGCGAGGCAGAAGGACCCATGACTGTGAACCACCTGGCCAATCTCCATGTGAATGTGCACTGCACACTAATGGCTATGGTGGACTCCTTTGAATACTCTAACCCTCTGTCTTATTACAGCAGACCTTTTTTTACTAGTGGAAAACATGTGATCCTCAGTGCTCTGAAAGTGTGCTGTGTATTGCATGGGACAATCCCATTATCCCCCCTAAGCCTTTGGCCCTGAACCATCAAAGACTGCTGCTGGCATGAATCAGCCAATCATGAAGTTGATTTATTGCAGTTAAAGTGATAGCCCTGTTATACAAGCTTTCCGAGATCTCTCGATAGGATGGAGAACGAAAGGATTTAGAACAGCATAGGCCAAATAGCGAGTGGGCAACAACAACTGAATGGTAACATGAGTAACGAAAGCAAGTTTATGGTGCCATCGAGTTAGCGTAAGCGCCGCTTTCGCTATTCAGTCCATGGAGTTCCAAATTCTCTCATTCTCCCCCCCTTCGTCAGCACTCAGCAAGCTCAGGGCTATGATTGGAATGATGCAGACCTATCACTTTAAGTGTTTGAAAGTCAGGGCTCAGGCCCTAGAGGTGGTATTGGAAGCCAATTCGACATCAGTTATTCTTGTGCAATGAGTACTAAACATGCACTCCAGCCACTGATTACCCCTACAAGCTAATCTCAGTTCCTGAAAGATGCACATAGATAAATTCATTTCCATGAAATATTCCCTTACAGCCTTGAAACAGCTTTTAGCACTCTTCTACGTCCACAACCTCTTTTCCAGTGAGTGAATTGCTCTAGTTCGCAACACAGCTACAACTCCTGCCTGCTTCACAATTTTATTTGACCAGGTTCTAAATTGGCTAATAATGTCATACACATGTAGCCTAAGATTTGTAAAACATGTGTACAATTACATCCTCAGGGACACTATGTCATCAGAAATATAATTTATGTTATGTGTACATTTATGCATTTAGCAGATGCTTTATCCCAAGCAACTTGCATCTTCAACTATCAATTATATCAGGGCCCTCTCCCCATCAGGGGACATCTCCCCTCGAGCAACTGAGGGTGAAGTGCCTTGCTCAAGGCCACCAGCATGGTAGCCAGGTTCTTTAACTGCTTCGCTACCACTGTCCATTTGAGGTGTCTACATTGGACAGGCTCAAAGACACATTGCTCATCTAAACCACATATACTGTACCTAGCCATGGAATATATATATATATATGTATGTATATATATATATATATATATATATATATATGAATTTGCTTAATGGATATGTTGCTTACTCAACTGCTGCAGTCTGGTGCTAAATGATGCCATTAACCAAACCCTCATACACAATGATGAGTTTAGTTGAAGCCACAAAATGCTCACAATGATAATGAGTGCATAAGTGCTTAATAGGGGCTTTTGGTCAGGGCCATTAGTAAGGTATATGTTTTAAGAATTAAGGATTTAAAGACACACAAGGATCATAGTAGGTCTGACCATATCCCTTACTTGCCGTCCTCATGTCCACATAGCAGAATTAATGATTGCCACGGGTCAGTTGCCCTTGCAAAGACAGGCAGTGGCATCCTGCACTGCGATTCTTAAAGACACAGGGCTCCATTTTGATTGGCTTTTTATTTCATGTCCCTGCAGGTGAGGTCACAGCGGAGGAGCTGAGGCAGCGACTGGATGGGGCAAAAGAGAGGGTGTCATCTCAGCCACGCCCAGAACCACGCCCACAGGGCAATGAAGGTGGAGAGGAACAAGGAAGCAGTGGTGAGAAGAATAGAGTGGATTGGATGGGAATGAGAAAGGGGGTGGGGCAAGAGAATGGGATGCAGTCCTTGGTCATCCACTCCAACCAATCAGCATGTTTCTTCATGAGGACAGATGGGAGAGTTATGATTTGAGTAGCTGTGCCTAGTATATGACTGTGGTTTAATTGGAACTAGCTGAATTCTTGGAAATAAACTTTTACCTCAGATGTGGGGCATTGTAGTTTAAGTTTAAAAACTGGTTATTCTGTGTGGAAGTTCTCAGAATGCTTTTGTGGACTGCTGCTTGAACAGTTGGCCCAACACATCGCTGAATATTAAACAGTTGTGTCGTTATGAGCTGCATCATAAACAGTTGTTGTTGACGGGCTGCATTTGTGTGTGTGCTTGTGTGTGTTGCAGGAACTCCAGAGTCAGGCTCGGAGACATCGAATGGCGACTCGCTGCTGGAGTGGCTGAACACATTCCGGCGCACGGGCAACGCCACACGCAGCGGCCAGAGTGGCAACCAGACGTGGCGCGCCGTGAGCCGCACCAACCCTAACAGTGGCGAGTTCCGCTTCAGCCTAGAGATCAACATTAACCACGAGCAGCCTGACACGGGGGACCACGGCGACGAGCTCCCTGTCCCCCCACCACCACCACCTCCCCCTCCACCCCCACCTCCCCCTCAGCCTCCTTCCTCTATACGCACGTCTGCTTACAGTGCCCCTAGACCGACGCCCTACACCACCCAGCGGCCCTCCGCGCCCTTCTCCCATGCCCCAGCCACCAGGCCCACACTTGGGCGGAGGTCTCAGACCCGCCGCACGCGCAACAGCACTGCATCCCCGCTGCCCCCTCCCCCACCTTTACCTGTCCCACTCACGCCCCTGAGACGTAGCGTGGCCCCCCAGCCGACGACCACTCAGCCTGCGCCAGTAGCCTCCACGGCACTGACCTCGCCCCCGGGCCCTGATGCTGGCAGTGGGGGGCTGGTCCAGCCTCAGCCTCCCTCTTCTGGCCCCGCCACTGGGGAGGCTCAGCAACAGCAGCAACAGCAACAGCATCTGCCGCAGCAGCAGCAGCTGCAACAACAGGAGCAGCAACAACAACAGGAGGCCTCTGAGGAGGTTCCAGAGGATGCCTCCTGTGGTGCAGCAGCACAAGAGGCTCAACACGGGGCACCAGTGGGGCGCGAGCCGCGCAGCAGCAGGACTCGAATGCGAGGGCGCGTGCGCAGGTCGCTGGCCGGGGGAGGGAGCGGTGGCGGCGGTAGCGGCGGTGGTGGACTCTCGTCACGCTCGTCACGCCGAAGCCGCTCCCCCTTGCACAGAAGCCCCGTCCCCACTCCGGCTGCCAGCCTCCTCTCTGGGGGTGGCGCTGCCACGGCTGCCGACCCAACTGAGCTCAGGGGTAGCACGACAGCCACTGTTGCCATGGAGACGGGCGAGGCGGCCCCCGTCGAGCCGGTGGTGCCCCTGGCGGAGGGTTCGGCGGCGGAGACTAATGAGGAAGAGACTGAATCTCATGGTGGGTCGGGCACAGGCGTAGCCCCAGGCACAGGAGGTGGAGGAGGAGGAGGAGGAGGAAGTGGGGGCGTTAGGCGCCACCCAACCATTATGTTGGATCTGCAGGTGCGCCGGATCCGGCCTGGCGAGAACCGAGATCGGGACAGCATTGCCAGCCGCACGCGCTCGCGGGCCCGCGCCGCCGAGAACACCGTGACCTTCGAGAGCGATAGCGGCGGCTTCCGTCGCACCATCTCGCGTTCGGAGCGTGCCGGCATCCGCACCTATGTCAGCACCATCCGCATCCCGCTGCGCCGCATCAGCGAGACGGGCCTTGGCGAGCCCAGCTCCACCGCCCTCCGCTCCATCCTGCGCCAGATCATGACCGGCTTCGGCGAGCTCAGCTCCCTCATGGAGACCGAGGCCGACTCCGAAAACCGGAGCGGGGTGGCAGCGGCAGCCTCTGGAGGACAGGAAGGAGGAGGCGGTGGTGGCAGCGGTGGAATCACCGCCGGAAACGAGGGCTTGGGCACAGGGAGCCATGGCAATGCGGGCTCAGGCTCGGGAACGGCCGAGCCCGACCGGGGCGGGCAGGTGGTTGGGGAGGTTGTGTCTGGAGGAGGTGTGGGTCAGGGCAGAGGTGGAGGCGTGGGTGGTACTGGTGTGGCATCAGTGGGCACAGGCGGAGGTGGTGGGGGTGGCGGCGGGGGTGGCGGTGGCGTTGGGATTGGGAGCGATGTCAGACCCGCCAGCAGGGACACCAACAACCTGGTAGAGAACGGCACGCTGCCCATCCTGCGGCTGGCGCACTTTTTCCTCCTCAATGACGAGGAGGACGAGGAGCACCCGCGAGGGCTCACCAAAGAGCAGATCGACAACCTGGGCACGCGCACCTACGGCCAGGCTAGCCTGGAGGCCGAGGCCGGCCGTGCCTGTAGCGTCTGCATCAACGAGTACGCCCAGGGCAACAAGCTGCGTCGCCTGCCTTGCGCTCACGAGTTCCACATCCACTGCATCGACCGCTGGCTCTCTGAGAACAATACCTGCCCTATCTGCCGGCAGCCTATTCTCGCCAGTCATCACGACTGACCCCTCCTCCCCCACACCCAGTCCCATCTCTCTAGTAGTTTTCCCTCACTGCCCTTATCCACTCACCCCAACTTGCCCCACAATGACATTTCACACCTCCAGCCACTGGGTGGAGCTGTGTTTCTGTAAATATGCGCTTCAATGTTTTCATTCATGGAGATCCATTGTATTCAAGCTGAAGGTAGACAGAAAAAAAAAGAGATACCAAAAGCGGAATCTATAATGCAGAGAAATTAACAAAGCTTTATTTTTTTAGACCTCTTGTGTTTCAGCAACCTTTTTTTTCTTCTCTTTCTTTTTTCATTTTTCTTTGCACCCTGTCTTCTCTGTGACCTCACTGTGTTGCACCTGAGGTCCCTGTACTACACACATCATGACTAACAGCTACAGAGCTGCTCTTAGCAGGACATTCATCCTAATCATTTTTTTGTTTTGTTTTAATTTCCCCTGCCAGGTCTATGACGTGTTCTCATGCAGACAGACTCAAGGAACATTCAACACCAGACTGATGTTCAGACAGAGACAGACAGGCCTCTCAAAGTTAAACCCAGACATGTAAATATATGGACAACTGCTTACTGGGTTAGAATGATTTTGCTAGACATTGAGATTTTGGGTCTTGGAAACCTTGAAGAAAAAAAAAGAAATGCCAGTTTGCATCCTGAAAAGTTTTAAGCGCTTACAAAGGAAACCTGCATTTTTGTATTTCAAAAGCTCTTATTTAGGGGCCTCCATTTTATTGATCTGACTCCTTTGAAAAGATATTTTAATGCGTCTTCAATCAAACAGGATTTTAAATAGTTATATCAGGATGGCATTGATGTTTTTTTTTTTTATTTAATCTCATCACAATTCTTCTCCATTTTACCTCACATGCGGTCTTTACTTTTCTCATCTGTTTGTGATTTTGTCCACAGCTTGCTGCTTCTTCTGCTTTCTCTGATAGGAAAACAGGTCATAAGGTTTTCAATGCCATTTTTTTTAATCAAATCTATCTTACACTACAGCCTATGGGCCACACATGCCAGGTATAAGGGTGTCTTGATATTTAGGCATTCACTTAATATTTTGTTCAATCATATGATATTGATTATAATTCAATTTTTTTGTGTCCTATTTACAGTTCATACATGTTAGTCCTTTTTTCAACTAATGGGAAACTGTGCATTTGAGATTCCAAATGATCTAGTCATCTAACGTCTCTGGAAAAAAATGGAAAGCAGTTGCACTTAACCTCAGCAAATGGACTGTGCATTAATAGTTTTTGCATGATAGTTTTTTACCCACCCCGTTTATTTAGCTGTAACGTTAAAAGTTGTAAATGATCAAAGACGAAACCCAACATAATTCTTGTGACTTGCTGAGTGGCAAGATAATCAGGAAGTCTGAAACGCATTCTCCCATCATGCACTTGTGCCAGAAAGTGGTCCCATGGAGAAATAGTATTGAATCTTGAGACCGTTATTTCCAAATGAAATAGGACTGAAGTAAAGTATTATATTTTTTAAATTCACCTCAGACACACACTCACTCCCTCCTTCTTCGAAGAGAGTCTTTTTGCACTCGAATGACAATTATCACTTTTTCTCCACGGCCTGATGTTTTTGCCCATTGCTTCCATTCAGGTGCCCATGCTTCTCCGGATGTTTTTTGCTTCAGGTCATGAAACTGAAAGCCACCTTGATTCTTGCTGCACCTACTTTTTTGCAGTGTTGCACTACCACCACCAGGGGCAGTATAAACAGCAGCCAAATGTGAAAAAAATGAAGATCAACATGTTTTTCGTTTTGTTTTGTCATTGCGTTAGGATCTTGCGTTTCTCTGTGTTTGTTGATCCAATAACAGTAAAGGAAGAAGGCTGTCTGGTGACATACTGCTTCTTCTTATGCCCCTTCTCTTTGAAGTGAGTGTGTGTGTGTTTGTGTGTGTGTGTGTGTGAAAGAGAGAGAGAGGAAGAGTGAGCGAGTGAGTGAGCGCGTGCATACATGTAAGAAGTTGGCTGGCTGTTTAATTTGTGTTTTGAACGAAAGGATTGTGTGGAGTGTGTCTTAAGGTGTCATTTATCTGAATGTTACGAGGAGGCAGAGCAAGGGGTCTTTGGCCATAAAGTTCAGAACTGAATACTTAGTTCTTATTTAAGATTAAAACAACAACATGGAGATATGACTATGTATTATGTTATAATGTGATGATAAAAAATGTTAAGAAGAATATGTATTCTGTTACTATGTAATAAAGTAAAAACATGGGTTTCTTCTCTGCTCCTTCACATGGGAATTAAAATAAGCTTTGTTATGCCTGGAGAGTTGTCCTGTGTCATTTGTGGTACACGAAAATGTTAAATTAACTCGCCAGCACAGTACTTTTTGTGTTTTCCTGACAATTAATGCTACGGTATGTAAGCTACATGAGGACCACAAATGTATATGGCAGGTCAAAGGGTAGACCCTGGTACGATTTTTTGAAGTTTTTTTTATTGTTATTGTAAAACCTATAACTGATGTGTGATCTTAAATCAAGGGGCTTCCGAGGTGTGTTTTATGGAGTGAAAGCAACGCAAAAACAATGATAGGATGACAGAGCCTCCGCCTATGGAAGGGATTCACGCGAGTGGATGAGATGGATCACTAGTCACCAGAGGCGCGCGCACGCTCAACATTGCGCGTTACCGAGAGTGACCCAACGTCTCCGACTATGCTCCGTCTCCCGAAGACCGCAGCCCTTCGGCCGGACCGCATTCCCCCGCTGTGTCGCTGAGCTACGAGCTATGCCATCATATCGGTCGTCCTGTCTGAGCCCTACACAGATGCACGCAGGATGTATTTTAACAGGCGATCGAAGAAGATCCACAGCGAGGGAGGTAAGGCATGACATCAGCGGCGCCAGCAGTGTGCGTCGGTGAAGCCTGCTAGTGATCTTCAATTTAACGGGATAGTTTTCGCCGTGCTCATGGTTTGTAACGAATCGTCTGTTTGTATGACCAAGCCGTACATTCGTCCTTGATGGAATCGGGTGAAATTGATGTTTTTTACTTGTTATGCGGCACGACGTTGGCCCGTGACATCGCTTCGCATTCTGATCCGTCACAGTCATTTGAACCAACAACGAGATTATGTGCGATGTCTTGTCAATTCAGCATTTCACGGTGGCTCTGTTACCCTCACTACGTTGTGGTTTAGTTGGGTTTGGTGTCTGTTTCGGTAATTAACGAATGGCGCATTCTATATCAGAACCCATACCAGCAGACCGTTAGGCTACATGCTGGTATTGTGGCATCTTATTTTTATAGATAAGCCGCAGCGTTTTATCTCGTCTTGGGTTGCAGAATATATTTTCCAAATGCAGACTGTAGATGAAGAACGAGAAGAAGGGATTCGCATCAATAACAGATAGACAGTCCGATACCCAATATCGATGATGACATGATTTAAAGATCACGTGACTATTTAAAGTGCTCTTATATTCTAAGCCCATCCTGAGAATGGTCTGTTCACCTGTTGAGGTCATGCTGCGTCCCGGTCGCATCCAGCGTGGGACTGCATGGGTTTTCACTGAACGTGCTCAGAATGTGAATTTCCAGTTACGAAAGTCAGTGCAGTGTTACAGTAATAGCCTGCCAGCGTTCCCGCTTCTTTCTCTGCAGAACGATACGGAGGGAGACTGTCAGAGAGAGAAATAAATGCGTCACCATTGCGCTCTTTCAAGACTGTATAGCTCTGCCTCGCTCAGGTAGCCAGGCGTGCACTGAGGAAACGCTACGCTTGGCTACACAATTTTCTCCCACGGGCTTCATACTGTCGCACGGCGAGATTGGCTTGGCATCGTTGTGGGGGTGGGGGCAAGAAGCGAAGACTGACTAGAGCAGGATGATGGGGGAGGGGGGGGGGGTGGACTGCTGAGTCGTTTTGGCAGGAGATACCACGGAGGAGTGTTTACTTCCCAAGCTTTGGGTGGATTGTAAAGCCAGTGCACGTGCCCGCGCGAACGCGTGGCTGATGAGCGAGCGTCACAAAAGCATTGTGGGTTTAAAGCAAGTGCTTGTATGGCGAGAGAGTTTTGTCACCCGATGGCCCCCAGCATGTTCTAGAAATAGTGCCAGGCCATACTGTCAGGAAGTAGTGAGTGCAAATGGACAGTCGTCCAATAGCAAACTAGGACAACAAGAGAGAGAGCGAGTAGTGGGGTCACAAAGCTGGCCTCGCCAATAGTGCACAGGAGACCAATCAAACGTTCACCGTCACACGCTGGTCATGCATGTAATTTTAAGCGCAAACACTGCGAAAACACAACAAACTTATATCTTATCATTGGTAAACAAACTTTTAATGTAGTGCCTGGTGAAAAGGTGATGACAGGGAGATCGATCAGAGATCACTTTGCTGACCGGACCGCCCGCCCTCGCAGTCTCGCAGAGAACTCTTAATTAATCCACTCTTACCCCCGCTCCCATTACCCTAAGTACTCTGTAACACGCCCTTACAGATGAGTGACAGCTGCCTCTTCGGCTGCTCCAGACTTTTACACATATGGTCCTTATGTCAGAAACAGAGGAAAAGGGTGTTAAACAAGCCTTGTTCCTAAGAAAATTGGTTTAATTATGTTGCATGACGGAACAAAATATTACCATCTATTTAGGTGATCTTACTTTATAGGGGCATATTCAGGCTGCTTTTTACATTTACCATCAAGCTAACACTGAATTAGAAAGTGTGTGTGTGTTAAAGAGAGAGAGAGTGGAAAGCATATATCAGATATGATGCACGAGAAGGATTCCATGTAATAATTCTGGAATAATGTCATATAAAGCCATTTGTGACTGTAAAGGAACAGGCCTATAAAATTAGCGCCAGTCAAAATGCAATTACTATAAATAGCCACATGGGGGCAGACTTGTCTAAGAAGAACTAAAAGCGTGGGAAAGCTGAACTTCAGTCAGGATAAAGACCAGTTCTTAGAGATAGTGAAATGAAACATATAAAGGAACAAGGTTATTAGAATTGAAATTAGAATGGATTTATTTTCCTCATATAGTTTTGCATTTTGATGAGGTTTGAGTGTTTGTACTGATTGTCTGTTTCATCCATTATCAGTGCAGTCAATTTGATTGATGTGTATCGTCTTGTTGCTTGTCCCATTGGTCTGAAGGTATAAATCAAATTAAACAATTTGTTTTAAAGGAGCGTGTGTATGCACACACATGTATACACACATGTGTACTCTGTCCTGATGTTTTACTCCACAACATAGAAACGCACACACCAACACACACACACACACACACACACACACACACACACACACACACACACAAATACATACTCATAAACTCACACACTGTCCTTATCTCTCTTTTGCACCATAGCACACAAATTAACATGAAACACAAACAAAGATACACAAACACAAACTTACACATACACTCACTTACCTAATGGGTGCCTTAATTCTTTTGGTTTGCTTTTGTTTTATTTATAAATATACCCCCATGTACGCACCACCACATAACCTCTCTCCCACCAAATGACACACACACACACACACACTTACACACACATCCATTCATATCTTCAACTCATCTAGAGCTGTGTCTTTGCTATCCCCCCACCTCATTTTCTCCAATCCCTCTGACTGTGCTGTCTTTGTGTGTGTTTGTGTGTGTGTATGTATGTACTTGTACGTGTGTATTCATGTGTGTTTGTGCTATGTGTGTGTTGTTCTCTCCCGCGGCTGGCGTCTGGTCCGGTTCTGGTCTCGTCTCGCCTCTCCTCTCCTCACCTTGCCTCCCCAGAGCAGTTAGTGTTGACCCCTCTTAGCCAGGAGTCCCCCCAGCTCGGGCTCCACAGCCAGTCCCTGTCCCTGGACCAGCCCGCGGCCACGGGCCCCACCATGCGCTCCCGTCTGGCCGACACGTTTGACAAAAGTGAGTGTCTCTCCTGACCAGCAGACCACTGCTACTGACTGCTACAGCTACCGCTGCCTCTCATGCTGCCCCATGCCCCTTGTCCCTGCCAGTGTCCCTGCTTCTGCCCCATGCCCCTTGTCCCTGCCAGTGTCCCTGCTGTTGCTGCTCATGCTGTTGTCGCTGCTGCTTGTGGAGGCCAAGGTGCATGAAGCTCATTTACCTGTCCTGACCCCCTCCCCCCAACCCAACCCCATATTTTCCCACCCTTGCCTCACCTAAGCTTGGTCCCCATCCTCTCCTCTCCACAGTGCATAGGCCTCTGCAGTGGAAGGCCAATGCAAGCATATGGGTTCACATATTGTACATAGTACACAGACACATATGGATACACATGCATACCTACAAAAAATAAAATGTGCCGATAAGGCTGAATATGCAGATTAAGGTGGTTTAGAGATCTGTTTGCCGATATTAAAACAAGGTTAGCTGTGAATATCCACAAATACTTAAATGCACACATACACATACACACACAGTGAGAATAGTGTAGAATAGTGTAGGATTGAATGGAAAAGAATGGATACTTTATTTTCCCCTTAGGGAATGTATAGATATTCAACACAGGTTAAAAGATCTCAGTCACAGACGTGCGCTCGCGCACACACACACACACACACACACACAAATACATCATACATACATATACATACTAGCTCAGAATTATACATTTCCATAAACAGGATTAGTTGCCCTTCACACACCTAGGCTTAGGTACCTTATTTGTCCTCTCCTTTTCTTAATTTCTCCCAACCTACGTATCTCCCTGTCTTTAACCACAAAAACACATGCATAATGCAACTGCATGCATTTTAGGCACGAACCAAAATGCATGCTTGCACTTGAGGGCACAAAGTGGTGCTGGGCTCGTGACAGCTTGTGTGGGATCTCCACAGTGTGTGTGTGAGTGTGTATGAGATAGCAGATGCTGTGGAATGCACGGCTAATAGCTGCTTCAGCATGTGTGTGTACTTGTTGGCCGGGGTGGGAAGGCTGCTGTTCTTTGCTTGTGTGTGTAGGAGTGTGTGCGCGTGTGTATCTGTGTGTGTGTGGTGTGTGCACGCGGCCTCACCTGCAGGATTAGTTGGGAAGTGGATTAGAAGCAGGTGAAGTTGCAGAGACGACAGAGTGGAGATTAACACTGGCGGTCATCGTGGGCTCTAAGAGGCTTTCACTCCTCGCGCACTGCGCCATCGCCATGACTACAGCAACAGACACGTCCCGCACGCCCCTCGTAAGCAGACCCTGAGGGTCGACGGGGACCTGGGGGTCACCTTGGCTACAGAAGCGCCATGGCCCTGCGGGGCAGGATGAGGTGGACGAGGTCACGGCGACGGTCCGTAGGTAATGTTTTTTTGTTCTGGCCGCCACTGTGTGCACATCTCTGGCCCTGCTACTTTAGTGGGTGTGGCATAACATCAGCCGATGTGAACCATGGATGCTCGTCGCTTCTCGCCTTTCATTGGTTTGCTTGTGTGAGTTTGTTTGGCATTAGTTGTGAAAGGCTATACTGGAAAATAGACATAAGTGTTTTTCATGGTTTGTTGTGACTGCAGGGTACTTTGCCTGTTTCCACTGTGTCTTCACAGAACAATGGGAGCACATACTGTATTTCATCACTTCCTGCACTCTGCCAAACTTTCCTTTCGCTTTCTGTGCCTGTCAACGCCGGCTCTCCTAGAGTTACCGTTTATTATTGTTGTGCAGCCTGATCCCATGACGTGAACACAATGCTGCCATGCGATCCCCTCCAGATGTTCCTGCTAATTACTGTGGTGAATGATGGACACTGATATTTTATGCCATCGTTGAGGAGGAGCGGCTGGCTCGGCACCGGCCTGCATGAATCTGGCAGCGCGGTGTGGTGTAATAAGCACCGTGACGTGACATAGATGGGAGGATGAATTATGCAGACTGAAGAGGGGTCATGTATAATTTAGCAAGCCTCAGCTGTGGAAGAGCAGCGAAAGTCTGGCACTGAATGCCATGCTGTGACCCAGCATGCAGATACCCTCAACAACCACCCCCCCTACTCTCAGGGGGCACCGCTAGAAATTTTGGGCCCTATGACAGAAAATAATTTTGGCCCCCTGCAAACATTTATTGTAATATTGACATGTTCCCTTGTCACCCCTGTCAGTGCTAGGCCCTTAGAATCATCCTAACTTCTCCAACCCCCTGGCGGTACCCCTGCCCCCACCACACATATTCCAGCGGGTCATCAGTGACCCACACACAAGCCCCTCCACTCCTTTCTACATGTGTGGATATATACATGCCTACACTTGGATGTTTGGAGGATGTTTCTGAGTTTACATGGTAATATTGCTAGGGTAAATAGGGGTGGATTTTCCAGTTCTTTACTTCAACGAAGTAAGCAAGTAATGCGGATTTTGTACAGTTATGCATCTATGGAGATATAGTGGAAGAATATCATTAGTGGTTGGTGTGTTGGTGAGTGTCTTGTTTTGCGTATCTCTGTCCAATGAAAAGTTTAGTGTGTTAGTAGCATCGTCATGAGTCAATTAGGGTAGAGGAGGTGAATAAGTAATGAAATAAAGGAAGCCAGTGCCTGCCTTTGTTTCCCGTGGATTGTTTTTCTGTCTGATAAAAGACACCCGAGCTCTACTAAACTGGGTATTTTCCTTTGGCCTAGCTCAATGGAATAGAGCCTTGAGTTATTTATGGGCTGAACAATATGAGAGACATGGCCATAACCTTCAACTTGTAGACATAAATCCAAATGACTAAAGTGGTAGAGTTATATTTGATTAAAAAAATGACATTATCTCAAGATGGTTGTTGAAAAGTTATGTTTGCCAGTTGATGGGTGCCAGTGGGGTTTTAACATTATGACACCTGAGATACTATTAGAACAGAGTCTTGTGTAGTTTCTTTTCATCTGTCAGGATATGCAGCTTGGCTATGTGCACTACAAAAGAGGCAGCTCAGCAGCTTTGGTTACATCATCATCATAAATTTGTGATCATGACAAAGTTTGCTGAGCTGCATGTGTGTGTGTGTATGTCTGTGTGTGTGTGTGTGTGTGTGTGTGTGTTTTGTATGCAAGTATGAAGTAGGGACGGTGACATCAGGCTTGTATGAGTCTGGGATCTCATCAGATCTTGCTGTTGTGCAGGCCCAAGACAAGTGATTCTGAGGCCACACTGATGCCCAAAACAGCTAAGACCTTTAAGTCATTGAGCCTCTGTCTTGGACTGATGGTTGGCTGCAAAAGTTACTTTAAGAGATCAATTAATTTAAAGACATACAATCTCAGTCCTCTTGTACAAAACAGTAAATAATGTTTCAGACTGGTATACTGATGTTGCTTTTACCCTAACAAAATTGTACACCTAGAGTACATGCAAAACACGTTTTGTATTAAAATTCAGATGCAAAGGTTGTGTGTGTGTGTGTGTGTCTAAGAGCGTGTGTGTGTGTGTTTGTGTGCGTGTGTGTGTACACATATGCAAGTGTGTGTGTGTGTGTGTGTTTGTGGGCAAGAGAGAAAACTGGCTTGGTTCCCTCATCCATGGTCTCCCTGCTAAGTTGCTGATTCCACACCTCTCCTCACTGTCATGAATCAGTTACCACTCCCCCCCGTATCGATGAGTAACCGAAGCATTGACGTGTTGCGCATGAATTAGAGCTATCATCAGCCCTCGCTGGGGCTGGGCTGGGTCACAGGGAATGGGTGGGGATCAGGGGCGCATATTGATCCCCTTCCTTTGAAAATAAGAGTGTGCTGAGCTTGGCGTGAACATTCTTTGGAAAGAGCATTGACTCATCGGGATAGAAGAAAAAATGCGGTATATAGGAAGGCTTTGAGGTAGGACCAGGAGATACAGCCTGCTCCCCGAAAGGTTTTTCATTCAGCATTGATTGCATTTCATTGCATTTCCCCTCTGTTTTATTCTCGGAGCTGTCTGTCTTTATTCTTGTATTTGTCTGGATGAGTCTCATTGGTAAAGTCAGTCAGTGCTTTTCTGCACTCACGGCAAGTCTACATTATGAGCAATGTCTGCCACCTGTCTCCATTTGCCGGTGTGATCGGACACACTGAGGGAGTACAGGCAAGTCACCTTGAAGTATCATTAGGGTGCAGAGTGCTTACAAATCTGCCATGTTGTTACAGGCTATTTTCTGTGTGAGCTGTGATGCAGGGAGGGATGGGGGGATGGGGGGTAAGGGGGTGGCTGGGGGTATGGGATGCTGCAGCTGCAGGTTAATGGTTTGTACTTTGGTCAGGGGTGAGATTGGTGGGACTGGTTATCAATGTGGTGGTGGTGGTGGTGGAGTGGGAGGGGGGCGGGGTCAACCCCCTCTGCCTCTTCCCTTCCCCTCTGATTGCCTCTGTCTGCGATTGCTGCTAGGTCCTCCTTAATGTTACTATGCTCTTAACATCTGGGTTCACAGCAATACTGTATGCTCTGGACTGTAACAAACAGTGGTTAAAAGACCAAAAGTCTCTGCTGTGATCTGGTGCTCAGGGCATGAGGTAACACTTTGCAGGCTCCCCTTATCTGCATGTGGCTTCCTGACGAAATATGTTGTTTTCTGTGCATTGTGCAATTAATTGTGTGTTGTACATGTAATTGTGTTTGTGTTGTGTGTGTGTGTGTGTGTGTGAGAGAGAGAGAGAGAGAGCTCAGCTAGTGTGGATGCTCAACTGTGTACTCATATGTGTTTGACAGCAAGTTTCTGCATGCAGTGCCTGCAGGCGTTTGAGCAACACTTGAATGATACAGTATAGTATACTGTTTGTTTTGATCTGATCAACCACAAGTTATCAGACACAACACACACAGGAATTTAATCTCTGGTGACATTACTTATTCACTCATGGCAGAAAGTATGGTTCATTTTAGCGAATAGGTAGACGATCCTTTGAGCGTGGTAGGGCTCTCCACAGCTGTTCAGAGTTCATAAATAGTAACATGATACGCAACCATTGGCAGTTGTTGAGATTGTTTCAATTATTTATATCTCCTTAATATATGATCTGTCTAGTTGCAAATCACATTGTGGACGAATGGGTTTAACGTTTTGAATTATGTTTTGGGATATCCTTCAGGCACCACAAGAACCGCTAGGAAGCGAAAGTACTGAAAGTGATCTCCTGACGGGTGATGCCAGTTTCATGAGTAATTTAAACCAGTAAACCGACCTGCCAGGCACTGAGGCGCTGCTACACTTTTGTAGTGTGTCTGGCCCTTTAAATAAGCCGCGCGCCCATCCTTCAGGGAACACTGGAAGGACTGCTGGGGAGACAAGGGCCGTTGTCTGGCAGGGCATCGTTAATTACCGAGCCAGTGAAAAAAGGGGACCATAAAAAGACATTCTCGTTCTGCCAGTGGCGGCCCGATGACACTGAAACGGAACGCTCTGTAGCCACACTTCGTGGTCGGGTACACGGCTCACAGAGACGTTGAGTGAGGAGAGAGGAGTGACGGCGGACCCTCATCAGTCGTCGCGCGTGTTTGTTGTGCCAGGCCAGCTGGGTAAACTCTCCTGCCTCGCTCAGTCAGTATTCAGAGCCACGTATGATGGAAAAAATTAAGTAGTGTGCGTAAACGCGCAAATGATTTTAAATTGAAGTCGGCATCAGCACTCACAAGCTTGAAATTCGGCTCGGCGTGTCGGAACACTTCCACTGCCTGTATGCAAGGCAGGTAAGTGGTGTGACTGTGAAGGCTTTGCCTACTTTAAACTGGAGATACCGGTATCGTATAAGGTTTAGCGCAAAAGGTGGTCAACTTTACGCTGTTTGTCTGACCGCGGTGCATCCATCAGCACATTCTATAGAGAGGGTCTCGTGGGCGTCGCGTGCGTTGTGTACTGGTGACGGAGCATCGAGCGTAATGAAAGGAGAGTGGGGTTGGGGATGCGAATGGGTGTTGAGGGGAGGGGGGCGTTGTTTAGAATGGGAAAACGTCATTAACATCGAGCGCAGCTTACATCAGCATACAGAAGCGTTTGTATTGCCACCCACACTAAACTGTACACCCCACATCTTTATGTCTCCCCTTGTCTTCCACACACACTCACGCTAGCCTCGCCTCTTTCCCATCAATCGAACGGTGCAGGACCTGCTTGCTCGTCCGCCGGTTACCGCAAGGCAGACGATGAGATGTCCGGAACCACTTCACAGGCGGACCCCGTAGACGCCACTGCGAGGACGGTCTTCCTCAACCACCCCCAGAACACCAAGTTCTGCGACAACCATGTCAGGTAAGAATTATTTATCTTCATCATGATTATTTGAAACTCAAATATACTCATTGCGAGAGTGAAAATCCAATATGCATACAGCCCTTGTCAAGACCACTGTTTAACCAAAGACAAGTGAAGAGGGTCAGATGGGGGTGAACTCTGCAGCACCATACACGTCACAGTAAAGTGCATTGTATTTTATAACAAAGCATTTTTCCAGCTTGTTTAACATCTTTACATATCTGCTTCATTTGTGTTCTGGTTGCTGCAACTGAGGTCACTTAGTTATTGTCAAAATATGTTATCATGACACCGCTAAGGGACTTGACTTGTCCCCTTCTTTTTCCTCATCGGTATGCCTCTGTTTTTTTTTTTTTGGAGGGGTTTGCATTTGTTTTCTTGTTTGCAAACATAAGGCCATTCTTTTGTCTGCTGCTGTGGGCTTTGTTTAGATGCAACAGGGTTCTTTCCGAATTTCACACAGGGAATATTCAGGAACCACCTTGTGTATGGCTTTGTGAATTGGGTTATGCTTTTAAAAATGTTCACATCTCGGATGGTACCCCTTGGTCCGAGGAGCTTTTCAGTAAATTGTTGCTAAATAAGAATAGATGCGATTGGCTGGTGAACAGAAGGAAGTGTGCTAAATTGTCATTACCCTGAGAGTGCTACTAATGATGCCAACACATCCTGGAGTTTGATATCAGGTGGTAACTGTGCTACTATTACTATGGGAAGCAGTTTTTACAAAAAATTAGGGAAGGTCCTTGAAAGGTTAACACTGTCAAAATTCAGTGAGGCAGGGGTAGCCCGTGCAATGGTATCGTAGATTAATTCATATTGGTTCAGTGCTCATGGATAATCAGGGTAAAGTCCGATCTTAGGTGATTTCTCGAATCCGCACCCATCTCTTCCCCCCTTAGGTCTGTGTCGGCATTGTCTAGACTATAAAACAAAGCCCGTAAACAAGGCATTCTTAAAACATAACTTAGTGACTCAAAAATTCACATAGGCTTATAGGACAGTAGGCAGCGAGTAAAAAGGAGTATTTTCATTTCTGAAACTTGTCACATCACTTGACACATTCATTGACTATTCATTTCTTGTCAGACTCCTGTCAGACACTCCAGTGGTCGCATCCATGCTAGTACCCTCACCTCATCAGCTGTGTCATGCCGGGACTGATTTTAGTTAAAGGCAATGAACATAGTTTAATTACTCAGCCTGGAAGTTCCAGAGGGAAAGGTCATCTCTTCATAAATCATTCAGGAGAATGTATAGCCTAAAGAAGAAGATTACCACTCAGGTCTCTTACATTAGTTTTAACTCTGAGCACTTAAAGCCTCTTTCTGCTCAGAAACACTTTCAGAGTGAATGCACTTAAAGCCCATGCTCCTGTTCCTGTTTTCCTGAGAACTGAGCATCAAGTAGAACCAAGAATCTAATGCGTCAATCTACTGGAATCACAGGCCTTGGACCTTATCAATTTCTCTTATCAATGCTGGCATGTTTTTGAAATCAGGGGCAATTGGTCTTTCTGAAAGTCAAATTGAAATAGACAACTTAGTTCTCAATAGTTTACCTCATTCTAATGAACCATTGTGACCACGGTAGTAATATAGGCCACATTATAGGCCAATGTGTTCATATTAAAAACCAGTGTGTGAGAAATGATGAAGATAAAGATAAGCTGGCTCAACAATGGCATCAATATTGATAAAATCCTATCAGTTCCCACCCCTTGTGTGTGTGTGTGTGTGTGTGTGTGTGCTCCTCTCCTTTTCTGTACTCCACCTTTGTACATGAGTTTGGATGTACTCCCATCTCTGAAGACTGAATCTGGCTGAGTAATTAAATCACTGACCCCAGAACAGTGACAGTCTTCTCCTGCCACTTGGAGAGGGGTGATCATAGTGTGAGGGATACTGATGTCAGTGATTGACGGGATTGGTGGAAGGCTGCTGGTGCATATTGAAATGGCTCCTCAAGGGCGCAGTTGCGGGTGAGAGCATTTGTCAATGCATTTTTAAGATTTAATTTTTCCACTCAAAGGGCTCTATTTCGGCCCCTGTGATGAAATTAAGGTGGTGTCTGTTACATGGGGCCTATGGCTGGTGATTGGTTAATGCAAGGTCATGGAGACGTTTATGTTTGGATTGTACCCGCCCCCGTGGTCGGCCTTTGTCTGCTTGGCTCCCTGTCTCTGCCAGACCTTGCAATCCCCAAGGAGAGAGCTGCAATTGATTTCACTCAAGATTAAAGCTGGGTTTGCTGGACACACACACACACACACACACACACACACATACAAACACACACACACACACACGCACATAAAGTGTATATACACACACACACACATAAAGTATATACACTCACACACACACACACAAACACACACACATACATAAAGTATATACACTTACACCCGCACACACACATTTTTGAAGTTAGATGAGTTGTTGCGCTGTTGCTTGCCTCGGCTCTGCCAAGTGTTAAAGTGTGTGTGTCATCTAAAGCACACTCTTTGCTCTTTGGTATATCACAATTCATTCCTGCTTGTGTTATGTCCCTGATGTTAGTACTAGTCATGAGTATTCATTTCAATAATCATTGAAATGATGATGATGATTATGTTAATGATGGTGATGATGATGACGATGATGATGATCAGTTAAACACTTCATCATCCAGTCAGTTGCATCACTCTCAGTCGGAGAGATGTTGGCTTTTTCTGTGCCTGTAGTTGCCTATATGGCTTGTTACACTTGACTTACACATTTATTTATGTAATTACACATTTATTTATGTAATTACACATTCATATATGTAATTACACATTTCTTATCCTCATCTTACCACACCTGACTTTACTCTGAGAGGTCTCTACAGTGCCCACCCTCCGTTGCGATATATGGCAAGAAGAGGGAGAGAAGTAGCTCTTGACTAGGCTGGTTACTTCATCATTTAGGCCGCTGTTTTACTTTGCTTTTATTTTTCTAATGCACATTGAACGACCTCTGCATATGAACTCCACTATATAGATAAACGTACCTTGCCTTGGTGCTTATCTGTATTCTGAGCAAAGACTCTGGACAGGTGTAGCTCATAACTCCGCTGCTTTTTGGGCCATGCTGCCATACGTTATAGAGTTGTCTCTAAAGCAAGATAGAGAATAGAGTGTCACCCAGTCCAGTGGCCTGTCTATCTGTCTATCTGTCTATCTCTTTACACAATCGGCATGACCATGGGCCTTACCCCCCTGAGACCTCCAGGGCACAATCAGTGCACCAGGCGACAATGTGGTCAGATGGGGTGATCTGGGTGTCTGTGTGTGTGTGTGTGTGTCAGGTCTGTGATGTGCCTTAATTCTGATCAAGTGATTAGTGTAATGGCAGGAGTAACTGGCAGGACCATATGTGATCCGTGAATCAGGTCAAACAAGGGGAATGTATGTCACATCACAGGGAGCTTTGAGTGGTTACAGGTCATGTTCTGTACTCTGTGTGGGTATGTGTATGTGTATGTGTGTGTGTGTGTGTGTGTGTGTGTACAAGACTGTTAAGCATGTGAGGCTATGAACCTGGTTCTAGGAAGAGCCTCAAGGTGGTAAATGTCAAGCCTGATTACACTGTAACACTTCAGACTTGCCAGTGTTGTGCTAGCATACATACACTGTTCACAGCACATGCAGTACAGACAAATGCCATTGCACTACCTTCCTTTTCTTTGTTTCATCACACACACACACACGCACACACACACACACACACACACACACACACTCTTACACCTCTTGAGAATTTGGGGTGAAAGCTGGGCATTCAGCCCTCAGGAGATGGCTAATTTACAGCAATCTCTCTATTTTTAGTTGTCCCAAAAACCTCTTACTGTGTTGCACTTTAGCTTAGGTGCTTGATCGATACATGTGCTGGACTGACAGCCTTGGCTCCTAAACAATCCCAGCATTCTTTAAGGGGGCGTCTGTAGACTATGTTTAGACCTGTGGATGGACATGTATTGATTCCATTTCATGCTTGTGTCTAGAATAGAGGCAAATTGAGTGCCAAGGTGCTTGCTTTTAGGATGGGTCAATTCAATGCCGTCTTAATTAGGTGTATTTTTAGAACAAGGTGAGTGCTCCTGTCTGAATTCAGCCTTGTTTGTTTATTTGTTTTTATTTTTGTCCTTGCCCTCCCCATGCCTCCCGTGCACCTCCGTCCATCAGCACGACCAAATATGGGATCCTCACGTTCCTGCCGCGATTCCTGTACGAGCAGATCCGGCGGGCGGCCAACGCCTTCTTCCTCTTCATCGCACTGATGCAGGTACCTGCTCTGTTTCTGCACCACACCACCACACCGCACTGCACCACACTCCAACACGGCCAACTCGGCATCACAGCCTACAGTTAGCCACAGGGGAACATCTCTTCCTCCTACCCAAGCTTACTGTCAGGGGGGGCTGAGAAAGATGGATGAAAAGATAATTTAGTACTGCTGAAGGAAATCTGGGAATCCAGGAGTTTGCCAGACACACACACAGAGCACTATAATAGCACTCACATCACTAAAACCATAAGGGTTGTAGGGTAGAAGGTCGACAGGATACTGGTGCTTCAGGATTGGTTGTAGCTGAGAGCCTCAATTTGTAAAGTGTTTGTTTCTGTGCCTGTAACACTCAATGGCTGACCTACTCCCCAAAACAATGCCCTATTACCAGGCTAAAGACAGCTGGTTAGCCTGGGAGGATTGTCTCTTCCTCTGATGTGTACCTGACCCTGCTCTGGCACGTATCGTGGACCAGGGAGGGGATCTGTTTCAGAGTCAGCTGCAACCTAAGTAGCTGTTCCCATTTGTTGTTGTCATCGCCGTTCCCACTGTTTTCAGTCCTGCCTCTGTTTCCCATACACTCAACACGCTGTGTTGTCTGTATTAAACACACAGATATTTCAGATATTCCTCTATGCAAGTTATGTTCTCATGTTAGTGTTGATGTTAATTTACCTCCATACTTCAACAGAAAAGGATTCTAAGGATTCTATCACACTGTTAGAATAAAGATTTTTGTGATAAAGTTTTTTGATCAATTATTTGCAATTTACATTTGCCAAATTAGATCTAAGTTGAAAGATAGCTCAAATGCATTGCGGTGTCAGTCTTTACCCAAGCGCTTGCTTTCGGTGTTTGCTTATTTCCTCATTATCTATCAGAGATGCATAATCTTTTGAATAATTTATTTAATAAGGACTACGTAGACATCTAACATCACACTGCCGTTTGTGAGCTTAGCTGAGATGGAGAAACTCTCCCTCAGAGGATCTGTAGAGCACTTCATGTCCATTCGCCTGGTGACCTTTGACCTGGATTGTTGTCATAGCTGCAAGGCAACATGGGGCTGGGCCCCCTCATGCCTGAAGACACACCATGACACTGGACACTCATGTAGACATCAGACGCGCTGAAAAATAAAACACAGATAGGGAAACAGCCTTGAGCCGCTCTGATGCCTTGATATGGACCCAGTGCAACATTAAACATTATTGGATGTTTATTCAGCTGCAAGGCAAGGCAAGTTTATTTATATAGTGCATTTTATACACAGAGGCAGTTAAATGTGCTTTACAAAGATAACGGCAAAGAACAGTGAATAACACAATAAAATGACTGAGAAAAATAGGTAAAATAAACAAAATGATTGAACAATAAAAAACATAGGAAGAGGCAGATGATGGTGTTGTCAACACATCAGCTGTTACACAGGAAATATGAACCAAAAATCATAACTTGACTGTTCTTATTTTATTGTTATATTGCCTGGCATTTATCTGAGTGTGGTGTGTGTGTGCGTGTGGTGCGTGTTTTTTTTCTCTTGCAGCAAATCCCTGATGTGTCTCCCACGGGTCGCTACACCACACTGGTACCCCTCATCTTCATCCTCACAGTGGCTGGGATCAAAGAGATCATCGAGGACTATGTGAGTCACCCTCTCAGTCTGCCTCCATCCTCGCTAATGAGCCCACGCTAACGCTACCTTCCGGCCTCCCCTTACCAGTTACAGACTTTCTGTGCAGCCAGGTTACACTGGAAATAGATCAACTTGTCTAGTGGATCTTTGGTTACACTCACTTCCCTTTTTTGTGGAGAACTGTAGGCTGTTCATTAGTGAAAGGCTAGATATGATGCCATCAGTGAGGAGAATATAGTACTGTTCAGGAACAAAATAGTAGTCTTTAAAATTATTATTGCTATTATTGCTGTTATCATTACCACTAGTATTGTCTTAAATTAGCATGAATGCAAGAATCACTCCAGTGTTACTGCTGCAGTATAACATATAAGGGTAGTTGGTGTTAAGGGCAGACGAACAGCTCAGCATCAGTTAAGCATCACATTTTTTTTCCTTTTTGGTAATTCTGTTTACAGAAGAGGCACAAAGCAGATAACACAGTGAACAAGAAAAAAACAACAGGTATGAGTCTATGTTTGTATATATGTATGTATGTGTGTGCTGATGTGCAGTGGATATCTGTCAGCCCCTCTTGTGTCTCGGTGTGTGTTTGTGACATTGTACAATAACAGCTTTGACAGTATTGATGACAAATGTTGTCTTTCAGTGCTGCGGAATGGCTCCTGGCAAACAGTTATTTGGAAACAGGTAAGCCTGTGCTAAGCCTGTCAGAACCTGATGTATGTCATTGGTCTTCAGTGGAGACCTTCAGAAAGGTTAACATGGTTAAAACAAATGATCAGACAGTTGCCTCACCTTTTGGAACCATTTCAGTGTCTGATGGAGCTGGAACCTGAAGATTTAATCAATAGTTTAACATTTTTAATGCTTACAACTTGTAACTGTTATATCCTTCTGTTGGTTTGGAAAGCATGTATTAAATAGGTATTTCTTGTTGCACTGCAAAGCTAACTTTTGTTTAGTTACACAGGGACTGCCAGTACTTTCTCCTCTGTCCCCCTCTCCTTGCACTCCTCCGCATAAAAGACATAGTCATGTCTTCCATTATCAGGCTCTCATTTGTCTTTCTGTATACTGTGTACTTTAACCTTGGTCTCCCAGCCATTTTACTTCTGCAGTCTGTGGACTGTCCACTGTCTTTCCTGCTCGCTGTCTTTCACTAATTTTCGTCTTCTCATGCATTCTCTCCTTCCATGCTGTCGTAATGCTGCTCCCTGGCCACTAGGTGGCAGTTGGGGACATAGTGAAGGTGACCAATGGCCAGCATCTCCCAGCTGACATGGTCATAGTGTCCTCCAGGTTAGCAACACAGTGTCTCTGTGTGTGTGTGTGTGTGTCTGTGTGTGTTTGTTTGAATGTTTTCATAGCAAAGTATGTGCGTGTTTTGTAGTAGTAGAAGACAGTGATGTTTTGATAGCTTTCAGTTCTGTGTGTTTAGCTGTTTTGCGTTGAAAATGCATGTCATCTTGTGATATTCACTACTCTGTCCGTCATACTGATGAGATTCCTGACTGGTCTTTCATGTCTGTACTCTCCCTCAGTGAGCCCCAAGCTATGTGCTACATAGAAACCTCAAACCTGGATGGAGAAACCAACCTGAAGATCCGACAGGTAAGCCTCATGTTGATGTTGACCATGGGTGTGTGTGAGAGAGTGTGTACATGTTTGTGTGTGTGAGAGAGAGAGAGAGAGAGAAGGAGAGAGTTTGAGCTATGTGTGTGTGTGTGTGTGTGTGTTGTGGAGTATAATGGTGCATGTGTTGAGCATAATTCGGTCAGTTTTTCAGTTTCATTTTGTTTGTTTGACAGTGTGTGTGTGTGTGTGTGTGTGTGTGAGTGTGTGCATGCATGTACTTGTGTCCCTTCTGTCATCTTCTCACACGTGCGCTGTTGCCCTGCAGGGTCTGCCCCTGACAGCCTCACTGCAGTCCCTGGAGGAACTGATGTCTCTGTCGGGTCGTCTGGAGTGTGAGGGACCCAACAGGCATCTCTATGACTTCACTGGCACATTGCGCCTGGATAACCACAAGTACTGTGCACACTTACTTGCTCACTGATACTGTAAACACTCAATAAACAGAGCCTGGCTCCACAGACATCTGCTCTGTTTCACATTTAAAGTCAAAGTTCACATCATCCACTCAGCCTGTTACAGCTTCTAGTTTATGTAGGTGGAAATGTATAGTGTTGTATACAATATATATACTTATGTACTGTATGTATATGTATATATGTATGAATTGGTTGGGGATATAACCAGCCATGTTTCGGTTGCAAATCCGAGGCCCTAACCAGTAGGCCTCTGAACATAGTCGCTAAAAATAGACATTCCGAAGATGTTTATAAACAGTGGAAATCGTGTTTCAGTCATGTTTTATTGAATCGACACGGTAGAGAGTTTTTTGTTAATGTAGTCACCATAGCAGTGTATACATAGATTCTGTAGTTTATAGATGAGTCTGATAGGGACAGATAGGTCTGGCTCTTGCTTCCAAAAGTTGCCTTAATTTGGCTTTTGTTTTGCCACTCTGTAAATATATATATATTTTTTCCATTTTAGCCCGGCTCCTCTTGGACCAGACCAAGTGCTGTTGCGTGGAGCCCAGCTCAGAAACACCCAGTGGGTTGTGGGTATTGTAGTCTACACTGGACACGACTCCAAACTGATGCAGGTGAGTCACAACACACACACTGAGCACAAACACGGGGAGTGCTTTATGCTGCTACACTGATATATACTGATGTATAGACTCATGATAGCTAATATCTTCAGCGAAGTCAATGCAAAATTTCTTAAAACAGTTGGCATTTCAGATTTCAAATAGTTGTCATTTCAAATTGAAAGTTCAGTTTTACAACTTTTTATCATTAAATTCACAAGCCACACAGTTACTTTTGTGGTTTTAGTTTACCGATGTAAAGGAGTGTGTTTTTGTATGTGCTAGGTGTGTGAGCACAGAGGGCAAGCTTGTCCAATCATTTCATTTGCGGTAATGAGAGGGAGTGCAGGTTTCGGGACGTAATGATTGTCTTACACGTGCTCCTCTGAGCTCTGGGTCGACCTGGTGACCCCACAGGGGCAGAATTACTCTCCTAAAACAACTCAAGACTCCGTTCCCTCCTCTTGGTTCCCATGTGAGGAAGTGCTACACTGAAGAATGCGCCTACAGTGAAGCTATCTGTGGTTGTTTATGTACTTTATCCTAATCATTCCTGGATTTTAAAAACAAAAGCTCATTGTAGTAGTTTCCTGAATATAAGCTGCCCTGTGTATAAACTCCAGGTCATTGTCTTATGCAAACTATAAAAGCAAATCTCTATTGAGCGCACCAGTGTATAAGCCTCATCCATGTATACACTGGTTAGTAGTAAACATTAGAATCAGCTTATCATTTCATGGAAAAATGGAATGAATTTCCTGTCCTGAAATCACCCCCCCTCCCCCAACACACACACACACACACACACACATACACACACACACACACACACACACACACGTACACACACACACACCAGTCCAACATTTACTATGAGCAAAGCTTCATAGAAGTTCATGTTCGTAATGTATCTTCTTCCTACTCTGCCTCTTTCTCCTAGAACTCCACCAAGGCTCCCCTCAAGCGCTCTAACGTGGAGCGGGTAACTAACATGCAGATCCTGGTGCTGTTCTGCATCCTGCTGGTCATGGCTGTTATCAGCTCTGTCGGAGCCGCCATCTGGAACAAGCAGCACACGGAGGAGGCCTGCTGGTACCTCTCCCGAGCAGGTATACACCAGCCCTTCCCAACATGTTAGGAACACTAGAAGGGAAAATGGAGTGAAAAAAGAACCAGGAAAAATGATACAACATAACGAAATGAGGCAAAAGAAAATAAAACTAGAAGTGAGTTTCTGTGACCCGTAGCTTTGGTCTATTTTTTAAATGTTTCAATTTTTTTTGTTCTTTTTCCTACCGACAGCACTCAGTTACATCAAACATGAGGGCTGTTGATTTACATTGGATTTCTTAAAGGACCAACGTATAGAATTTGTCTTGAATGTACCATTATGTTTGTGGCTGCACTTTTCCATTGACTTGAGATAACCTTAAAGTATTTCATCAAATAATGTCAAATAAAGGCAACCTTTGACCAAAGTGATGAGGATTGAAAGTGACTAAAAACAATCAAAAGCTAATTGGAAAATAAAATTCATAGAGATCACAAATTGACATAGGTCATATAATCGACCATCAAACCTGAAACTAATGAATGGTCTTATGCTTACACAGTGGTGACATGTCTTTTATGACATTGTAGTTTCTATACTAAGTATTATGTAACACATGAACTGAAAGCTATGTACACAGAAACGACATATTTATATTTCCATAAGGATGAGATATTGTACCAGTTGATGGCCCAAGAGGACAGTGTTGATGGTTGCCTTCTCTTCTCTCTCACTAATGGACGCAGACATGATTTGTTTACGCCTGTAATTGATCTGCCGTTTGCAAGACATTATTTAGCACTGTGTTATCTATCTGACTCTGCTTGCTTGAGCATTGCTAGATCCTTTGAAACAAAATAGATTAGATTAGATTCAACTTTGTCATTACACATGTATGAATACAGAGGAACAAATACAGTTTAGCATCTAATCAAAAGTGCATAAAGAAGAAAGTGCAATATGTACAGCATGTGCAGTATATACAGGAGTGGTTATGTACAAATACGGTCAGTGTAAAAGTAGAAATATATATGTGCAGATTATGTACTAATAAATTATTGGAGCAGTTATTTACAGATAGGGCAGTGTAAAAGATGGGTATAAATTAGTGTTAATTGGTATAAATTAGTATATAGGCAAATCTACAGATGTACAGATGTAATATGGACAAATATACAGGTGTGTAGATATTAATAGTATGTATATACAGATGTAGACAATGGTGCTAGCAATTTATGTCTACATATATCTTTTATTTATATGTGTGTGCATGTGTGTGTGTGTGTGTTTGTAGGTGACATCTCCTACAATTTCTGGTACAACCTCCTGACGTTCATCATTCTCTATAACAACCTGATTCCCATCAGTCTGCTGGTCACTCTTGAGGTGGTCAAGTTCACTCAGGCGCTCTTCATCAACTGGGTGAGTGTGTTTGAGTGTGTGTGTGTGTGTGTGTGTGTGTGTGTGTGTGTGTGTGTGTGTGTGTTTGAGTGTGTGTGTTTGTGTGTGTGTTGTGTGTGTTTGTGTGTGTGTTTGTGTGTGTGTGTGTGTGTGTGTGTGTGTGTGTGTGTGTGTGTGTGTTTGTGTGTGTGTGTGTGTGTGTGTGTGTGTGTATGTGTGTGCCGTAACAATGTGAGTAAATACTTTTCATTAAAAAAGAAATCTTACTTGTGTTCCATGTACATTTGTGTATTTATTGGTCCGTGTCTTTCTCAGGACGTTGAGATGTATTACCCTGAGACAGACACCCCTGCTATGGCTCGAACCTCCAATCTGAATGAGGAACTGGGACAGGTAACGAAGTCAAGATAATCTGGCATATCTCAATCTCAATCTGCTGTCTACAGACCCTTTATTACTCTGTTTCTCTCCCTCTCTCTGTATCTGTCTTTTCTTCTCTGTTCTGTTTTTCTCCACTAGGTGAAGTATCTGTTCTCAGATAAGACAGGAACACTTACCTGTAATGTTATGCACTTCAAGAAGTGTACAATTGCTGGCATTACATATGGGTAAGTGTATGTGTGTGTGTGTTTGTGTGTGTGTTCAGTATGTGTCCTTAGATTGGTTTTATTAGGTTTTATTAGAACACTAATAGTGTATCCTATTTGAAACAAGAACTTCATAAAATTTCCATAGTACATTTATTCCAGAAAAAGAGAAATACTGTATCTGTACCAGTATTAGTACTAGTTGTATAATGGCAGACCACACACTTTGTTTATTAGAGAGTGCTTGTGTCTTGTGTAATATTTTGTTAAATCCTAGCCGCCATTTCCTTATCTGTTAGTTGTGTGGGTTAACTTTGCCTTCCTGGTTGCAGGCATTTTCCAGATTTGGACTGCGATCGATCTATGGAGGACTTCAGGTTAGAGATAAATCAGTCCGCCCTCTTTTTATATGCTAATTACAGAATATATTTGAATCTTTACATACTAATGACCAAATGCATAATTGTGTATTTACATCAGAAGAACTTCTATCCCATCTCTCTCTCTCTCCTTCTTTTTACCTCCCTCGCTATTTTTTTTACTTCCCTTCTCCTTCCCTCTCTCTCTTCCTCCTTCAGCCATCTGCCCTCCAGCAGTAATAACTCCACTGAGTTTGATGACCCTGCTCTGATTCAGAACATTGATAAGAACCACGTAGGTGTCTCTCCCACTAACTGTATTTATGGATGGCTCTCCTCAGAGATGAGAGAGTCAACTCTTTAGGCCTGTTTCAGACTAGGCTATTATATTTATAAGAAACTTTATAACCCTCATCTACTTTTCTGTGTGTGTGTGTGTGTGTTTCATCTACAGCCAACATCTCCTCAGATCTGCGAGTTCTTGACCATGATGGCTGTGTGTCACACAGTAGTTCCTGAGCGGGAAGGAAACCAGATCATCTACCAGGCATCCTCCCCAGGTCAGATATCCAATCACACAGCCCAACCTCAAACAGACACCCAATCACCAGCCTCCAACCGCAATCAGACACCCAGTCACTAACGTCGGATTGCAAACAGACACCGAGCTACCACAACAGGGACCCAAATAAACATCCCATCAGCAGGCTGACATAGGAGAATTCCAGTTACATTTACTAGAGTCCACTGACCTAGTGCAGAGCTCTTAGCATGGTCTAGTGAAAGTGGGAAAGAGCGCCCTCACATGGACTTTCAGTGTTACTGCTGTAACCCTGGATGAGGAGATATTTTCACACAGGTTAAATCTTGGAATAAATCGATAGTGCTTATACTGTTTTTACACTATGTTACCTTAAGCCATCAGGGTGCATCAGTATTACTAATGTGTTTGAATTTGTTGTGCTGTAGATGAGGGAGCTTTGGTAAAAGGAGCCAAAGGTCTGGGCTTTGTGTTCACTGCCAGAACCCCACATTCTGTTATCATTGAAGCGGTAAGTGTCTCCATCATGGCTTGTGTAGTCTATGTGCTTGTGTGTGTATGTATAAATAGTATATGTACTGTATGTGTATGTGTGTTTAAGACTTGTTGGTCTTTCTCATTACTGTTGGTCAATTTGTGTGTGTGTGTGTTTGTGTGTGTGTGTGTGTATTTCAGAGGGGAAAAGAGCAGAGCTATGAGCTCCTGAATGTGTTGGAGTTCTCAAGGTAAAGATTTTCTCCACAGCTTCTACCCCTCAAAATAATTACAGATTCTTAACAGCCCCACAATAAAATGCAAATATATGTCTACAGTGTACACTATACCTACAATCTCACTCTCAATCTCAATAAAATCAACTTTATTATTCAGATGGTGCCTGACGAGAGCAGTTTCAGAGGTGAAAAATGCCACGTCTGAACTGTATCTGTTCTTGTCCAGCTTGTTTCTGAGCATGCTCAGTGATGTTCATGGCATCTCTGTTACAGTAACCGCAAGCGCATGTCAGTGGTGGTGAGGACTCCCAATGGGAAGCTACGGCTCTACTGCAAAGGAGCAGTAAGTTTGTGTCTGTGTTTCACACTCACACACACACATTCACACGCTCACACTCACACACACCCCCCCCCGCCACCCCCCACCCTCCTCTGTCCCACACTCACACATGCATACACACAGACGCTCTCTCTCACTTTCTCTCTCCTACCCCTCTCTTTCTCTCCCTCTCTCTCACATACACACACACACGCACGTTGGCAGCCAAATTAACATTTCAACATGGACTGTAACTTTGTCTGCTGAGAAGAATCATAATGACACGGCAAGTGCCTTCCATCCTATGCTATACTTCCATGCATTCTGATGATGTCACGCTGCATACTGATGATGTCACGGTGCATGTTAAGGGTATCATGTTTTCTCATCCAGTAATGTCTCCCTCTCCCTCTCTTCTGCTCCCTCTCTTTCTCTCTCTCCCTCTCTCTCTTCCTCTCAGGACAATGTGATCTTCGAACGCCTGGCTGAGGTGTCCCAGTACAAAGAACTGACTGTAGCTCATCTGGAGCAGTTCGCCACTGAGGGTGAGTCATCTCCTCTCCTCTCCCACTCTTTTTCCTCCTTCCCTTCCTTCTCTCCTTCCCCCGTCCTCCTCTCAATCCCTCTCTTCTGTGCCTGGCTGCCGTGACAGGTCTGCGGACGCTCTGCTTTGCTTTTGTGGACCTGGAGGAGGCGGCCTACCAGGAGTGGCTCAAGGAGTACAACCGGGTCAGCACGGTGCTCAAGGACCGGGCCCAGAAGCTCGAGGAGTGCTACGAGCTCCTAGAGAAGGTGTGGGGAGAAACTAACAAACAAACAAATAAACAAACATCTGACAAGTACTGTTTTCCAAAACGAAGAAGAACATTCCCTGGCACTCTCATGTGTAATGCTGTCAAATCATTGGGGGGAAAAAAGCTGGTCAAGGTTTGATGCAACAGAGGTCAAACTCACCAGACTCCTCCTCGAGGGTCAGGTACAGAACTATGAGCCTTTTGGAGACGGTGAAAGGAGAAAACCATCAAACCACCAATACATAGCTGCTGGTTGGGGTACTAGCTGGGGCAATATTCCTCTTGATATTCAGAGGGCAACACATATTAGGAAGTCCATACAACTCAAGGCATATCACTGGAACTATAAGAATATCTCAGCCTGTTTTTATCTGTCATGATAACATTGTTGGGCTGTCATGATAGCATTGCTGGTCTGTTGTGGTAATACTTGTTAATACAGAATTAGCACCACAGTCCGTTGGACACTGTGTCTTGACAGGGACTGCTAGATGGGCTAATACTTTTGCATCTATCACCCTACTCAGTGAAATCCTATCAGTGACCCTTAATCAGGTTTCACAGGGGATTAGGTGTGTGTGCAGCCAGTGACGTCAGGGGTGAAACACACACACACACACACACACACACACACACACTGGCTCATTGCTGGGGTAGGGAGGGTGAGGTACGGAGGCAGGAAGCAGTTGCAGACTTGATTGTTTGTGTAGTCATTTCTTTGCTCTGCAAGTTCAAATACTTTTCCAATCCGAGCCGGTCAATTCTCCCAAGGGCAAGCTAATGTGAACAGGCTGTGTCTGTGGGTGTGTGTGTGTGTTTGTGGAGGAGGTGTGTGTGTGTGTGTAATTGTGTGTTTGTTTGCTTATGTGAGCGCGTGGGTAAGTGAGTGCATGCCCACGCATGTGTTTGTGTGTGTGTGTGTGTGTGTGTGTGTGTGTGTGTGTGTGTGTGTGTGTGTGTTTGTACTGCCAGTGTGACAGTATGGAGGCCAGCAGGTGGCAGTATGGAGTTATGTTGGGGTGCAGGATTATGACACACATGCTCACACACATGCTGCTCTATCACTCACTGATGCACTGATCAGTTGAAGGGGAGGGAGGAAAGGGCATCAGGCTTGAGAAAACTACAGTGCGCCAAACACACACACACACACACACACACTGTCTGACGGTTGAAAGTTGCATGTGGAGGTGGAGATTGTTAGCATGTGTGAGTTTGTGTGTGTGGGAGCATGTAGATGTGTTTTTATTCATGCATGTGCCTCTCCCATAGTGTGTGTGTGTGTGTGTGTGTGTGTGTGTGTGTCTGTCTGTGCTTAAGGGCTTGGGTCCAGATGAGTAGCACTGGGGAGGTAGACTGTAGACCATGGGGATAATTACCTGCACCAGGCTGCCAAGAGCCCAATAAAACTCATAGTCAACAACACCACAGTGTTACCTACACATACAGAGAGAAAGAAGAAGGGAGGAAGAGAGAGTGAGAATGAGAGAGAGAGAGATGGGGGTATTTAGCCAAAGTTTATGACTGTGGTACGTATACAATGCGTAATATGGAGCACATGTGAATACTGTAGTTTCTGTCTCACATTTAACCTCATTTCTTTTTCCCCTTTTGTTCTTTATACTCTGTGCTCTCTCGCTCTCTCTCTCTCCATCTCTCTCTCTCACCCATTCTCTCCATCTCTCAGAACCTGCAGCTGCTGGGGGCCACGGCCATAGAAGACCGCCTGCAGGCTGGTGTCCCTGAGACCATTGCTACACTCATGAGGGCCGAAATCAAGATCTGGGTCCTGACAGGAGACAAACAGGAGACCGCCATTAACATTGGTGAGAGAGGGGGAGAGGGAACGAAATCTCTATAAAGAGAGAGAGAGAAACACAGACGTAGAAAGAGAGGGAGCGAGAGAGAAGAGAGAGAGAGATACAGTGCTGTAATTTTATTTTTCAAAAGTATTTTTCAGTATATTATATAAGGGATCATGAATGACACGGTGCGTTTACATCAGATATGAATGCACCGTAGGAGCGGGAAAGGGAAAGAAGAAGAAGTGATACTCTGAAGTGTAAAGGCCACGCAACTTCGTTTCGTGGCCCTATTACCACTTCTACTGTGCATTAATATTGGGTATACGCATGCAGTGGAGTTCATTATCCCACTTATACCACCATGAATGTAGTGCCATGAATGCACTATGTAGTTTTGGGAACAATTGACACATTTTAATAGCTAAAACAGGTGCATTTGCAGAACTACTTCTTTCTTTCACACATCAACTTATTCAAAACCCACTGGGATAAAGTGCCGTTACTAGGGCTAAATGCAGGGTTGCTGTGGTCAAAAGCCTGTTGTTAGT
>PYXC01000045.1:1322500-1335000 GCA_015244755.2 Tenualosa ilisha
CTTTTATGAGTGTGTGTGTGTGTGTGTGTGTGACAGAGAGAGAGTGAGAGAGTGACATACTTGCACAGAGGGGCTTTAGTGTTATAGAGAAAGAGATTGCTGTGATACAGATATGTCCATGTACAGAGGGAAATGTGTGTGTGTGTGTGTGTGTGTGTGTGTGTGTTTGTGTGTTGTGGTAAGGGTATTAACTCCTAGTGACCTGTGATGTGTCACACCAGCAACTCTCTCCTAAATATAAACCTGATGAGATTCCATTCAGAAGGACCTAAGAACACACTTACAACAAAAAAGTGTGTGTGTGTGTGTGTGTGTGTGTGTGTGTGTGTGTGTGTGTGTGTGTGTGTGTGTGTCTCTGTGAAAGAGGAGGAGGAGGCCAGAGTGTGTACTCTATGTGAATTAAGATTTCCAAAGGTTCCCAGCTCAAATGCATTAAAAACAACATTTAGTTTGGAACACTGAACATGCCACTGATGTCTGTCAGTTGGTGACAATGAAATATGTCCAAATGTTTTGGATTTTAGCTATTTTAAGCATAAAAATTGTAATTTCTGTGTTTGTGTGTATGTGCTTGTGGTGTGTGTGTGTGTGTGTTTGTGTATGTGCTTGTAGTGTGTGTGTGCGTGTGGCGGGATGGGAGGGGTTATTGTATATGTGTGTAGGCGGCAGATACCAGATATTTACCAGCATGGTTAATCTCAAGAGTGTTATTTGTGAGCTCCCATGAAAAGGTGACAGACGGGGCTCCATTAATCATTATAAGACGGAGGTGCTGATTTGGGACCAGTTGACTCTGGCTGCTTAAAACTCCACAGCCAGCAGACTTACAGTATGTCTGCTGTTCTGGAGTAATGTCCCAGACTGCAGCACAGACTGGAGCGACTCAGCACTGGATCTGGGCCATATCCATGCCATATCTGGACTTGGGTGACTGACTAATTAATTACTAATTAGACAATTAGATATAGTTTGGTTTCCATCCAACTTCTTAATGTTAAATCTGACCACTTTCATGGGAAATCCAAAGTGGAAATACTCCTGTAAAATCATGGGAAAATCTGAACAGAGAGGTGGTGGATGAACTTTCAATTCACTAAGGATGTAAAGCAACAGTAAATGGCTGATAATGAATGGTTTAGTCACATCTAGTTGTGACTGTTAGTGCTTTTTAGCCACACTTCTCATGAACTGGTTTAAACTGTGAATGAATGAATGAATGAATGAGTGTGAAACTATGCGAAACACAGTTAGTAAGGACATCATAGTTAGCATAGCTAGTAATGGCTATTGTCATTAGCTTAGGTTATGACACTGTGAAGCCTTTGTCCACGCCTTGGTTCAGGGCCACTTAATTAAAGTTTTTACAATGTATCAGTTTTCAGTGAAGGAGGAAGACCTGGACAGTGAGTTAAACGTCAAGTCAGGTTAAAATGTTCATTCGTTTCTCTCTCGTCGGATGCAACCTGCCATGGTACTGATTATTATAGGCCATTATCTGTGCAGGGGGTTGGAGTGTGTGTGTGTGTGTGTGTGTGTGTGTTTGTATTGGGGGGTCAGTTGACTGGGGGTTGATTGGGGGTGGTTAGCGTCTTTGTGTCGGGTCTTTGGACTGTTTGCTGTGACGTGGACTAAATGACAGGGACGTGCTATTTAAACAGACAGACAGACATGCACACACACACACACACACACACACATGATAAAAGTTAGGATACAACTAAAAAGTGAAATATAGAAACATAGGTGTTTTGAAGCCAGTTTCCGTGCTGTTTGCTTAAACCTGATTCTGCTGCAGACAGCCTGGGCCTCTCACACTAACCAGGGTCAGGCGCTTTGGCTGCAAGGCAGACTGTGTGACCACAACGGGTGGGTGCAGCTTAGCCGCAGAGATCTGAGTGTGTATACGTGTGTGTGTGTGTGTGTGTGTGTGTGTGGGAGAGAGAGCAGGGCGTCTGGGGGAAGCGGAGGCCACAGTCGATGCTGATGATAGGCCCTGGTGGATGGACAGTGTTTGAGACACCTCCCTTTTAATCCTACCAGGAGCTGTTATGGACCCAGTGCTGTCAATCCCCCCTCACACACACTCACTTTCTCCGTCATAAGTAGACACACGCACACACACACAGGCACGGAAACTCCCTTTCCCTGTCATGTAGGAGTTCATAAACACATAAGTCACACACACACACACACACACACACACACACACACACAAATGCTTTCTCTCTCTCACGCTTGCAATCATATTCATTCTCTTTCTTTTTATTCATAGGCAACCCCCTCCTTACTATCTTCTATTTGTCAGACACACAACACAGACCACAACTCACACACACACAAAAATACACATACACACACACACACACACACAAACACTGACGTTAGGCATACACACATTGTCTTTCCATCTCAGCGTCACACACACACATACACTAACACACTTGCATCAGCATGAATTTGTACGGCAGTTTCTCGTAACCCTCGCTGTATTTACACAATTTATACTTGACTCTAAATATGATCAGAAATCCCAGACTACTGTAAACAGATAAACCAAACTCACATAAACAGAAACACACACACACACACACACACACACACACACACACGCGCACGCACGCACGCACAATCATAGACAGCGAAGAAGAATGCCATGTCTTTGTGTCTCTCCGTTTTATGGTACACACTATGTACATGGGCCTTAAGACCCTCACACACACACACTCACACACACACACACACACTTAGTGATGAACTTGAGGCAAACTGCTGTGTTGCTTGTTTTCCTGTGTGCTGAGATCCGTATTAGTGCTTATGTGCATGTTGAGGGAAGGGGATTGACTGTGATCTGGTTTGTTGCGTGTGTGTGTGTGTGTGTGTGTGTGTGTGCGTGTGCGCGCGCGAGCATGTGTGTGTGTATGAATGGGGTACGTTGCCTGCGATCCAAAGGCCTGTTGTGGCGCATGTGTGTGTGCGTATGTGTATGTGTGTGTGTGTGCGAGTGTGTGTGTGTGTATGTGTGTGTGCCATGTGGTTCTCATTAGTGTTTGTAGGATGTTTGTTTTCTCTATTAAGCTCCTTGTGCCCATAATCATCAACCCCATCAAAACTGCCCCAAACTACATCCTCATAAACAAGCATGTCTGTGTCCTGACACACAAACAGGCACACACACACACACACGCATGCACACACACACATACACACACACACACACACATTTACACATCCACAAGGAATAAGACACGTGCACTACACATACACAGCACATTCACTCTCCATGGAATTTCATTCAGATTCATAAACACACACACACACACACACACACACACACACACACACACATACTCATTTCCATTGTTGATCAGTAGTGTTACATGCTGTGGAGAAAGGTCACTGTCCAGAGAGAGTTGCCCAACCCAGTGTAAGTGTAACAGAGACTCAGAACATTTCTCTTAGGCTCTCTCCAGTCCGCCTCCTGACCTCCTCTCTATTCTCTCTTTCTTCTCTTCTTTTTCTCCCACTGAGTCATATCACCATGTCTTTTTCCCCTCCTTCTCATTTCCTTTCATTCATCATTTCCTTTACTCTTTCATCCCTCTATCCTCTCCCTCTTTGCTGTTTCACCCAATCCTGTCTCCCCCCCCCCCCGACTATCCTCTTGACTAACCTCTCATCATCATCACCCTCTCTCTCTCTCTCTCTCTCTCTCTCTCCCTATTTCTTTCTCTCTCTTTCTCTGCCCTTATAAAGAAAGTGTGTCAGTTCTCCATCGTGGTCTCTGGAGCCCTGTAAAGGCTTAGGGTGTCTAAAGTGACAAGGTGATGTGTAACAGATGTGTGTGTGTGTGTGTGTGTGTGTGTGTGTGTGTGTGTGTGTGTGTGTGTGACTCAAACACACGAGTGTGTGTGAGGCATTGGTGTTAACAGGCCCAATGACACCACTTCAACTTTCCCCTTCAACTTCCTCAAGCCTCCCCCTCTCCCTCTCTCCAGCGTGTGTGTGTACACAAGATATGCGTTTGATCTCTCGACGCACCGGGCTGCGTGCCTGTCAGAGAGCGTGCGTGTGTGTGTGTGTGTCTGATGTTATTTGATCAGTCTGCATTGTGGGATTTTAAAGTGTGTGCTCTGGGTTTGAGATGGCAGCACATCAGACATGTTCCAGATTTGAAGTAATGGAAGTAACAGTAAAGAAAGTACAGACACAGACATTTTGATGTGATGTATGACTGCTACTCTGTGTATAATTGTGATGATTGTGTGTGTGTGTGTGTGTGTGTGTGTGTGTGTGTGTGTATGTGCATAATGACTGTTTAAGTGGTGAATGTCTGTGCTGATTTGTTTGTTTGTGTGTGTGTGTTTGTGTGTGTGTGTAAGTGTGTATGTTGGAGAGAGAGCGGGAGAGGAAATGAGAGAACGAAAGGGGCTTTAAGACAAAGAGATACAGTTAAAGTAGAAGTTAAGCTTGATCAGTTGTTAGCGGATGTGTTATCCATAGCCACATAGACAACTGGTAACGCCTGACCGTTTGTGAGGTGGTGACATTACCGTTGCCCCACCACGCCCAATTAACACAGATGTATTTGTGTGTGTGTGTGTGTGTGTGTGTGTGTGTGTGTGTGAGAGAGGCAGAAATCCGGTTCCCTCTGTTAAGCTTTCTTTTCCTTGTCTGCCAGGCTACTCGAGCCACACTGACAGCCCACTGCTCCTCGCTTGGAGATTCTCTGGGGAAGGAGAACGAGCTGGCCCTCATCATTGATGGACAGACGCTCAAATACGCTCTCTCCTTCGAGGTGCGCCAGGCCTTCTTGGACCTGGCACTGTCATGCAAGGCTGTCATCTGCTGCAGGTAACTTCAACATGTCACAAAGACACACACATACACACATACACCTAGATTACCTTATTAAATGAATTTGTGCATTCTTGTACAATCTAGGTAATATGTGGCGTTTCCTGGTAATTCTGTCAGTTCTGAGTTGAAATGATCAAAGTCAACATATATACACTCTCCAGGCAGCATACACACATACTCCCATCTATATGTGGCCAATGTATGCACACACACTGACACACGTTGAACCATGCCTTCACTGAAATGTCCCTATCCACAACCTATACACACAGGAGCATTATCACATGTGCATGATCTTGCATATACTTTATGCTTGCATATATACACAAATACATGCCCAAACACACACTGTCTTTATGAACATGAAGTGCAGGTCACAGACAGGGAAATCTCAGAAAGAAGTCATACAGACTCCAACAGCACACACTAATAGAAAACACAAGGTGATATTTTTGTGTTAGTGTAAATATGTATGACGGTAATGTGGGTCGTGTGGTTGGGATGTATTAAGTGTGTGTGTGTGTGTGTGTTAGAGAGAGAGAGAAAGATTATGTGTTCAAGTGGTGCTGGTGGTGCTTGTGAGGGCATTTGTGTGTGTGTGTGTGTGTATGTGTGTGAGTGTGTGTGTGTATGCGCATAAGGGGGATGTCATAGACAAAGAGATACAACTCTGTGTGTGTGTGTGTGTGTGTGTGTGTGTATGTGTGTGTGTGTGTGTGAATAAAGGTTGCAAGTTGCCCAGGGTAAGTAAATAAGTAGTGATAATAAAAGGCTGGCATGCATAACAGAGATGTGAGAGGAGGTAATATAATACAGTGGGCTGGGTGGAAATGTCAGACTAATGACTCACTTACTCTTATTATCCCAGAATAGACACAAACACACACACACACACACACACACACTAACACAGAGATACACGCACACTAACACACACTGACACACAAACAAATGCTTTGTAGTCTTCCGCGCCCCCCAAAAAAACCCAAAACAAAACAAGAAGTGCACTGTGTCTTGTCCGCTGCTTGTAACCATATGCATGGAGGAGAAGAGGGTTTCCTGCAGCACAGAAATGGCACAGAGAACAGAAGAAGCAGCTTTAAAAATCATTTCCCCCCCTTTTTTTTTTTTTTTTTTTTGTTACGTTAGATTTTGTTTCCGTGCTAATAATCCAGAATCTGTGTGCGTGTGGTGTGTGTGTGTGTGTGTGTAAAGAGAGAGTTTCTGTCTTAGAAAGGGAATAATTGACTTGCTGTTGCGTAAAGGCCATATCCGGACTCAAGTCTCCAAGGCATAAGTTACAAACTGCCCACCTCCCCAAATCACACACATACACTCACACACACTCCTTCTCCCACCAGAGCTATTAAACCCCATCTTCTGATGTGACTGTGATGGCCTCTGCCTGGTGCTGTGCGTGTCTGTCTGTGTGTGTGTGTATGTGTGTTTGTGTCTGTGCGCGTGTGTGTGTGTGTGTGTGTGTGTGTGTGAGCATGTGCACATGTCTGAGCATCCGTGTGTGTGCATATTCTCCATGCATGGTTTCCTGAGTTCACACTGTGTTTGTTTAAAGAGCCACTTTTGCCTCGTTGTTTTCTGCTCAATTCCAGCATGAAGAACATTTACTCCTCTCTTTCATCTCAGCATAGCCCACACAGACACTGTGTGTGTGTGTGTGTGTGTGTGTGTGCGCGCATGAGTATGTGCGTGTGTGTGTGTGTGTGTGCGCGTGTGAATATGTGCGTGTGTGTGTGTGCGTGTGAGTATGTCTGTTTGCGTGTGCATGTGTGTGTGTGCGCACATGAGTATGTGCGTGTGTGTGTGTGTGCGTGTGAGTATGTCTGTTTGCGTGTGTGTGTGCGCACATGAGTATGTGCGTGTGTGTGCGTGTGAGTATGCCTGTTTGCGTGTGCGTGTTTGTGTGTGCGCACATGAGTATGTGCGTGTGTGTGTGTGTGTGTGTGTGTGTGTGTGCGGGTGTGTATATATTCGCCTGTTTTTTAGTGTCATTCTCAAATAGTTGTGGTGCCTGTGGTCCTTATTCAGTGTTCATATATAATATTCCATAACACTCTCCACGCCCACACACACACACACACACACACACACACACACACACACACTCACCCTCACACTACTAACACAGAGTATTGTATCTCTTCTCTTAACATAAAGCACAAAAAGGCAGGGTTCTTACCCCTGGGGTTTCCCCAGGATATGCTCTATTTAAGGATGCCTGTGTGTGCATGTTTTGTGTGTGTGTGTGCACTAAAGAAAGAAAGTGTATGAAGCGGTGTGTGAGTGAGTGGATGGGTGGGTTAGTGTTTGTATGTATGTGTATGTGCTTGAGAAAGACATAGAGAAAGGGAAAGGGAAGGGATATTGTGTGTGTGTGTGTATTTGTGTGTGTGTGTGTGAGAGAGAGAAAGAGAGTGGGGGGTGAGAGAGAGAAAAAGATTAGATTATCTATGATTGAAAGCAATGCTCTGTGTTAGATCGTATATACGTGTGTGTGTGTGTGTGTGTGTGTGTGAGCAAGAGAGAATGAGAGATAAAAAGCAAGAAAGACAGGGAGAGAGAGTGAGAGATAGAGAAAGAGAGAGAGAGAGAGAGAATGTGTGTGGCTCCGTGAGACAGTAGACCACCCAGCTCTGTTGTTTGAGCTTGACCAGTGAAGGTTGCGTTTCCAGCAGCTCCGGTCGTCACTCCAGCACATGAGCCACTGACTGCAGACAGGTGTGTAAGCCAGAGTAGGAAAACAACAACAACCCGCAGGAGCAATGACAGAGAGGACAGGAGTGGAGAGAAAGAAAGGGAGAGAGGGAGAGAGAAAAAGAGAGTGAGAGAGAGAGGGAGGGAGAGAGGGAGAAAGAAAGTGTGAGAGAAAGCGATAAGGGGACAAAATGTCAGAGTAACTGATACTTTGTCAAAATCCCAATGGTGCAGTGTCCCTTTTCTGAGTTTTATGCTACACACACACACACACACACACACACACACACACACACATACTGTGTATGTGCCCTGAGCAGCCCTTTCACCATTGTAGAGAATCCAAACCGGTTTGAACGGAGTGCTATGGCTTTTGTTGGCGAGGTGAAAACAGCACATTGGGTTTCACGCTGCCTTTTGCAACCCCATCCTGGAGTGCATGCAGCCATTTTGGCTCAGACTCAGAACCCTAGAGAGCCATAGAGGAAGCCATTTTGGCTCCAGATCAGTTGTGGTCGGCACAGAACAATGGGGAAAGTGAGCTATAACACAGAGGCATGGACCTAAGGGGACAAGGGGATAAATGACATTAGCTGAATAAAGTTTGCCCAAGTGTCCAAAAATGAGCAAACATGCAGAATGTATTACACATACACTCACACACACACACCACACACACACACACAAAAACACACACACACACACCACACACACATACACATACATATATATACATGTACCCATCAGTTATTTATTTACATAGTATTAAAGAGATATGCCACTGTTTCGTCACTGTTTTTCCACCTCCCCCAGAGTTAAACAACTTTTTGTTTTACTAAGTTTTACTAAGACTGACGGAAAATAAATTATGGTGATTTTGTATTTTTGAGAGTAGAAATGTGAAATACACAGACTATTTTAAACCCTAAACACAGTGATGGTAACATTGTCTGTGTGTGTGTGTGTGTGTGTGTGTGTTGCAGGGTGTCCCCTCTGCAGAAGTCTGAGATAGTGGATATGGTCAAGCGGCACGTGAAGGCCATTACACTGGCCATCGGTGATGGTGCCAATGATGTGGGCATGATCCAGACGGCTCACGTTGGCGTGGGCATCAGCGGCAATGAGGGCATGCAGGCCACCAACTCATCAGACTACTCTATCGCACAGGTGATTACACTCACACACACACACACACACACACACACACACACACACTGTTATGCTTCACAAAAATCAAACTGGAGGACGCAAAGTTGCTGCATGCTCACACACAGACACCATGTGATACATGACACACATCAGACATTACTAGTTTCAGAAGACAAGACTGGTCTTCAAAAGACATGGCAATCATGTGCACATTATAGGATATCTACCACACCCCTTTCACACATACACTCACACACACACACACACACACACACACACACACACACACACACACACACACACACACACACACACACACACACACACACAGACAGACACACACACACAAACAGACAGACACACACACACACACACACTAATTTCTGACTGCTTCAATACACAAGTTTTACCACAGGGCTCACACATCACACGCACACACACACACACACAGACCAGACGTCTGCCCATGATACCGTCTCTGGTCTTGTAGTAGTAATGATTCACATGTGTTCTTATGACTGCTCTTGTGGTTTCGGGCACATTTTGGTGGGGGTAGAATCATTCTCTCTCTCTCTCTCTCTCTCTCTCTCTCTCTTCTCTCTTTCTCACTCTGTTTAATTTTTTTCTTTCTCCCCCTCTAGTTCTCATACCTGGAGAAGCTGTTGCTGGTCCATGGAGCCTGGAGTTACAACCGCGTCACTAAATGCATCCTGTACTGTTTCTACAAGAATGTGGTGCTGTATATTATCGAGGTGTGTGCCCAGGCCCCCATCCCCCCACCCCCAGGCTGGTTATGGTTCATTTCATGCTAAGCTAGTGGAGGCTGGTCTGTGGTTAAGTTTGTCCTTTCTGTGTTTCCGTCCTTATGTTCTGGCTACTGGAATGTGTGTGAATGTGAGTCTGTGCTCGGTGAACTTCTTAGGCAGAGTAATCAGGTTACCTCAACTTTGCCTCGACCTTACACATACACGCACACACACACATACACATACACATACACACACACGTACACATACACACACACACACACACGCACACACACACACAGGGTTCTCTCTCTGTGTCTTTGTCCTTGTCTGATACACACACATACATTAAGGGAGACATTCTGCAGCTGTTTGCTGAGGAGTTTGACAGTGATGGATGAGGTGCCCTACTAGTCTCTGCTTTCTGTCACATTTGTGCAGTCTCCTCTTCTCTTCCCCCTTTCCCCCTCTCTCTCACTCTCACTCTTTCTTTTTCTCTGTCTCTCATTTTTCTTATGTATTACTCTTTCATTTTATTTGTATCTATGCCCTAGTCTTCTCTCTCTTTTCTTGTTTTCTTGTCCTTTAATCATACTCTCTTTCTTTCTTTGTTTTACTTTCTCTCTCAAACACACACACACACACACACACACACACAAACATATATATATATATATACTGTACATACACAGCCGTGCTCTAGATGACAGAGTTACCAGTATGTCTGGTCCATTACTGGGTGAACCCAATCTTTTTGGGTCAGTAACTGTGTGTGTGTGTGTGTGTGTGTGTGTGTGTGTGTGTGTGTGTGTGTGTGTGTTTGTGTGTGTGTTGGACAGCTGTGCTCTTCCCTCCCCCTGTTTTAAGGATGTCAGCAGGTGCAGGTGGAATTTGACCGGCCCTCAATTCCCATTGGGACGAGTCTGTGACTTTATACCTCCCTGCCCTTGTGTGTGTGTGTGTGTGTGTGTGTCTGAGGGGTTGCAAGTTTGAGATATTTTTATTGATTCATTAATTTGCACTCTAAATTAAAAATGCTTTCATATGTAATGTGCTTTTGTGTGTATGTGTGTGTGTGTTGAATGTGGTCATTGTGGGCTTGCCAGAATTTTGTGTGTTCATGCAGCATGTGTGTGTTCTGCTTTTGTGTGTTGAGCATCATGTGTGATATGTGATTCTGGGAGAGAGAGCGAGTGTGTGTGCCTGTGTGTGTGATTGTTGTAGGGGATTAGTTGCCTGCATAGAGGAGCTTCCAAGGTCAAAGGTGACAGGCTGGCTATGTGTCCACAGCGCAAAGGCAGGATGGGAAATGTGTGTGTGTGTATGTGTGTGTGTACCTGACCTCTCCCAAGGGCTACCATGTATATGTGGTGATAAGGGTCATTGCTTTTCAGTTTTCCTGTGAACATACACAGTGCACTCTTGATGTCACACATGTACACACACACACACATTCCATTCCATAGGCCTGTCATCCTCTCACCTCTCTCTCTGTCTTGTTATGATCACCATTTATCCCTTTCTTTGTTTCCCTCTCTCATCCCTCTCTTCTTTTGTCCTCCTCAGCTCTGGTTTGCCTTTGTGAACGGCTTCTCTGGGCAGATCCTGTTTGAACGCTGGTGTATTGGCCTCTATAACGTGGTAAGCTCTCTCTCTCTCTCTCTCTCTCTCTCCCTCTCTCTGTCTCTCTCTCGCTCTCTCTCTTTCAGAGAAGCGTCATTATAATTCAATTCAATTCAATCTTTATTACAGACTCGCAGCACGGTCCATACCACAAAAAAATAAATAAAAAAAAACTTTTTTATGACTGTTTTTACTATTGAATCAAATAATGAATTCAGGATAACTTAAAGTCATAAAATGCACAATTGGTTTGATTATTCGCCCCACTAATAGCAAAATGGGCAGAACTAAAACTACCACTGTGACTGCCTCTACTCTCTTCCTCCCTCCCTCCCTCTCTCTCTCTCTCCCTCCTCCTCTCTCCATCGTTTTTGAAATCAATTCCTCTCACCTACGCTGTCTTTCTTTAGCCTCTCAAATTCCATTTCAAAACCCCTTTATTAGCATGACTGTAATTGGATATCAAGCATCACCCTCTCTCTCGCCTGCGCCGTGTGGGACTGTAAAAGTCTGACACTCGATGTGTGCGGCGCATGAGTGAAGCCACAGAGCCCATGCTGTGGGGGAGTTGCGTATAAACAGTGACTTGTTGTGGCCTGGGTCTAAAGGATACAGTCTAATTGCAAGTGATTATGGGCATGACGTGGAGCCACTGTCTGTGGGAAAGGAGTGTAATTCTGTGAAAGTGTGTGATGACAAAGTTTATTATGCGTACGCGTTCACATCACATGTGTTTACGGTGGCTAAGTAGTCTTGTCTTAATCGAATTTTAATTTACTGTACCCAGATCTGTGATTCAATTTGTGGTCATGCCACGTGAAAGTGAGTTCAAGCATGTGTATGTGCGTTTTTAATTTTGTACCTCTGTGTGTGTGTGTGTGTGTGTGTGTGTGTGTGTGTGTGTGTGTGTGTTACAGATCTTTACAGCATTGCCTCCTTTCACACTGGGAATCTTTGACCGGCCGTGTAGTCAGCAGAACATGTTGCGCTTTCCCCAGCTCTACCGCATCACTCAGAATGCAGATGGCTTTAACACCAAGGTACACACACACAAACACACACACACACACACACACACACACACACACGGTTGTATGGGTTCCATCCTGAAGCAGACCAAAAGAGACTAAAACATGTAAGCATGCCCACACACACAGATGTATAAATGTGTCTGTGCGTGTGTGAGTGTGTGTGTGAGCGCGCAGGCATGCACGCTTGTGTGCGTGCGCGCCAGTGTGTGTGCGTTTGTGTGTGCAAACACACACATTCTCACAGACAGAGACAGATCAAAAATAGTCTCAGACATAGATCCAGACCACTAATATAGATGCACAAACATGACAGAGACAGACCCCCACACAGTCACACACACACACACACACACACACACACACACTCAAGAATACACACTCC
>PYXC01000045.1:1345000-1482500 GCA_015244755.2 Tenualosa ilisha
ACAACCCAGATTGACAACCCTCTGGGAATGGAAGAAGGATTCTTTTGATTGGAATTTGCCAAGTTGAGCTCAGAGTGGAACAGAGCCAAGTCCACTGCAGGGCCGATGGAAACGATACTGCTGCACTCTGTGTTCCACCCTGTTGGGGTGGCTCACCTAAACATCCCAACCCAGATTAGAAGTCCTCACATCTGTGCTTTTCTAATACGAGGCCTCCTCATCTCTGGGAAGAGGAAAAAGGAGTAGGAAGAGGTGGAGGTGAAGGAGGAAGGAGATGAATAAAAAATGTCACCTCCTCACCTTTGAGGTCATGTGACCGAGCCGGTTTGCCTTGCTGGCAGGAAGAGACCCCACAGAGGTGACCCTGTGGGGCGCAGGCTCCCGTTAGAAACAGGGACTTGCTGCTCTGTGTCTGTTATTGAATCATTTGTTCATTCATCATCTTCCTGCTCCAATCGCTCATCTGTTTAGCAGACATTGTTTTCTTTGGCAGAAAGGAATCTCTCTCTCTCTCCCTTTCTCTCTCTTTCTTTCCCCCTTGTAACTCTTGGACTTTCAACCCTCTCTTTTTCCCCCCATCTCTGTATTTTTTCCTGCACTGTTTAAAACACCTTTCTTTCTTCCTTCATTTCTTCGTTTTTCTCTCTCTCTCTCAGTGTTTCTGGCAGTCTTGTTGGACAGCCTTTTTAAGAGTTGCGTCAAACATCGGTCCATCCGCCCAACGATAACATTACAGTTGTTCCCCCTATTGTGCAACTGGAGCCAGTGGGCCTAGCCTTGGGAAGACAGACTGATAGCCGTTAAGTGACTGGAAATCAGATCATGCAAGACTTTATGGGCACGATGAGGAAAAAAAGAAAAAAATTCGAGTGATTTCAGAGAAGAAGCCTGAAATGAGATGTCACAGGAGGCCAGCTTGTGCTCCTCCTCTGGCTCGTTAGAGTAGGGATAGGCAGGAAGATGATATGAGCTTAATCCTGGGAAAAGCCGCTGAGTTTTTCGTCTCCATGTGAACTGCGCTGGGTCTTAAATTTGGTGGTTGTAATTCTAATCCCATGCACATTTTTGGAGGGGAGCGAATTGCTCTTCACGGTTCTCTAAGGCTAAATCCCAATGTCCTACCCTAACCCTAACCCATAGAACATCAATATAATAATGAAGCTGGTTCATGCCAGTTAAGTCTTTGATCATTCAGGGCTTACAGCTTTGGTGGAACATCAGCCTAACTGTTCATGAAATGTTTGTGCACTGAAAAAAAAGTGTTTTTGCATTGGCATTTGCACACGGTCCTGGCTCTGTATATGTTAATTAACATAGTGGCCAAATAGCCAGAGCTAATCACAGCACAGCACAGCAGGCATTCCATTTGATTGGCTGTTGGTCTCCAATTCCTTTCCTGAAACTGAAAGCGACAGTGATTGTAATTCAAAGCGATTTGTGTGTCCACCATGGGTCCTAGTGTCCTCCAGCAGGTCACGACTCCATTTGGCTATCTGGAAAAATGGCCTTTAGCATACTCCATCAATGGGAAGATGGTCTAGCATACCCATCATGGAAGATGGTTTAGCATACTCCATCAATGGGAAGATGCTTTAGCATATCCATCAATGGAAGATGGCCTTTAGCATACTCCATCAATGGGAAGATGGCCTTTAGCATACTCCATCAATGGAAGATGATCTGGGAGGGTAAGGAGTGGTGAGGGTAAGATGGGACACATATTTATTCTGAGCCAGAAGAGAAGGGTGATAATGAGCCCTGGAATGTGATGTGTATTTATAGTGAGAGGAATTTGGCACCCTGCTAGCACTAAAGGAGCACCACTCCTGTCTCCATTAAGAGAGATGTGTGTGTGTATGAGCACAAGTGTGTGTGTGGGTCACAGGGCCTCTGTCCATGTCACAACAGGACTGTTTGTAGTTTCAGGTGTATATGAGGGGTACATGTAACCTGGGTCATGTTCATAACTGAAATTATGTCTCTGTGTGTGGGAGAGTGTGTGTGCATGGGTGTGATTTTCTGTGTCCTTGTGGTTCCCTTTCCTTTGATTCCTCTATACCTATTTCCAGAGTTTTGTGGAATTGTGGTGATATGTCCTGCTAGTAACTAAGTGTCCTGTGGTTGGATCTTTACCTTGTTTGTCATTGAAGATCTATGCTCTGATTGGTTGTTTGACCTGTCTGTCTCTCTCTTTGGCCAGTCTGAATGAGCGTGCCCACCTGCTGACGCGTGTCTTTAGGAAAACTCCCTCCAGTGTGGGGCGCTCCAACTCAGTGCAACAGACCGTGTCACGTGAGTGTTCACAACGCACATGCACCCCATCCACCCCCAACCCCATATGATTCTCATATAAAATGACAGGTGCATGTATCATATTAGATAAGTAGTCACAGTATAATATTTATATACGGAAATGCCATATGCCTACAAGCATCTGTCTTTCTCTCAATTTCTCTCTTTCTTTCTTTCTCTCTCTCTCTCAGATGGCTATGCGTTCTCCCAGGAAGAGCATGGGGTGGTGTCTCAATCTCAAGTGGTACGCTCGTATGACACCACCCGCCAGCGGCCCAGCCTGTAACCCCTGGCCTCAGTGGTCTCCAGGGGAATGCCAGGGGCAACAGCCAATGAAGATAGAGACTTTTTGTGACACCCTTGTCGGGTGGTACTGCTGTGGCCTTAACGGAACTCTGTTTAAAAACAAAATGAAATGAAGAAAAAGATTTTAAAAAAGGATCTAAAAAAAAAAATACTGGTGTAGGAGATGCCTCTAGGAACACTCAGCTGAAGCTGTTGTAGATGGAAGGGGGTGTGTTCTCACCATGGACTGGCCTATCAGCAGTAGCATCACACACAGACTGGAGGGAGGCCAGCCAATGAAATTTCAAAGGGACGCCAAATACTGTTGGACTTTAAAAGGCTTGAGGGAAAAAAAAAACTAACAACAAAACAAAACAAAGCAACAGTGATGTATGTGTCTTCTCTGTAATTGAATCACACACAGAGAAAGTGCAATATCTTGTTCTTGTGTATGTGTTCATTATTCTGCATGTGTGTCCTTTCTGTATGATGACTGTGTGTGTGTGTGTGTGTGTGTGTGTGTGTGTGTGTGTGTGTGTGTGTGTGTGTGCATGTGTGTATGCATAACTCCCTTGTGTGTGTAGTGTACTTGTATACACATGCATTGGAGAGACTGTGTGTGGATGTTTATTTGACTGTGTGGGAAGATGAGTTTGTGTGTGTGTGTGTCTGTGTGTGTGTGTGTGTGTGTGTAGAGGTGGTTATGTAGGGTGGGGTGGGGGGGGTGCTCATGTTTGTTTATGTCTCCACTCCTCCCTCTCATCTACCTCTGCTGATATAGGGGTTTAACGCATCTGTCATCGCCTGGGCGACCAAAGGGGAGGGGGGTGAGGGGTGGGGGTGAGTCTCTCAAATAAACACAAAACATGGAGGCTGCAGCGGAATTCCTTTTACAGACATTGGAAAAGGTGTGTGTGTGTGTTTTTGTGTGGACAGGGGGTATTCGCAAAGTATGTCTGCATGCATGTCGGTGTGTGTGTATGTGTGTCTTTAAGGAATAGGCAGACAATAGCAGTGAAGGAAATTCAGACCTATGTTAGCCGTGCAGGCACACACAAATTCGCGCACACACACAAACACACACACACACACAGCTCTTTCTATGGTCATGCCCCCTGATCTGGCTGCCAAGATACACAGAGGTCCCAGTGAAGCAGAACCCCCCAACCCCTCCCTTGCTTGCATCAATGACAAACCCAAAGGGGACAAACCCCACACACTCAGCAAGCCCTCCTGCTCCAGCCAGACATCACTACTTGCTGATTCTCTCTCTCTCTCTCTCTCTCTCTCTCTTGTTTCCTGTGTCTCTTTTACACTCTTATCTTATATCGGTCTTTCTTACTCTCTTTCTCCCTGACTTTACCTTCTTTGTGGCTTTCTCTCACACATACACACACTTTCTGTCATCCGCTTGTACTCCTTGTATCATTCCATTCCAGAAATTTCCTTGACTCCATCCCACCTTCTTTCTCTCAATCTGTTTCTCTTCCTTCCTTTTTGTATCTTTTTTTTGCACCTTCCACCTGTTTCTTCACCCTCCTCAATCTCTCCTCTCTTTGCACACCTTTTCTTCTCTCCTTTCCTCTCCACTCTTCCCTTTCGTCTTTGGACATCATTCTGTGCCCCCCCCATCCCACCCCCACCCCTCCTCTCCTGTGTATTCCCCAGAGTTCCTATGGATCCCTTTCCTGTGATCTGGCCAGTTGTCCCAGACGCTGACTTAGCCTGAGTTGCAGCTTGTAGCTTTTTTGTCAAGTTTAATGGACTGTTTTGTTTTGTTTGGTTTGGTTTTTTCCTTTCTTTCTTTTGTCAAATAAAATGGACCCGTGTTTCAGTGTCTCGCTCTTTTCTTGACGGCTGTTTCTTCCCCTTTCCTTTCAAAAAAGTTGTACTCCTGAACGTATTCAAATCAGCTGGATCAGTTGCACTCAAGCGGTCAAGTGTTAAGCTAGTTGGAGGAGAAAATGGCCTGTCCATATGCCCGGCCCTTTTGAAGACGAGCAGCAGAGATAGGGGCTATGTTCAGGGTCTAAGGGAAGAGATAGCAATGACGTGAGAGGAGTAGCATTTTGCAGGGCTTCGGTCTCTATACCTCATCCATCATGCAAGATCTCTTCTCCAGCTCTTGCGTGACCAGTATCTTGCCCTCCACCCCCATGTACATTGCATTTGTGAAGGATTTGGAAAAGCCCTTCTAAGCAGTTGTTGAGGATTTTCAAAATGTGTCAATGTGCCTGCCAAGACCCACAAAGCATGGAGGAAGAAGTTATCCGGGATGATGTTTGCTCAAGGTATCGCATCGTAGTCGCGGACAAATCGTTTCAATTTGCCGTTTGAAGGATTTAGTTTCACTTCACCTCACTTCACCCGCAGGGAGCTACAGAGAGACTCAGCATTGATAAACGGGAGGGGAAAAAAAGCAGGAGAAAGAAAGAAGCATTTAGGAAGCGAGGTGGGAGGTTTGGTGTTTGCAGAAGATTATACGCAGGAAATCGGGGATACGGGAAGCCCTACTGAGCGTGTGCGACCCAGAGCGATCTCGTTTAAATGCAGTTTGACTGTGCTCTGCACTCTGTCCAAGATACACAAACTGCCTGTGTGTGTGTGTGTCCATTGGGAGAGCTGTGAGATGGGTGCATGTGTGGGGCTGATGTATCGCTTTGTGTGCCTCATGTGTGGTGAGCGGATTTTCAGGCTAATTAAATGAATCCAGGTGGGAAAGACAGCCAATGAGTGAGACTAAGGCAAAGGATGAATTATAGGATTTTGGGGATGAACGTGTGGGTGTGTGGTTAATGCGTCCATTTTGTTTCTTTAATGGGACAAAATGGGATGTTTCCTGCTTGGAAGCTCCTTATTCACTTATATGTGTGGGAATGCTATTTAGAACATCAGTAGCGTGTGTAAAACAATGAGGGAAAAAGCATACTGACACTTATTTGTACATGTCTGTTGTGTATCTGAGTGTATGTGTCTTGCGGATGTGTTAAAATGTTGCGGTTTCCTTATTTGGTGTGGCACCAGATCAGCCAACAGCTGGGAGTTCCACACCCTCATCACTGGATCAGGGCCAGCTGGACCTGGCTGTGGCCCCTTCAATATGGGGAATCCATTCCCCATCCCCGTCCACCCACCGGCGCAGAACTCAGGGATCCATTTCAGCATGGTCCAAGGACTCCACTGGCCAATGTTCCTCTCACTTGAGTTTCCATAGAAACGCGCCAAGAATACACCTTGTATGCACAGACCACAGTTCAATTATTGTGGTATTGTTGACGGATCATTGTTTGAGTCATACTGGAGTTCATTGTCTGAGCCAATAAGTTTAGTCTACCATTTTGTGTTTATGAGAACCAACCTTACCCCTGAGTTTGGATTTAAGTGTGTTGTAAGTCCTGCCCAGACAGTTTTGCGGTTTGGTTCAAGCTGGCTTGGTTTTATTTTCCCTTACTTTTTCACACCCTTAAGTGCTATTTGTGTTTTAACACCGCAGCGTGTTACCTTCATACTCTTGGCATTGGATTTCTTCCTCTGGCTAAGGTGTGAATCGTTTCTCGAGCAAGCCTCCCGATAGAATTTCGCACCCCAAAACTCTGATCCAGGGCCAGGTTTAGACCATAGGGTTTAATATACTTAAAGATACGGGCAATGATCCCAAACCCGTTTGTAAGCACTGCAAGTAAACGTAACTCCCTGAAGCCGTTGACCCACTTTAAGGTTAGCTGTGGCTTCTCTCCACCAAAGCATAGATAGGGCAGTGATTGATAGCCTCTCCTGCTGGGCCCTTGAAGAAACCCACAGAGACCTCACACACTCAACTTAAAATACTCAACTTTTATTTTTACATTTCATATGAAAAACAGGAGTTTTACACAAAACACAGGGTCACATTTCATTATTGTTATTATTGTTGTTGTTGTTGATGATGATATAACAACTGAATTAATAAAAACAATAACAACAATAGAGTGTGCATCCACCAAACATAATTGAATTGTCCCCCCCTCAGCCATGTTCCACAGCACTATTTGTGCATTACGGCAGATAAAAAAGCCTTTCCTGTAAATGCTGTTAGGCTACTTGGAAATTGATTTAGCAGTGAGTAGAAAAAGGGCCTGAGAGATGCACCATGTGAAGTGTATGATGGGAAATACTGTCCGTCCCCCCAGGCGTCCACGGCACAGTGCGTGCTCCAGTTACCTTGACACACTGAACGCCGAGACTCAAAGTGCATTTCTAAGCCACTCTGCAGCCAAATGCTGAGTTTGAATCCTTTCAGACTTTTATTTTTTTTAAGGCTGTGCACTTTGAAGCAGTGTGGACCAAATGAGGGGCAGGAAATACAAATGAAAGGAGCTCTCTCTCTCCCTCTCTCTCTCTCTCTTTCGCCGCCATCACTGATGGTCGGTTCGGTACGCCGTCCCTCTGCGCGTGCTACAGTCAGGGTTTTTTCCCCCTACCCGCTGCTCTCGTCCCCCATGCGAGGGTGGAGGGGAAAAAAAGTCACTCTAAATGAAATGCCCTGGAACTTTCTGGTACCGCTCCAATCTACCTAATGTCAAACACACACACGCACACACACATACACGCACGCACACACACAGAAACACACACACAGACAGCTCAGTCACGCTCTCATACACACATTTACACAACTCTAACTGCTGCTCATACACACACCAAACTTGGTCTGTCACGCATACAGTATGTACACACAACTCAGTCTCTCTCTCACATGCACACACACACAAACACACACAAGCATACGCACCTTCTTCACAGGGAAGAAACCTAGTCAGGGGGAACAGTTGGCAGACAGTTTTTACGGCATAATTAACTGCACGGCCTTAAGAAGGCTGCTGCTTGTAGCCTCATGGGGAGAGAGTGCTCACCTTTACAAACACGCATGCACGCACACACACACACACACAGAGCTATCTTTGCATACACTTATGTTTGTATATTTCTGCTTGTATAATTCTAAGTATGTTTGCGCTTTGCTGGATCTCTAGTGCATCTGGGGTGTTGTGTGGTGAATGTATGTAGCCTATATAGAAGAGAAAATGTGAGTGAGTTTGTGTGTGTGTGTGTGTGTGTGTGTGTGTGTGTGTGTGTGTGTGTGTGTGTGTGTGTGTGTGTGTGTGTGTGTGCGCGCGTGTTTCCACTCACTTAGGTGAGGGGGCTGGGTGGAGCGTCACAGTCTGTGTCCCATGCTCACTTCATTAGAGTTTAACTGTCCTGTAGGGACAAGGGGGTGTGACTGCTTTTCAAATCACAGCACCTGGCTTTACCATTACACAGTACAAGCATCAGAGCCACACACACACACACACACACACACACACACACACACACACACACACACACACACTCACTTATAACTGCATACTAAATACTACACAGATTGTTTCTACAAAAACTTGGACATCAGACTTAGTGTAGAAATCTGAATGACATCACTCACACATTAGGCACCAATTGGGTATACTGCTATTTACAACAACATAATGCATATACACACACACTTCAATTTTCTTTTTCACTGTCATCGCTCACCACATCGCCATTTATAACACTTCCTCACAAAGCGAACATTATGATTACATTTCACATCAATAACTTTCAACATTATTAATGTTCTCTGTCTCAGAAGTATATTGTACATTTCCTTTTGGGTGGGATTGCAAATGTTGTTACAGTTGTGTGTCAGTGACTGAGTCAAATGAAAGAATTCTGTCCCGCATACGGTGTCTAGAGTCAGTCCTCAGACCTCTTTAAACCCTGAGACTATGCATACTGTGTCCTCATCCACACACACACACACACACACACTGTTCCAACACATGACACAGTTCTGCTGGGGCATGGAACTGATCCGTGGCTGTGTGTTTCCCATGTGATTTCATTCTCTGCTGACTCTGCTCTTGCAGTATGCCTCTCCACAGCCAAACACACACACACACACACACACACACACACACACACTACACCACCAGGACCCAAGGACACAAGGACAGGTTCCCATAAGGCTGCAGTCTCCTCAAGGACAGTTCCAGTAAGGCTACGGTCCCCACAAGGAGAGGTTCCCAATCGGAAAAGTCCCCATAAAAATTACTCCCGCGAGACCTCTCTCTCAATTACTCCCGCGAGACCTCTTTCTCAGTCGGTCATAAATGATCCTTACGAGGCCTCACGTTGCTCACTCACACAGTCACCGGAGGGTGTTTCTGCTCGCTTGTCACACTAGCCACACTCGTGGGAGGTGGGTAGGGGGACTGTAGCGGCCGGTAGCCCCCGTGTGTAGGGTCCAGGAAGGCAGGCGCTGCGGCCACCGGGTGCGCCACTGTGTGCGCCACCGGGTGGGCATAGCCGATGTACTGTGGGTGCAGGAACTGGCCCTGGTGGGGCATGATCTGTGTGGCCTGCTGGCAGTTCAGCACAGAGAAGTTGGTGGGCATGTTGACATAGACGCTGGCGTCTGTTGGGATGCAGCAGGACGCCTGGGTCCGCAGGAGGGCAGCCGTGGCACCCGTCGGCGGGGGAGGAGACATGGCTGTGGGGGGGCGCGGGGCACTAGGGGGCGCTGACGAGCTAGAGGAGGTGGCCGTGCTGGACTGGCGTGAGGACGAGCCCCGTGAGGTGCCCACGCTGGCCATCATGGGAATGGTCTCCAGGAGACGGCCTCCGGCGCCTCCACTGCCCCCCTGTCCACTGCCGCCCGTGGACGAGGGCTCATGTTTAGGTCGTAAGCAGTGGCAGCAACACACGGCCACCACCGAGCCAAGCAGGACAAAGGCCACAAACACAGAACCCACAATCAGGAAAGGCACGTAGATGGGCACTGCAGAGAGAGAAAGAAAGGGCAGAAAGGGTCAGACAGACAGACAGACATACAGAGACATACATACATTGAATTGAATGAATTATGACACTGATTGAATTTTCCTCTTTTCCTTGAGGGCAGGAGTTTATAGACCAAATGAACCTAAAACGTTAAATGTGAGTCTTCATGACTCCAGTTGTAGGTCATGGTATAGCGATGTCTAGGTCGGAGGCTGCATTCCCAGGAACCACAAACTCAAATAAAAAGTACTCGTGGGAATGAGCCTTGTGACATGTATATTACCAGCTAAATTACATGCCTGGAATAGTAGAGGCTCTGAAAAGCTAGTGCCATAGCACACCAAGTCTGTATTTTTCATCTAAAATTGTTGCATGTTTAAAAATACACAGCGTTGTGTCAATCATATTTACACTTCAACTCAGAAACTTTTGTCCATCATATAAATTTAAGGTGCAAGTTCAGTTGTATGTGTTTGTGTCTTCCACAGCTTTTCTTATTGCTGGTATCTTTACTTGATAAAAAAAGAAAAATCATGAGAAATATGAATCTGCAGGGGTCTTATGGTTTGACAATACAAAGATTTTAAATATGTTTATGATTGATTGCCACAAAAAATAAAGAACTGTGGCAAGCTTTGGTATGGCAATAAACACGTTCTTCAAGTTGAATGAACAATTTGCCAACATGTTAAAAATGTAATTTCAACAGTACCACTCAACACGCAAACAACAGTTCTCGAACAGTGTAAGAAGTTATTAGATCATAAAATTCCCCCACACTGAAACCTGTATAAACCTGGATTATGAAATTCTGGTCTGCCAGCGTAAAGTCTCAGGGTACACACGCAAACATAATCAGTGTCTCCATCTCAGACTCCTGGCACCGCTGCTCCAGTTATTTGTGTCATTTGTTTGTTTCTCCTGCAACAAGCACCATGGCGTCCTCAAACACAGCACAACAGAACCCTCTGAATAGCATCTCAAATGCAGCATTCCAAAGTTCCACTCCGTGCTGCATTCCAAAGTTCCACACACAGAGGCAAAGTAGTCAGAATCAGTTGAAAATGGTCAACTGCTTGTTTCATGTCTCTTTTGAAGTGAGGTGACGCTATCTACATCAGCTAAGTGGAGTTCTCAGAGGAAACAAGATAAAGTCCTGCCCTTACAAGTCCTGACCCTGGCTCACAGACATCTTGCTGGCTAGAACACGTGAATGAAACTGAAAGGACTGAGAAGAAAAGGTGTGTGTGGGTTGCATGTGTGCATGTGTGTGTGTGTGTGCCTATGTGTGAAATACTCCTATTGGTCTATGTGGATTTATGTGTGTGTATGATATGTTTCTGAGCATGGTTAGCTTGATTGGTGTCTTTGAGTGTGTGTGATGTCTCAAAGTGTGTGTGGGTGTGTGTGTGTATGTGTGTGTGGAGAGAGGTACAACTGAAAGAGCCCTAGAGGTGCCCAGAGATACCCAAAGTAAAGCAGAGCGGTGAAGTGTTCCCCAGGGGGCCCAGAGCCCTCATTAGCAGTTATTAGCGTTGTTTTGATCTTTGTTATAATCCAGTGCAACCAGCTGTGACCCCCTCCCCCATCAGACCCCTACCCCCCCCCCCTCCCACCCCCACCCCACCCCACCCCCATCACCCCAACTCCTCCAACTGAGTAGACTCAGAAAGAGACAGAGAGAGAAAGAGAGATGAGTGAGGGAAGAGCACAAGCTAGAACAAAAAGTAAAGCGTAAGAGGACAGAGAACAGAGATGAATTCAGGAGTGGAATGAGGAGAAATGAAGAGAACATGAAGACAAAAATAAAGAGATAAGAGTGTGTAAGGGTCACGATGGACAGCATGATAAGACAGAAAACGTGTGGAGAAAGGGAGAGGGAGAGTGAAAGGGAGAAGGGAAGGAGATAAAGAGTGGAGGAAGCACAGCACATAACAGCAAGAAACCGTGGAAGGAGTGGAGTGAGAGATGGCAGGAGATAAACTGAGAGAAAGAGAAGGAAAGAGTAAAGCACGAAAGACAGTATGAAAGACTACACTAACTAAGACTATGAGTGAAAGAAAGAAGGAAAGAATGTGAGAGAGACAGTGTGAATGTAAGAAAGAAAGAGTGGCAGAGAAAATGCCGAATTACAAAATGGAGGCTGAAAGGATTGAAAAAGAGAGAAAGAGAGAGATAGAGATGAACTCTGTAGAAAGTCATAGCTCTTAAATCACTCACGCACTCAAACTTAACTCTAATAATGACATTAGTCTTAGATATTTGCAAAAATGCGGGACGAGGCTGCCAGAGGCCAGTTGAGGCCAGTCTAACAGCATTCTCAAAACAAATAAAAAATGTGTTATAGACATCATGTGATAAGCATGTAATTCAAGCCTGTAATTGTATTACCACTACAAGCCATAATGTTAATGTTTGTTTCACAGACCACTTCACAGTAAGTCACTACTGTATTAGAATACAAATTGAAAGGCAAAGAGTCAGTTGTTCTACACAGCAGTCCTATACACAAATGGTTAACACTGACTTGAGAAAACTGTATTTCTGTAAGTCTATGACTTTTGACCCTAAAAGTGAGATGGAAAAGGAAGTGAAGGGGGAGTTTTGGCAGTAGGTTTTTAGGCCTGGCGGCATGTCAGCCGTTGTTTTGGCATCATGTCCGTATCGGTTCTCCATTCACACGTTCTCCTCTCATTATCCTCTGAAGAACAATGAGGAACCTGTTGGATTGGGCTGGGTTCAGAGCCATTTACTGTTCCCGGGGGGGGGGGGGGGGGGGGGGAGTGGGGTGTTACACATTTTCCAGTTCACACAATCCAACATATTCCTGACTGTAACCATAACCTAGAGAGACTATGACGCACCCTCCCAGATGCAAGAACCGGGTACAATTATGCTGACAGTAAGCAAACAGTCCATTAGCAGCCAAAATGGTAGGTACACCCCACTGTGAAGACATTGAGTAGGCCACCATATGCTATGATGTCAGATATTAAGTCTATATTGCCCATGTTTTTTTGTTCCTACCAGCATGGGGATAGGTTGAATTATCAAATATTGTTCGACTCTCACTCATTCAATTACTAATTGGATCTCAAACAAACACACACACACACACACACACACACACACACACACACACACAGAAAAAGAGAGATAGAGAAAGAATATTTCCAGAAACAATTCACACAGGACACCGTGAACACACAGTCACAAGAACGCCGAAATTAGCTATTTTGTTCCATTCACTCACATGACCTGAGTGTCCTTATCATGTGATTCGAAACCTTAAAATCCACTCATTTCATAACTGGTAAAACTATTATTTTTTGCACTCAAACATTATATGCCCAAATGCCCATAAAAGGTGCTCTTGTCCTTACTCTAACATTAGTCCACACCTGCTGCATTCCTCTGAACAGACAGGAGGCCACACAAAAGCCAGGCACCCCTGTCAAACACTGCATACACAGCTGGCACGTATCCTCTCCAAATCCTTGAAAAGATTGTCTATACTGTTTTATTGAAGTTCATTTGGAGTAGGGGTGTTTGTTCAAAGAGAAGCTTTGCTATTGAAAATTGTGAAATATTTGTTTTCTGTTTGACACATGATTTCTTACAGGGGTTTGCTTTTGGCAACTGATTTGGCTCAGTAGAAATACACGCCTACAGTAGATTTCACTGTTGAAATAAATTTGTAATGGATTATTGGCACTCTTTGGCGTTTCTGTCAGCGTGGCAATGAGGGGTGCACTATGTGCATACAATCCTCCCGGGACATGAGGGCAGCGTTAGAAAGTTGAAAGCTCGAATGAGAACACTGGGTATTCACACGCAAGCTTCACCGATGAAACACAACACGATTTGTTTTATGAATCCGGCTGTCAGCAGCATCGAAACCGGGATCCGGTCAAGTCCAAACTTGATCCTCGTGGGGAACCGTGCGATTCGAGCCCCGGTGTGCAGTAGTCCTTGTGCCGCGCGCGCGTGTGTTACTGCTAGAACAAACACAGCTATTTATAAACCGGGCAGCACAATTTGCCATTTGTGAGCGGCTGTCCAGTTAGCTTTCCAAAGTGTCTACCTTTTCACGCCAGCTGCTGCTGCCTACAGAGTACAGACTCCTGACATCTTAAACAGTTTCTGTAGGCGATCGAAAGAATGCCTGCTGCTTCAACTTGTCTCAGTCTTACATCTTTGGCCTAATGTAATTTATCCGCGTTCTGCCAGGGGGTATGGCAATACACACTGTCTGAAAAAAACGAGGATAGTAGCCTTTATTGAAAACTTTGTTATGTGAGTGTAGCTTCCCTAATTAACAGTCATTGAGTTAACCCGTTAGAAAAAATTAGGCCAGTGCAGAATTGAATTAAGCAACCATGGCAAGATGATCTGGCGCAGCCAAAAACAGCATAGCATTTATTATTATAGGTGACTTGTTAAATGGCAACATCCACTGTCAAAAGAGATATCTCATGCATAGACAACTGGGTCGTAAAGTCTAAGTGTAACATCCACACAATCTCTCTCTCTGTAGAATGTCTTTACCTGCCCCGGTGTCTTTGTCCTCTTTAGTTCCCGGGATTGGATCTTGAGCTTGCTTGTCATTATCGCAAGTTCCCTGGTCAAGTCGGGCTTCAGTGCTAGAGCAACAGTATCTAAGTTCACATTTGCCACAGCATATTATTGCGTCCTCTTGATCAAAGCGCTCCGGACACTGAAAGCCATCTCTCCAGCCATTCTCCACGGTCTGCCAGCCATGGCAATACTCGCCACTCGCGTGTACATCAATAAACGCCAAAACTGTCACGACCATAGCCAGAGACATCGGATAACTTCCACTCTTCATCCCTGCGCCAGACTTAATACTTGACGCTAGGTAACGAAAAGACTTTCACCTCTTTGGTGTAACTTGGTAAATCTAATGATGCGGCGGATTAAGGAGATAGGACGAGGAGAGAGGACAAATAGAAACCAAATAAACAACTTTAAAACTCTCATTTGATAGCGAAATTCCGGAGTTAATTTAATAGATCCTCAAAAGGGTAGCCACAAACTTCCAAGAAGAGTGTCTTGAGTTCCCCTTACATCACAAGACTTGAAGTTTCTTTGAGTGTCAGTCAAAAGATAGACGACATAGGCACGCGGAAATATAGAGATTACGTTTACACTGAAACAAATCTCTTCGCTTCAATTAGTTCCAAGACCTTCAGTAGACTTCACATCAATCCAATCCGAACGAAGCTGCGCTTCTGTGCAAGCGAGGCTGTCCATGTCTCTTGCAAATACACTTCTCATATGACCTCCCCAGAGATACAGCGGGAGCAGCACTGTTTTTACATGTAATCCATACGCACTTAGATATTTTCTCACGGAATTATTTCTGTCCCATCGAACAACAGAGAAAGTTGTTCTTAATCCATGTCAGGCGATGTGACCCCTTCAATAAGTTAGTAACGGTTAGCCCCGAGCGTTAAGTCAGGCAAAGCATCCCAGAGTTGCTGCGAAGCTTTCAGCAATGTCACTGCATTGGAACTTCACTGGCGCCTTGCCACTTGCATCGGACTTGGCAGTGATGACTGAATGCAATGTGGACATGGTTCCCCCCTACAATGAGAGGGACAGGTCATGGTTTGCGCCTGCGTACAGTTACCCAAATTTGCAGACGGTGTTTTGCGCTTTACCGCCAGTACTGACAAGTGGAGCTGTGCGGTCCCTCGGAGCCCCTCTGTGTTTTTAGGGTAGCCCCGTGTGGTGGAGCAAGAGCGGTGCGCCGGTGCCTGTGGGTGTTTTACGCTGACACAGGAGAAGGGATGTGGGCATGGGTTGACTCAGTAAATTACTAACTACGATGCAGCATTTTCATGCGGGCATGGGCGTTGATTAGTGACATGAAAGGGTCAAAGAACATGGGAATAGATGTCGTTTGATATCCCTGAATGATACCCCTGCTATGTGTCTACTACTAAGGGGAGTTTTTTCCTTGCACCGTTTTTCCTGACGTCAGAGGGTTAGGTGTTGTCGAGCTTGAATTATTGAAATGTTTGAAGTCGATTGTTAATAACACAGTATAGATATAGTATTATTGTTATTATTATTTTTATTATTATTATTATTATTAGTAGTAGTAGTAGTAGTACACGCACACACACAAACACAAGAAACTAACTTACTTATGGAGTGTTTGTTACAACTCTGTAACAACTCTAAAAAAAAAAAATCCTAATGACTCATTAGGGAGAAAAAAAACAGGACTGTGAACGACAGGCACCATGCAGGAAATAGATGGGTTTGGTGGAATGTGAAAGGGAAAAGTGAATTTCTTAGTATAATCATTAATCTTTTTTTCTTCTATAGGCTATACTGTAACAGGAAATATGACTCTATTGATGGACATGCCCCAAACTGACCTGGAGTGGAACAGAACTTTCGCAAAACAATGGTCACTACTACGCTTGGTACCACATTTATGTATTCATGGATGCACAGCGCCACCTTTTGGTGTAAATTTTTATTTCTGTAATGGTGTCAAGTTTTGAAGCAAAATCGGTTCAAACTCGATTTAATCCACACCGTTAGTCCTACAATCAAAAATGTTCTCCGTAAATTTGTGTTTTTGTAAAGTCTCTTAAAAAATGTGTATTTGTGTGAATCTGTGATTTTGAATTTATAGGCCAACACGCAATGGTGGTGCCCGATGGTGGTGCACGAGAAAGTAATTATGGCACCTGTTTGTTTCAAGAAGTGAAGCACATCTAGCAGGTAGGCCTACTGTTTTGGCACGAAGCCGGTGCCGCGTGTAGTGTTTTACAATTAATTCATTCACCCAGAAGAGGGCGCATTTGTGCTATAAACAACATTCAGCAGCATTTCTCTTGTAACGCCTGACAGACAGGATCATGATCCGGAGGAGCAGGTGACAGTGGACTGGAACTCTGCAATGTCCAACAGATCTGCTAGTACAGTTCAAAGAGAGGTCAAATTGTGTATGTGTGTGTGTGTGTGTGTGTGCGTGTGTGTGTTTGTGTAAAAGAGAGAGAGAAAGAGAGAATGTGTGTGTGTGTGTGTGTGTGTGTGTGTGTTTTAGTGAAAGAATGAGGAGGGTGGGCCCGGTAGGGTTTCTTCAGGAGTCACTGGTCTCATCTCTCAGGTGGACAGGCAGAGAATCTGCTGAGAGGGTCCACAAGCAACTGCCTATCATCTCAGCATTGACAAGAGACAGCATCGGATACGTTACCAGCGGCTATTTCAGTCCCCTGGCTTTTCATGAGCGCAGCAGTGTGCCGGGAGCTTACGTACATTCGGGTGCCACACAGTCACGTGGGTGACTCTCTCTGTGCTATCAAATTTAATTGACTCAGTGTTGATGCATTGCATGACCATAGGCTCTAATTTTGTACTATCAATATCCACAAAACACTCAGTCCCTCTCAAACATGTTCAAATGAGCGATACAAGCAATAAGTTGCGAAGTGTGTAGATTGGCTTTGGTTGTTCATCGTCCGCTCTTATGGAAAAGAAATTAGACATACATTACTTGTCTTGTCTCTGATAAAGAAAGATGGATTTTTGACCTCATTACACTCTTATCCATCAGTGAGGTTAAATGTATGTAATGTACTGTAGCTGCCATCTTGCACTGTACTTTACAACATCTTTGAGCCACAAGAGTCTTCCATTCAATGTGAATATGTAGAGCCAGACCTCATGTCTCATTCATTCAGCTCACTCCAGTGTTCTTAGTCACTGAGAATGGAGATGCAATACAACCTTTTTTAATTTTAGATTTAGAATTTAGGTTATGCTATTAGGTTATATGAATCAAACATAGGTAATGCACATCTTACCCTGAGACAACATACATGGGAAAGTGTGCATACGCACGCATATACACACATACACATACACACTCACACACACACACACAAACACTACACCCCATCATCAATAAATAGCACACTCTCACTCAAAGGCAAAATAAAACCATCTTGTACCATTAACCCCATATTACATTATTGAATGATCCATAGCTCCAATCACTATCTTGTCATTGAACAGTAGGGCCCAGGTAAACAGTCAGAGAGAGAGGGCAGTTAGGCAGACAGAGGTATCCAGTTAATGCTGTGACTTTGCCACTGTACTCTGGGTGCTTTTATAAGGGAAAAAACGATGACTGGTGAAATCCGAGGCCTTGTGTAGTCTGAGACTCCCTAGATCTTTCTCTGGCTCCAAGTGCATGCTTGAAAGTCCTGCTGTTTGACCTGTGGCAGTCAGCACCAAAATATCCCCAGCTTACTTCAGAGCCATTTGCATGCTCTTTTAAAATGAAACAATTAGGAATAAAACTATGTCTCATTACATTTACATAACTGTAGCTACTGTTGTTATGATATCATGGATTAAGTTACTCTGGATCAAAATGCCTGCTGCTAAATACCTATGCTAATCTTCAATGCTACTGTAAAAATCGTTCTGAGCGTACTGTAACTGTAATTTGATTTTACCTGAATGAAAATTAATGTAGCGAAATGAATGAGAAGGAATAGAACTTTTTCTGTTCCTGGCCAACCAATCAGCAGAGGATCTCCCTCTTTATTATCTCTAGAAAGATTTGCCTCAATGGCAGGATATGATTACAGTGGCATTGTCAGGAGGGGGAAACCTTAGACGGAGGCGCTGGAGGAATGTGACTGTGTACCCTTCTAATCAAATGAGTCAGACACCTTGTAATTTTGGCTAATAACAGCTTTAGGGGGGCCTGGTGGCTGCGTTACAGTATGTTCCTAAGGCCAGCTGCTCCTGCATGGTGCCCAGAAAATGTCATGCCCACACTGTAGAGGCTTTATCTCGGCACACAGGCGAGGATAACAGGGCTGTGTGTGTGTGTGTGCATGTACGTGTGTGTGTATGTGTGTGTGTGTGAGAGAAAGAGAGAGAGAGAGAAAGAGAGAAAGCATGAGATAAGAGGGATTCTTTTCCACACATGCTATATCATTATGAGTACAGACATATTATGTAAAAATGGGCTGCCAGACTGAACTCTCTCTCTCTTTCTCTTTTCTTCATTAACACACACACACACACACACACACACACACACACACACACACACACACACACAGCCTCCTCAGCATACACTCATGCACGCTTGAAACAATCAGTGACCTTCCAGTCGCCCATTACGGCACTTACGCAGATGATCAAATGGAGGCACGAGTCGCCACCGCTTTGAAGCTCCTCGCAGATGACCCTGCCCGCAGCAGCTGTGACCAGCACTATTTTGGGGCGGGTACAAGCCAGGACTATCAGGGAAGGGGAAGGGGGTGGGCATCTTTTCACCCCCGAGGTTACCGCACTCCCGGATTAAATCATCTGTTTCACGACAAATGATTTGTCATGAAATCATTGCGTCGTTGTGAGACAAATCATTGCCACTATCCAGCTGATTGGAGTTTATTGGCTAGTACAGACAGAGGTTCTGGTCGAGAATGTGCTTTGGAAATGAAATATCCAAATTAATTTCATAACATCAAACTCATTTTATAACAACTTCATAACAAAGTCATACACTCACTTAACTCACTCTCATAACACATACTCACTCAACAACACATTTGAACGTAACATAACTTAACACCTTCTTCATTATTACTTGAGTTTTTCTCCTTACGGTTTAATCAGAAGACTGCCTATCATGATTTGTGATCTTGTATTTAAGTCGAAGGTCAGTGAACTCACATCAGGCTGAGTGATTCACAATGGGTTGGAATGAAGGCTCTTAATAATGAAACAAGGTCAGCATGACAGACAATGAGGAGAAGAGAGCAAGGAGTTCAGATCTCAGCCTCTTTAGAAAGGAGTTCCACATGTCAGATTGAATTTAGTGCTGGAAGCTTCAAGTTCCCAAAAGACAGATCTGGGGCCTAGTTACTATAAGCCATTTGTACCAAAGAGCACCAAGCACCCTAGGGCCTGATTTTGCCTTTATTATAGCAGATATTGTAACATCTGCACACTTCTGTCTACAAAACTGCATCTTGGGGCATATTTTTGTCATTTATATTTTACACATTTCAGAAAGCACGGTGTCACCAAAATTGATTGTACTTGTACTTAAAATGGATTTTTCATCATGCGTTAACTCTCAGGCTATTGTATTTCATTTCATTTTTGTCTTCCTAGGTGTAAACTTTCAGCCATCCAGAGGCTTCACAGGTCCAAACAGAACGATGAAATGCAGTAACGTTAAGTGCTAATGGCTGTTTATGGCCTGGTCTTCCTCCAAAGGACACATGGTCGCTTTATTTATCAGCGGCCAGAGGCCCAGCGCTATACATCAGCCAGACAGCATCGGCTACCATGTTTATCTAGATTTGTTTAGAAAGACATCCACATCTGTCATGTTCAATTATGTGCACGCTGAAGTATCTCTGTGGACATTCAGGTAGCTAGCAAATCAGATCAAATCAAATCAAATCATTTACACAGACATCATGGTGATGAGTATAGTCTAATTAGACAAATTAATTGCAACCTGTGGTCCAAATAGGAGGGAGTTGGTAGCTTTCCCCTAAATTCATCTCTATGTTGTTTTTGAAAATGCCATTTGATAAGAGGCAACACTTGACATGAACCATAAAGTGAGCCACATATGGTGCTGCATGAAGAACAACACCACAACAACAAAAGCATCTCTGCAAAACAAGTGTTTATTACGAGCAGCAGTAGCAATTATTTAAAGAAGAATGAAAGAATTACTACCATCAGTCTGCTCTGAGACGCTGCGATAAACAGATAACAGGAGATGACAGCCAGTTAGCTGCTGGAGGCCTGGGGGAAACCAAAGCCAAGCTTGCTTAGACAACAAATGACTCATCCAAAAGCAGCCTCCTCTTCAGACTTCAGTGCACACATCACAATTAAGAGCAGACAGCGTCCCACACTGTTCAGCGTTTGCTTGCTGCCGTTCGGTAATATTGGAGTTTGATTTGAAGAGCATTGTACACTCTGTATGTACAGATTTTTTCCATTCTTCATGAGGCTTGTGGTAACATTTGAAGAAAAGGGCCATAGTCTCATTGTATTAATTGCTTAGTCCATTAGGTGTACAGGCAGTGGCAATGACTGTTGAACTGGCAAAGTAGCTACCATACAGCTTGTATGTACGATGATAGTATGTAAGCAGACCACTTGACAGTGTCATGAACTGATTCATGTTGTGGAGACTGTTGAGGAGCAGTGAACTGAGCAGTGATCTGTCAGTGTTTGTGTTATGACTCTGCAATACTTGTGAGAATGCACACACACACAGAGAATCAGACCACTGCCTTGTATTCATATGTTCACATATGCCATGCCTCTATCCTCTTCCAAATATTTACATACAAACACCCTCATGCATATCAGTGCTGTTATCCTGAAGCAAGTGAAGTGCCATCAAAAACACTGGCTCAGAGCAAGCTTGAACTGTTTTTTTTTTTTCATTTGTACCTCAAAAAACTGTTTTACATACTAAACATGAAAGGAGTAATTTATTCATTTATCTATTGCTGTGAAGGACTCTTGATTATGGTCATCATATCTTGACTAATATTGCGTATTGCATATTTTGAGGAATTACAGTTGTTTGAGAAGATGATGAAAGATAACTAAAGTAAATGATTTCTCTGTCTTCACATACCAAGTCTGCTTTCATGCATACAGTATGTCAAAAGTGCAGTGTGCCAAAAATGTCTCAACAAATATGATTTTACCGCTTCAGAAAGTATAGCCATTTTCTGAAAGAGATAGTCATGTCAAATCATAAATAAATATTGCTAGAATGTCAGTGTCAGCAAAACAACACCTGGTATCAACAGTGCCATCCCTGGTCCAATTTTCAACATGCCGCATGGCAGATAATGCCGTTGGGTGGGGCAGAGTAAGGGAAATCAGATCCTTCATATACTTGTGACTTTGGCAGCTTTTTGTTTTTTAAAGAAACCAATCAGTGGTTGACTCCCAATCCCTCCGCTGCTTACGAGCCCTGATTCCATTTTTAGCCACCCGGCACAGACACTTTTTAGTAGGTGATGGAGAGGCGGCCTCTGATGGAGGTTAAGATTACATGTGTCAGAGCCCTGCTTTAGCAGGGTTAAGCATGTCACAGCATACATGGCTGCCTCACATTCACATAGGCAAAAAGTGAGACCTTGACAATATTTTAATGTCTGTCCAAGCTATGAAGGAATTGTGTGTGAGTTGTTGTTTAAATCATTAAACATCTGATAGAAGATTACAAAAAAATATTACAAATAAATAAAAAAAGATTACAAATAAATAAGTGACAAGCCTGGTACCTCACCAAACCGTCACTTTTTAAAATCTGTTCTCTATGAAAACTGTGACCTTTAAAAGTTACCCATCTTTGTGAGGCCAGTTCCCAAGTCTTATAATATGATCCCCAAAGGAAGCTTAAGTTCTCCACAGAGCTTGTGTGACTAGCCAGGAGAACAAAGAGAACCTGTCTCATAGTTGTCATGACGTTAGTTGTCATAGAGACATGGCTGCACATGTAGCCTCGCCGCGGAGCATCCACTTAAAAGGAGCGAGGTTATATTTGTCATTGATGAGTGTACGCTTGAACCAGATCCAGCCATCGGAGTTCGGTCAGAATAGCAACGGATAACTTACACAGCACATGATGAATGGCCTACACACGCTTCTGCACCACCACGCCGCAACCACCAGCTGTCAGAGGCCAATATTTTACCACTACTCATCTCAATAATAAAACTAGCAATAGTTTCTTTTGGTCAGGTGTCTACTCACACCACAGAAGCAGTAAAAGCTATGAAAAACAAAAATGGTCAGGGCTAACGTTTTATATTTGGTCAGGCATATCTAGAACAGAGATTATTATGTCATTATGTTATGGGATTCTATCTGAGATTAAGAGCAGCATGGCAAATTTCTAGGGCAAGGCATTAGCAAGTTGTTTTTAATGCCATGTATAAGGTTACACAGAGCTATGCAGAGTTTGGGTCAAGTGCTTTTACATGCCACAACCCACATGGAAATGTCCCATTTAAAAATATATACAGTATGATTCTTATATGTTCTAATAGAATAATGCAGTCAGTCCACATATATTGTTTAGGCCCATATAATCCAAGCTAACTTTTCTATGTGGGAAGACATAAGTGAAGTGACAGAAGTGAACTTGGACAGAAATTATTAGGTTGAGGATTTCTGTGAAACAGGGGACTTGTGCTGCATCAGCCACAGACACTGAACCTGTAGCCAGAGCAGAGCTACGTGTGGCATTTTGATCGAGTTCTCCTTACTGTCATCTCATTGATATAAACAGTCCACAGTGTATTTATAGTACATGTTTTTGAGTCCTTGATGTGAGGAAGACATGCAAGAAACAACACAGGTTTAATACAAACAACATAAAGACAGACAATATTAAAAGATATCTTAAGGGCACCTAAAAACAAACGACGACAAGTGCAAACAACACGCAATCTGGGCCAGAGTTCTAATCTGCTATTAGGGGTTTGTTATTGCCGGCAGAGTTTTGCCTAATGCCACCCTAGCACAACACTCAAGAGGTTCTAAAATCAACCTGACCCAAAAAGATAGAAAGGACAATATTGTCTGGGGTTAGCTTGGGATGAACAGTTAATTGATACTGTGTTGCTATTACAAAATCTCTGCTTATGATATTATCAGTACACAAAACACTGATTCATTTTAGAATTCATGACAGTTAAAAGTAATCAACCTTTCTGTTTTTGAGAGAATCACTATACTCCCATCCACCTCCCATGTCTGTGAACTCTCTTTTTTATAGCTTAAGAGTAAAAAAGGACCAAACACAACTTGAAGGTGCTGATCTGGGTAGAGGGCATAAATTCTTTTATTGTTATACACAGACAAACATCTCCTTAGACGAAGACATAAATTAATAGTTTACTGGGTTTGGTGATATGAAAAGTCACACAGTTCAACTTTGATTCCAAAGGTCCAATGAGTTTTTCCTTTTTTTTAAGTGGGATACTGTAAATGGCTTTCATCAGTTTGAACATGTGATATTTTCAGTCAAAGTTTGCGTGCATCATGTTGTTCGTTACAAAATGACTTATATCTTTTGTCAAAATACAGCTGAGTAAATCTTTAGAAAAATACCATAAATTCATTTGAGATGTTGGATTCTGCTCTGTAAAAATCTTTAGAAATAGTATATAACCTTCACTGTATATAAATGTCTTTCAACATGCAATGTTGCTTTTAAAAAAATACCTTTTAAACTTGTATGATGTTATGGCTCACGAGTCTTTGAAATCGTAATCAAATGAGTGAAGCCATTTACATTGCATTTCAAAGAAAAAAACAACAACAATAACAACTTGCCAAATTACCAGACTTCCCATCAATGGGGACTGTTGTTTCTATGCATAAAACATCATTGTTCTCAAGTAAAAACACTTCACCATGGCTGTCTCTTTATATGCTGGCCCTTTACATATACGCACACACACACACACACACACACGGACATACATATGCACTTTCATACGGATACACACAGACACATTCATAGAAACACATCACAGATCACACACACATGCCCGCACACACACTATGCACAACCTTGCCTCAAGGCCACCGCTCTACTCAAGAGGCGAGATGCACTGACAACAATTTTCAAAGATTTGATATATGCATTGCCTACATCAGAAAATAATCACATAAAAGTATCCGTCATAAACCATGCAAAGTTGCAGTCAAATTAAAGGTGGGGTAAAAGTCATTTTCATTAAAGCCCTTGTATAGATCTCTGACATTTGAATATTCTGAAACTATACATCGCTATGAAGAGGCTGCTTGCACAGAATAAATTAATCTTTTTGAAGCGATAACCTACATATAATGGTATCTTTTTCAAATATAATGAAAAAAGAACACCATGCTGCTCCTGCAACAAAGAATACATCAAAAACAATAACATGACAAGAGAGAGAGAGCGAAAAAAGAAAACATTTCTCTACTTGTAGTAACAGTCCATTTCCACACTACAGGTTAAGACAAAGACTTCTTTACTTTTTGAGGCTTTTTTCCTCTTTCATTCTCATCCTCTTCTTGATTTGAGGTAAACAGTATAACTGTTAAAGACTTTAAAAGGCAACACTCGTACCCTCGGGTATGGTATCTCTCCTGGCTCTACCTGATCGAATCACACACACACAAACACTTTCTTTTTCTTTGGATCTGCCAAAGCGCACTGAAACTCTTCTTCCCATATATATATGCAAGCAAGCAGAATCCCTTGACAGAAAATGGGGGTTTCACATGGTTGATAATTTACTAATAATCCACTTCCTTAATTCCACATCAGTGGCAGAAAAAGACAACAATCTCATGCAAAACTGTCTAAGCTTCGGCTATAAATACCATGACATAATTTAATTTATTCTCAAAATGTAATAAATAACATAATTTTTATAATAAGACTTCAAATTCAGCTCTACGGTGTTGAGTGTAGCCTTGTTTGCTGAAGCAGTGTTGATTCAAACAACAACGAAACCAGTAGTCAATCTAAGCTAGTTTCCCTTTTAAGTCAGAGCACAGCATTTCTTTCTAGTTGTACGATTGAAAACAAAAATGACACCAATATGACTCCTACAAGAATTCAAATGAAGAACATACACAAACCTTTAGTTGGCAAAATATATAATCCATCTTTAAAAAAATAAAACATATTGCACAGCTCTCAAAATTAGAATATCATCTCTTTGTGACGTTGATGTACCAAACAAAAGATAAACCAAAGAGGGAAGGAGATTTGATAAAGGTAGTGATTCTTTTACATATGGTATTTTTTGCAAATTTGCCATTGACTTCATTACATAGCAAAACATGTAAAAATAAACTACAACAAGAAACAAAACAAAACAAAACAAACCAACAGAAGAAAACAGAAAAATGAAAACTGTACCATGCAAGGGGGGTGGAGTGGGGGTGGTGCTGTCAACGAAACCAAAGGAACCTGCCTAAGCTGCGTGTAGTTCAGATGGTAGGTGAAATTGGCGGCGATGCTAGCTGACGTATAAGACTGGCGTGTATGTGTGAATAGGTGTGTGCATGCCTTTGTGTGCATATATATATGCATGTATGTGTAAATATGCATGTGCGTGTGTGTGTGTGTATATGCGTGTGTGTGCGACACGCCGCCCCTCTCGCATACAGTTTCCTCTGGCGGGATTGGCTGGAACGCAATCCTGTGGCAACAATGTCCCCTGGACACGTTCCCCTGGCAGCCAAGAGCGGACACCTCCCCACTAAAACGTCAGATGGTAAAATAGTAAGGCAGCTGTTGGCTCCCGTCAGTTTCAAAGTGCATCTCTGAACGTTTCCAGTTAAGTCTCTCACTCTCTACCCACCCCTCCCCTGCCCATCTCTCTCTCTTTCTCGCTCTCTCTCCCTCCCTGTCTTTCATTCCCTGGGTGCAAGGACAGATAGGGAAGCCATACACTTCAGAGGACTGGGCTTAGATCAGCAGATTCAACTTTTTCAAGATTTTTATGTTATTTTTTAGTACTTTATTCTTTTTTTTTCTTTATATAAATACAACTGTGTTTATATTTCTTCACCCCAACATTATTTTTTTTCTCACTCTTGCTCTCACGGGACCCCAAAAGAGCCTCAAATCGTCAGGCAGGAAGCCGAACAGTCTCTTCGCTGGATGTTCCATGTCTCTCCAGTGGTTTATGCTCATTCCAAAGCTCCTTTGGCCAATCCTGAGTCGCCCGACGCCATTTTGTTTCTGTAAAGGCCGTCGACACAACTGCAACGGTTTTCATGAGTTCACTAAGGGGGTCAAGATAAAATTAAGAAAATTAAGTGCATATTAGGTACTTCCTGTGGATATGACTTTGGCCAAATGTGATATGCCAAGAATATGCCAACATGACTGGCTAGAGCCAGATCCACTTTAAAGAATTAGAAACCCTGCCTCACAATATAGTGCAGAGCAGCATATTAGTATTTTGACTGAACTAAGCTTAAAAGGAGACTGTGTTGAATGCCAATAGCCTCAGTATGATTGACCAAATATACATGAAATCATTAGCTTACCTCAAATTCCAGTGTATCATGTCAGGAAATGGACAAAAATAATTGCAAGGCCAATATTCAAAAGCATAACCATGGCAACCAATATCGAATTAGGACCCTGTAATGTTAAAATAGACAAAAGACCAAATGTCAAAGGGTGTAAGAAAAAATATAGTTAGCATAAGTACAATTTTTACTACATAACTGTCTTCATCTAGTATCTCTAGACCACACAAAAACCCAATTCAGGCTCCCTCTCTGAAACACAGCTTGTGTTTACTGCTATTTCCTTGTGATTTCCATTCCTGTTGTCTCCTTCTCTTTGGCACAGTATATTCAGTGTGGGAGGCAGAAAACTAGCTGGCACATTTTCAGATAAGTATGAAATCAGTTATCACACAGTTACCACATGAGCACAGAACCCTATTAGTATACCTGAGCATGAGAATGAACATGCTAACTGTGCTAACTTTACTGGTAACATAATCCCCACTCGGTAACACTTTAAATTTGGGTACACATATTCACCATTAATTAGCAAATGTTAACGTTCAAATTAGTAACGTACTAGCCATTTGTTAGCCATTACAAGTCACTTATTGATATCTTATTCCGCATGACCTTATTCTTTCCATAATAGACCATTAACTAAGAATTTCTCCAATACAAACTTCTAATTACTGTTTATTCGTGGTTAGTAAATTAGTTGTTGTACATGAATTATGATCTTAATATATTTTGGTTAGTATGCATAAGCATATTAAGATCATAATTCATATACAACAACAACCAGCTTACCTACTATGAATAACCAGTAATTAGGAGTTTATTTTGGAGAAATTCTAGTTAATGGTCTACAATGGGTAGAATAAGCTCATGTAGAATAATGTATTAATAAGCGACTTGTAATGGAGGACATCAACTAAACCAGTTGAAATGTATGATTTCTTCTCTTGTGATCCTGATATATGTTAAAAGCTCCTTTCCAGTACTAACCTTAGTTTTATTCTCAGTGGACATCATCTCTGTTCTCTTTTCATTAATGGCTAAACTTAAGGTTTAGACTGGCCCAATGGGATATGAATCATGGGAACATGAGTTGATTTACATAATGGTGGGAGTACTTACTCTGGACTCTTCCTCGAGCATGTCGGGAATCTCCATGCTGGCTTTCCTGGTTTCTGACAGACTCTTTGGCTTGAGCGAATCCTGTTTCCTGAGCTTGGGCTCTGGCTTGGGCTCTGACTTGGGTTCTGGCTTGGCCACTGCAGAAGCAACAACAGAGGCGGGCGTGGGGGTCCTGAACCTGGGCGCAGGGGGCATGCGTGCCAGCTCGGACTGCGTTGGCTCCTCTGGCTCTTCCTCCTCGGGCTCCTCGGGTGGCGGTGCTGCCTTGACGGGCGTCTTGACGTAGTAGCTGTGGTACTGGCGCTGACGGTGCAGCATGCCATTGCCCTGCCTTGATTCCTGCATGGCATCAGGCTGGGGCTCGGCTGCCTTGGGCGGTTTCGGGGGCGGATCATTATGCTTGCTGTGGAAGCTCACCTGCGCAGGCGGTGGTGAGGGCACGATTTTGGCGGCCTCGGCAGTAATGGCGGCTCTTTCTTCCTTGCTAATCTTGCGGCTGACGGTGCTCACGCTCTGGTCTTTGCTGATCTTGCGCCCCAAGCTGCTGTTGGAGAGTGAGGGACCTTTTTTGGTGGGCGAAGGGGGCGGTGTGGCATCGGGGCTCTGGGCAGCAGAGTGCGTTGGGGTGGTGCCTTTGCGATAGAAGTGTGGGCTTTCTCCCTTGCTGGACTTCTTCTCTGGTTCAGCTTCCTTCTTCTCCTCCTTCACTGGGATCTCAACGGGAGTATCCACAGGTTCGGCAAACCTCTGCTTGACGTAGTCAAGGCCTTTGAGAGAAAGAGAGAGAGAGGCAAGGGGGGATAGGGTAAAGAAGAAAACACACATTTACACACCATCCAACATATCAGACTGCCATGTTTGTGCAGGCAGTGACACAAGAGATTAGAGACCCATCTGTGGGAGCCAAGACGTGTAATCCCTGCTTCTCGCACACTGTCCAAGAACGTAGATTAGCAAGACGAAAGCGTGCTACTATTCCCACTGATGAGTGCATGGATATGGGCGGCCTGCAGACCTCTCATGGGGTCTGGGCTTCAAGTAACTAAGATAACGTGAGCAGCTCTTAACTGGCATCTCAGCTATGTCACACGGGGCTTTGTTTATTTCGGATAAAGCTGTACAAGCCCTCAGTCTTAAGTTATGCAATCGTGAGGGGCAATGACTTTGATCCTGAGATATGTTTGCTTGAGCAGAAGAGATAAGATTGCCTGTGCTCAGTTAAGCAAAGCACAGTCATTAAAGGCATTTAAAAGACTAAGCTATGGATTTCCTGCATGCTACCACAGAAACGGGAGTAGAGCTGCTCTTTAATCTCTCTCCTAAAGTGAACTGTTAATCAATATTTTATGAAAGGCACACACACACACACACATTTGACTTCTTTTCATTTTGCTGCATTACAAGTACAAAAAGAATACTCCACACGGCATCTGCTTGTGAGATCTGCCTCTTTGATTAACAACAGGAGCAGAGGGCTACCATGTGTTTGAGAACTGAGAATAGATTTTATGACAGCAGATAGCTGCAGAAAATAAACAGTTCCATACCAAATGAAAATAACTTTTTATGTTTGGTATATTTGTTAAACTGTTGATGAACCTTTGGGCTCAACATATCATTCATTGTCACTGACAAAGTTAATTCAATTATGGCACTGCATTAACAAACCAAATTCCATCTCTGAAATGCAAGGTAAGGTACAAGCAATCCTGTATTTGCATAATGGGTTCTTCCAAGAAATGTGTCGGGCCACTGATAACTTGATCCCTAAAAAAGTTATGGTAGACACTTCGTAATTCAACAGCAGCTAACAACAGCTAACAGCTGAGAGCAACAGCTAAGCTAACAACAAAGGCGATGACCGAAGTCTCCTGTTGACAGAGCTTATAGGATTGTGTGAACATATCTTTATACTACAACTCGATAAGAGGTCTGACATAAAGCTGGTTGTGTTATGTGTGGAGTTTCTCTCTGACAAAAGAATTTTCGGTTCAGGACCACTCATGAATGACACACACATTAGTGCAACATTAGCGTTATTAGACATGACGAAACATTACAGATACACAACAAGTGCTGTCCTTGAGGGTTTGCTCTTCTTCTTTAACAAGGCTTAGAGTAGTGTTAGTTTAATGTTTAATTACAGTTGTCAAGTTGTCTACTATTGTAGAATAGAATAGAGTCTTTATTGTCCTATAAGGATATTCTTTTTCACACATCATTCAGTTCCAGAGAAAAAGGCAGCAGCACTGCTTGTAAAAGATTCACGTCTCACAGGATATATACATGTATACATACAAAAGATTTTTTCAAAGTGCTAGTCTGTATGTTCAGAAACCAGACCTGTGTAACTCAAATATACAGGCTCATTTGGGCAGTTACACTAAGGACACTAATAAATCCAAAACCCAGTGAGGTTCAGTCCCTGTAATGACAAGTCCAACATGTGATTTTATTCATACTGACTTCACACATTTTGCTCATTCATGTATTATTCCCTTGCATTGATTTCATCAGAGTGTGGGAAAACATTAGCCTAGAAATCTAGACATCTCCTTGCAGTAGCAAATGGAATCTTAATCTCTATGTGGGTCTGATCTATCAGACTAGGAAAAAATAAAAAGAGCGCATGTCTGAAACTCTTCCATATATCTAAAACCTCTTTTAATGGCACAGCAATGTGTGAGCATCTCATCTCTCATCTCATTCAGGGCGGCTGTCTTCCCCACTGGGAACAGAAACAGAAGCAGCAAAAACAAACCACACAAGTTCATAACATCAATATTTCTAAACCTGTAAAAAATTACGACAAAACGACTCTCAGTGTTTGGGAGTGGAGGACCAAGTAACATCAATGAAGATAACCACCACACATCAGTTCAGAGTAAAGAGTCACTGGAGGAGCTGGTGATTCACCCCCAGCTGTCAAAACCAGGGCATGGCTCATATTTCCCCATGTTTGGTTATTAAGGAAGGGCTGAACATTATCGTCAAGCGCACCCTTTGTCCCACTAGGGTGGTGTTGGGGTGGAGGGGGCTTCCCCGTAAGAATACGTGCTTTTGTTCCAGGCTAAGGAGGCCAGCGTCGCTGACGATAATCCCAGGCCTGCTTTCTGCTCCAGTGGGCAGACTGGGGGGCTGATGGTGAGTGGTTGGGTGGACAGTGAGGAGCTGGTATGATACACTGGCCCGTTTAAATCCTTCACCGCACCTCACCCCTGCTGACCTTAATTTTAGATGAATAGCTATAACGAGAGCAGGCTATCTGAAGGGAAGGGAGCAGGCCACGCAGGGCGGGGCATGGCAGACATGGAATGGGGATGTGGAGGCAGAGGCTTTATGAACTATGGCACGTTTTGGGAGTTATGGTGCATCTGTCACCAGTGGAGATGAAGCTGACACACTACCGTCGTCATGGAGAGAGGGCACGTGGCAATCAATTCAGAATGAGGTGGAGCACAACCATTCATATGACTCACGACACAGACACACAGCAAAAAACTATAGGCACTGATATGATGAAACACACCTTCAAGCACAAGTGTATATGCAATCTACATTCTATACGTGATGACAAACTGAACTCCAACTTTCTGAATCTGACATTCTTTGGACCTGAAGCAATGACGCTAAACAGTAACATCTGGTCACTGGTCAGTCACTTGTTGACAACAATCTTGTTTCTCCACAGCTTGTAGACAGAAGTGATGATTTATTTGGTAACAACATAGAAAATGACTGTGTCATTTAGCCTGCAAACAGCTGTGTTGAAGATGCTTTCAGGCTTTTGCGAAAGGCTGTTAAAATTTCAGCTCAACAGCCCAATCAAATGACACCACTCCTTTTAGTGCTCTTGAAGGATCATGTTGATTGGCTGGGATACGTAATAGCTCAGCTAAAACCACTATATTTGTTTCTCATTTTCAGGGGCCAGGATGACGATGCATGACATTATGAAAGGAGAACCAGAGGACTATGGAAAACTATTTGTTAAATTTCACAAGATGTGTGGATTTAAATGAAACGCTGGATCTTTAAGTGTGTATGTAAATAATGAAACAACTAAAGCAGAGTATGTACTTAATGTTGTCCAGTCAATGCTGTGTAACAAGCAGTCTACTAGAGGGAAGACTATTGGTAAGGCTACTTTATCATGGACACACAACTGATAACAATGGTGTATCTATCTTGAACTGATTTGATAAATATGTCTTATTTTGAATGACCTATGAAGTGTTCATATCATTACTCTCTATATGTTACACAACCTCCTTAACCTTTGTGTTGCAGCACTGCAGTCTTAGCTGACACAAACACAAGGGCAGATGGGACAAGAGCCGTCTCTTTTGTTTGCGTGTATTACAGATTATGCACCATGACGGGCAACACTAGAGTGTGTGTGTGTGTGTGTGTGTGTGTGTGTGTGTGTGTGGATGGCGGGGGGTGGTGGGGGTGTAAACAAAAACCTGCCGAACACACACACACACACGCACACACACTCCACATGCAGATTGGGCCCCTGCCACTGTCTGTTCTTATTTTTTTGTGTTCATACATTGTCTTCCTTTGCATTCAATTTGAATAGGTCTTTGGAGGGGGAAAAAACCAAAGCAAAACAAAACAAAACACACACACACACAAAAACAAGAGACTGGCTCACATGCTGTAACATGTGCAGCGGAGCCATGGTAATGTATGAAGCTATTAATCTCCTTAAATGTACTCCATGAGTGGCATCAGCTGTCTAATACTCTCATATGATACTGTATGTGATAGATAAAGCTCTGGGTTATGCAAATACATGTGGCACAAAGGCTGAACCAGACTCAGAGTTTGGACTCACTGGCATCACTGTCAGTCTGGACACTGCTGCCTATAAACATGCCCATCGTCTGGGGCTGTGAGTCATGCCTTTGTTGAAATGAGACATCAATACCTCAAGGTGACCACCTACTTAAAAGTCTGTGTGTGTGTGAGTGTATGTGTGTGTGTGTGTGTGTGTGTGTGTGTGTGAGTTGTAAAACCCCTGGTGAGGGGGTCACAACAATACTGTCTGGCCTCAGTCTGAATATATGTGTGTGTGGTCGATGTGACTAAACCAAGAGTCAGGGGCCACCTAGCCTTGGTGCTGTTGCTACGTGTGTGAGTGTGTGTGTGTGTAGTGAATGCACAGATGGTGTGTTTTTACATGTGTAAGTCTAGTATACACACACACACACACACGTACTGTGCATCATATAATAGTTGTGTATCCTGTATATGTTTTGACATGCTTGAGTTTTTGTGAGCCTTGCATTGAAATATCTGTGTATGTGTACGTAAGTTTAGGAGAGGAAATAATGGTGTATGAGTATACAGTGTGAGTAATATTGTGAATACAGTGAAGAGGTGTCTATCTAGAGTAAGAGACCACAGCTTGCACATTTTGGTGGCATATAGTACGCTTGTAATGTAGTGCATGGAGTGCATCTTTTTTTGCATGCCTGTGTGTGCACATGTGTAAGCTTGTTAGTGTGTACTTGCTGTAAAAGTTATTATGCAAGTGTATGTGAATCTGTGGGTCTGAATGTACATGTGTATAATAAGAGTGTATATGTGCATGTACATATTGTGTGTGTGTGTGTGTGCGTGTGTGTGTGTGTGTGCAGATGGCTCCAACTGAAGGAATGGACAGCTGCAGTGAGCCAGTCCATCCGTCTATCCAGGCCCCCAAAGCTCAGCCATCCCAGACTCTCAGCTCCGCCATCCCAGCTATGTCTCCAAGGTTGGCCCCGTAAGGCCACATTTGGGCCAAATATAGCTTGATTAACATCTCTCTATAAACTTCATGCAGCGCGGCCATGGGCTGCCATCCGCACTAGGGGGGGTGGACGGGAACAAGTACACACATATGGCTACAGAAAGGTCAGTGTCTACAAAGAAACCCAGTGCAGAAAAGCACTGAGATCTGGGGGGTATACTACGAAGCAAGGTTACTGGCTAACCTGGGTAACTTCAGGTGTAACTGCTGATCTCCAAACATGTCACTTCAGAGATAACAGATGCTCACTGAAGTGTTCTTTTAGAGATCAGCTGTTACTCCCAAAGTTACTCTGGTTAACTAGTAACCTTGCTTTGTAGTACAGGCTCCTGGTCTGGACCTGATGTCAGTCATGTGGCTGTTTAAAAACACATCACATTTAAGACGGTTGAATGCATAGACGGTTGCTTTTGTTGTCAAAAATGCCTAGATACTTATGAGGGCTGTACTGTGAAGAAAGCTTTTCCCATTATCACTGTTTATTTTGCTTTATATGCATCTGCGATTGTTTTTTTTTGTTATGTGTTGGTTCATATTTTGCGGCTCAACCAATAGTCATTAAATGAGGTAAAATACGCAAAAGAAGAAATCTACAGTATACCTTAATACCTTCAGTAACCAATGCTGCTCCTCACCTGAAGTTCCATAACCATCAACCAAAATAGCTTACTGCACCTTTAGTATCGCCTCTGACATAAGAGTGAATTTCATTAGCATTTCTTATGCCTAGAGTACTGTCCATCTGACTACAGTACAGGTTACCTGACCTGTGGCACATCTGAATCTTGTCCATCTCAGAGTCCGCCTGTGTGTGTGTGTGTGTGTGTGTGTGTGTGTGTGTGTGTGTGTGTGTGTGCCATACCTACTGACTGCCAGGCTGTTTGGGCAGTGCACATCCCTTTGCTGTCATAATCTGATGTCCGAAACATCAATTTCAACGCAAATGATGTTCAAATGATCGTCCCTGTTTTTGAAGGGGGGTATTTTGTTGTCGTGAGCTGCACCAGGGCCAAGTCTTTGTAGTGCAGATCGCTGAGGGTCCGTTCAGATTATGTGGGAAAGTCGCCCAAGTTTATTTTCACACGGTAGGGCATTGAGTTTCATACACTTGCATCATCTGTCATTAGTGGACTAACAGAGGTTCTCCTCTGAGCCTTTCACACTACAGAGGTCTGTTTGCATGACTAATGTAACGAACTAGCAGCTGAATGTGAGGCAAGAGACTGGATGTGATTGACAGAAGTCAATGAAATACTAATGTCAGATGTTGACAAAACATATTTGATAGAAGTGTACTTATCAAAGTTGAAGGATTCTGAAGGGGCTTACCAGCCTATGTACGTCTGGTATGAAATTTTTTACAGCTAAAAGTATTTTCCCAGACTCTATATTCAAGTATAGGAATGCTGTTGGATAGAGCGTGTTTATATTAAACAGAGGAGTTGCCAGAATATGACAAATGATTACGGGCAGGTATGAGACTACACCTGGGTTTGAAATGTAGTGAATATATGAGGTGATACACTATTTAAAACTACGTAATGAATGACTAAATGCATGAGCATGGAGTTGGATGGTTTGAGTCATGAATTTAGTAGGTTCTCACCTCGGCTTGACTCATAACTTAATGTATTGAAAAGAAAAATGAACATCATCCACCTATTACAACCTCATTACACCCGCTTTAATCTCTGACACTGTGACAGGGCCCCAGGTGTGTGTGTGTGTGTATGTGTGTGTGTGTGTGTTTGTGTGTGCACGTGTGCATGTGGTGTGTGCTAGGAAACATTACCGCCTGTTTTCCAAACCACAAACAACAAGCCGCCTGTGTCCTCTGGGTCTCTTGTTCATGTCCAGGGCGTCTGTCCAACAGCCTCTCATTGTCTATGTGTTACTCACCCTCTCTTCTGGCACCTCTTGGCGATGAGCCATCTCAGACTAACACATAGGCTATGGCTCAGCTGTGCTCTGGAGCACAAAGGCTAAGTGCTGCTAGCAGCTGGCCTGCTAGCGCTTAGCCAACTGGCTATGAGCAGTTTGAATTAATACTAACTACTTTTTGTTTAATTCAACATGTTTTGCCAGTCTGTAAAAATTTGACTAACTCTCACAAGTGAACCAGTATTTGTCAGTCAACTTATGCAGCCATGTAAACCTTGCCAAGATTACACTGTGGTTCTGCAGCTGTGATAGATATATGTTGAGACATTGCTCTTGCTGATTTGGCAAATTTGGGATAACGGTGCTAGCTTTAAAAGGACTTGGTAACTATAGAGTGTGAATGCACTCCACAGCTCTGAGTCATCTGTGAGAACCAGAGCTTCTAGCGGTTCCAGTCACAACATGAGCAAAGAGGGGAATACCTGGCAGCTGAGTCTTCCCAAATGCTTTGTTTGCTCTTCGCTCGCTTAGAGACTTTCACCGTAGCCATAGAAACAGAAGTGCAGATCTGCTGAAACGTTTTTATCTCCTGAGAAACACACCAGTCTTTTCCAGCATGGGAGAGGTTGAGAACAAAAGTGTATTCCACTTAACACTACACAGCAAATCAACCTGCTTACCACCAGCATCTTATCTAATATTTCAAGGAGATGCAGCTGGAAACATTGTTGGGATACAAAGGGATATATTGAAAAGGTTACTGTTAACCAACATCACTTCTAACACTGTTTTCTGTACATGTGTTGCATATTTCTGTGAGTCTGTCTGAAGATCGTTCATTAGTTTGACTTGATTTCAAGATAGACACAAAAGGTGCAATGAAGAAGGTATCAAGACAGAGAGAGAAAGAGAGAGGGAGGGAGAGGGAAGGAGAGCGGTAGAGAGGTACTAAACAGCAGGAAACAGAGGGAGAGGTTTAAGCCTCAGCAATCAACAATGATTGTTTTCCACACTACGCACTTGAATGAACAAAAACCTATTCACTAACTTGGCAAAATGATATTTGCTAGCTCAATACCATAACCAAACATGGGTGGAGCAGCTTAACGCTCCTTTACACCACGTAATAGCTTTCGTTCATGCATGACCCACTCTGCTTATTACCCGAATTTATTCATTGCCCTTCGTTCAAATCAGAGAGGGAGTCATGACTCAGTGCGGTGTCAGACCACAGCCCTACTGTATCAGGTGCTCTGCTGGTCAGACCGGTTGTGATCGAGGAGCTATGAGCCATGAGGTCCTGAGAGAGTCAATAAGGTGTTGTTGACGTGGTCTCAGGGGACCCTGTGGCCCTTATATGAAAATGGACGCGTGCAAGGAGCACTATGCCTCTCTACTGGAATACTTAAGCTTTTCTCTCTGGGTTTTCTCCAGACAGTGATGTGACGCTACATGACGTGATGTTGGTTCAGGTCGAGTGCCCTGGGTGTTTTTTTGCAGGGGACGCTGTTAATCCAAGACTGAAACTCGTACATACTTCAGAACATCAACATCTCTATTTCTCTCTCTCTGTTGTACTAGTGGAAAATTACTTACTGACATACTGACACTATTGTTGTACAAGGCGTACCTTTCGAGTTTACTGCAAAATATTGTGATTGTAATTGTGTAAATGTATTGTCATACTTGACTTGGTGGTTCTTGACTTTCGGTTTCAACTCACAACACCTAGAAAAACCTAACTGGGCCAATTCTGGTTTCTGAACTGGGCCAAACCTAAACCACACTCTAATTACATACCATCCACATTCCCACTGCCTGTGCTATAAAAGTTGCTTTGTTTGGAGAGAACAGGAGAGATGTGATGATGTGAAACACTGCTTCAGCGCACAGTTTGTCCGAGGTTTACAAACACTGAGTTGGGACTGCCTACGGCAAGGGCAGAGAGGACCAGCCCCCTTAACCCCCGTCTGCTGTTTCTCAGGAAGCAAGCGACCAAGTGTCAGACTCAAGACCTTTTTGTCCAAAGTCCTTTGCAAGACACTTTAAAAATCCAAAACGACTTACAGAACAAAAAAGCACTACATCATGTGGGGTATTCCTTTTGTCCTTGTACTAATGCACTAATGTACTAATTTTAATTTCTAATAAAGAAATTAAAAGTTAAATGTGTGTGTGTGTGTGTGTGTGTGTGTGTGTGTGTGTGTGTGTGTGTGTTTGTGTATGAGACAGAGAAGCAAATGTTTGTTAGATACAATGTTACATGAATGCTAAATGAAACAAGGAACCTTAAAAGGGTGATTACAGAGGAGTATGACTTGCTCCACTATGACATGTTATCAGTGTATATGAAGTAAGTTCTCACGGCCCCTTCATTAGGTTAGCATAAAGACTTCAAGTTGAAGACTGAATGTATTGGCAGCTTAGTGAGAATAGAGTGTAAATACAGGTTCCCATCAAAGGACACAGAGGGTCATATGACTCAGTCTCAACAGTAAAAAGTAATGTAATTACATCAGACTTTGCATAGGACCTGGGATCCAAGAGTTAAGTTGAAATCAGGGACAGATCTGCTTGTAAATGATTGACTGACAATTACCAAACACTATTAAACATGCAATGGTGGGTCTGGCTATTCCACATCTTTTCAATGATCCACACCTTGCAATCTCCTACAAAGATCTTGAACTTCATTCTGACGAGCTTGCGTGGTTACTGATGGGCAGATCTGACTGCAGTCTAGGGCAGAAACTGTGTTGTGTTGTGTGGACTTGTGCTTTGTGCCTTGTGGGTTACCTGGCTGATGGAAGTTTGGTGAAAGCTCTCTGGCCACGGATCTGGCCAGGTCAGAGTCGTGGAGCGCAGCCAGGGCCGCCTGGTCAGCTGCTTCACTCTTGGTTCGGGCATGAGCGGTCCTTTGATGAGGAGTGCCCAACACACAAACACACATACACACACACGGAGAGAGAGAAACAAAGAGCAAGAGAGAGGATTAGATAGGGAACATCTGCTTATATGTAATGATACAAAAATTTAATAACAGTGACAGCTCGTGATGAGTTACATGTACAACAGAGAGAGAGACATTAGTGTCAACAACCTACCAATGAATGAATAAACCAATTAGGAAATTAGTGAAACAAGCTCCTAAATTGTCCAACCAACCAGTCAAATAAACAATGTCAACAATGTTTCAAACATGGAGATCATTTCATTCTTTAAGAGTAGCCATAGGATAGCAGACATAACATTTACAGACACACGCATTTTCAAGATTCAAGATAGTCTTTATTACTTTCCTTATACTAGTACTGTATAAGAGAGTAAAATTCTTGTTTTTTCCCCCGTAAAAGAATAAATAAATTAATAGTGTGTTGAGTGTTTAAAAGAGTGTGTGTGTTTAGATGTATGCATGCATGTATGTGTATGTGTGTGTGTGTGTGCTTATGTGTCTGTGCATGTGAGAAAAAAAGAGTAGAGCGTGAAAGTGCAAAGACTGATAGGCCCAGGTTTGTTTTTTTGTTTCAGAGTATGCAAAAACCATAATGAACAAAGTATATACACTGCACAATGCATATTCTAAAACAACTTCTGAAATACTTTTGCCTAAGGTAAAAGTAGAGGTGCTCACCCAAGAATTTTACAGGTGGAGAGACAAAAAATATCAGAGGGGCAAAATACATTCTCCCTTACTATTGATCATTTTTAAGCAAGCTGAGAAATTTGTACAGTACAGCTGTGAAAAAGGTCTCATCTTTGTTCAGCAAGTGCTGATGCAGCACCTCGGAACTCTGCAAAAAAAAAAAAAAATACCACCCCTTCAGGACCAGAAATGCTGAATATATTAGGGCAGCAATTTGGCAGCCAAGATTCTGCACTCAGGGATATACCTGCATTGGTCATTAAGCAGCCAGCATGTCTGTACATATGTAAATCCACCTCGCTGAGCAGACACAAACAAATACAACAAAAAAATGAATGCAAGCAAAGATTGTGTAACATTGGACATATGTTATATGGTCTGAGATCATTGGACCAGCAGCAAAATGCAGGCTTTTTCAAAGGCTTATGTTATGTAATGATGCTTATGACTATGAATGCTTACTTCTGCTGGTGTAGTGATGCTTATGGCCATGACCATGAATGCCTACTGTTGCTGGAATCAGACACATGTTGGCTGTTCAGAGTGAATCATATGAATATAATTGAATATGTTTGCGTTTCACTTCAGCTACTGGGTGATTAATTGGTTTGTGAATATGGGTGTGAATTCAAGATTTCTCCTCATCTTTTATTATTTAGAGTTTGTCCTGGGCCAGCATTTTGCATGTGCCTGTGTGTATGTTTGTGTATGTGTGTGTGTATGTATGTGTTTGTGTGTGTCTGTGTATGAGAGTGTGTAGCCATATACATTCCAACCAGCGCTTCAGCACGCTGGGTCACGCTCGGTGCTGACCCCCGCCCTCCCGTCAAATCCAAATCCTGCTTCTCCAAATGGATGGGAAGGGGAGGATCTGCTAAAGCACTTAATCCAGTCTAGAGGCCACGGCAGTGGACTGACTCCCACACCACACAGCCCTCGCACACCCAACAGCAGCAGCAGCATCAGTAGCATAGCAACATATAACAGCATAGCATCATATAACAACAGCCTCAGTAGTCAACAGCAGCACACATAGGCAGACAACAGCTAACTGCTAAAAGTATTATGCTAACTGTTCATTTCTATGCTCCCAACCAAGTGTAACATTCAGACAATATAAGGCATGAAGACTTGGTGCTTTTAGTGTTATTCCCATGACATTAATTGACAGCTTTGGGAAATGAAACAAAATGTGAGCTGTGCCACTGTCATTTAAGACCAGTTTCAGACATGTTGACCATTTTCAGACATGCTACATGAAATGCTACACAAAGCAACATAGCTAAACAACATCTATGGTGCCTTCTGTGCTTGTGTATTTTGACTATGCAGTTTACAGACTCAAAGTGTTTGTGGGGGCCCAAAATTTCCAGCGGTGCCCCTGCACAGACACAACTTTCAATTCTCATCCAGTTAACAATTTAATATAAAGGTGAAGGCAATACAAAATAATCCATCGTGTTACAGAACTCCACTTTATAGAATTCACTGTGATCACAACCACCACAATCAACTTCTAGTGGTAGAGAATCAGAAGTTATATATATTTATATATATATGCATTTAGCAGACGCTTTTATCCAAAGCGACCTACATTTTGTCAACTATCAATTGTTCAGGGCCAGTCTCCCCTAGAGAGACTTAGGGTCAAGTGCCTTGCTCAAGGGCACGACGGTGGCAGCTGGGATTCGAACCCACAACTTTTCAGGCTACTTGGACGCTAGCCAGGTTCCTTAACCACTATGCTATGCTACGCTAATGATGTGTTGTGTTCTTGCTCAACACATCATTAGACAGTGACAGTGAGCAATGCAGCCCTCAGCACTGAGGAACTGTACAACAGAGGGTGAGGCGGCATCATGCCACACAGCTAGCATACAGGGACTAGCCATTACTGGAGTCACACACACGCACACAAACACACATACATTTATACACACACAAAACAATTTCTATCTTCCTCTTCCCAGAGAAGGAGAGACAGAGAAAGGAAGAAAGACAGAAAAAGAGAGCGAGAGGCTCTCTGGGCTATGTGCCATGCATTACAGGGGAACGAGGGATTTTTATTCCTCTCTTTTTTCCCCAGGCTTACACCAGCTGAACTAATTACGCAACACAGCAATAAAAAGGACAAAATATAAATTCCATCAAACGCAGGAGATTAAAGCTCTCTCTTTCATTTCTCTGTGCTGCGACAGCAACTCACCCCAAAGAGTTGCAGAGAGGAGAGGAGAGGAGAGGAGAGGGGAGTTAGAAAAGAGACCGCAGGACGGAAGACATGACTGGAGGAAAAAGGAGAAAACGGAAAAGTTGAAAATTACACAAGGGGAAGAGTGGAGATGAGAGGAGCTCACAGACAGAGAGTGGAGTACTGATTGATTGATTGATTGATTGATTGATATCCTTTATTGACACTGTACAAAGAAATAGTGATAATGTAACTTTGCTCATTATGTCAAAAGGATGACACAACAAAAAGCTCAAGGACCTTATTTCCATTGTGGTCCTTGAGTACAGTAGAGAATATTAAAAGGACAATTTAGGAGAGGAACAGGACAGTGGTAGGCAAGTCGAGCGAAAGACGAAACTAGCATACTGTTGAGAGGAGAAGACTACAAAATTTGGTAAGAGAGAGAAGATGAGTGGAAAAAAGAGGATGTATGACATTCGCAGTAGAAAGGAGGGAAATGTAGTTGATTATTAAGGAGAGGAGTAGTGAGACATATGGTGAAGACAGGAGTGAGTCACAGGGTGAACTAAGGTAAAAAAGATGAGTGGAGAGTTAAAGCAGAAGAGGGGAGGGAAGAGAAGAGAGGGGGGAAATCAAAAAAAAAAAAAAAAAAACAGGACACAGTGCTGGTCAGAGGGGAAAAACACCACTGAGAGTCCAGCTGGTATGCATATCAGCCTGGGCGAAGCTTAACACAGAAATATCCTCTTCGGCGTTTTTTTTTTTTTTTTCTCCACAGGCTGCCTGTTTTTAGCAGTGGCTGTTGGCCCCTGCCACTGTCGCAGCCAGACTGATGGATGTCTGCATTTATGGCTGCTTCTGAGGCCTCGGTCGGACACAGAGCTGGGCCTGTTTCAGAGATGTTGGCGTGTGGGAGCGGGGGGTGCGGGTGGAGGGGTAGAGAGGGATTAAAGATGCATGACTGGCCATATGCTCAGAGAGAGCCCAGTTTGGGAGGGACCCGAAATAAGAGTGACAAATAAAACGTTGCTGTGGACGGAATAAGACATGGCCAGGGAATACACTCGATGTTGGCAGGGATAGAGGAGTGGCCACTGACCAACCACTTGATTAAACATATCCGCTCACACATCTAACCACTTACAGCGGTTACCAATCACATGTCAGGACAGCCAAAGACACACACATACACTCACACAAACCCACACACACACACACACATACGCAAGAAGGCACGCACGCACGCACACACACACACACAGTGACTGTCAAATACATTCATACACACACACGGACACTTTAAAATATGACACACACTTATGACAAAGACCAAAGTGTCCTTTTTCTTTTTCCACTTGCATCTGGTGGAATGTTCAGGCGACAGTCTGTGACCTCTCGTGGAGGAGGAAGTGATGTAAGCTTTTCCGAGCACCCAGACGGGGATGCCTCTGTGCCTGGGCCGTCTCCAGGGCGAAGTCGACAGGAAGTCGGAGCTTGGCGACCATGGCGTCAGGTGCAGGATCTACGCACCAGTCCCTTCAAAGAGCTTCTGCTATTTCGCACCTTTCTAACGCACGCTCTGTGAAAAAGCTGGCGCCTCTGTCAACAAATCTGCAGCCGTTCAGTCACGCATTCACTTGTCACAGGATGCCATTCACTCCTGTGCTCTTTTATAGTGGGTGAGGTGGCACATTACAAAGCCAGCACTGCATGCGCAAAACCCAAACTGACGTCTTCTTCAGTCTGTCCGGAAACAGGGAAGTAACTACAGTGTCAGTCTTTTGAAAGTGAGGTAATTAAGTCCATTAGTGTCAGGAAAAAAAAGTGTGTTCCCTTAGACTTCCAGAGTTACAACATTACTTGTTTGTGAGGTAACTTCATATCTAACCTGCAAAGAATCACAGTCTGTAACTTGTAAGGAAACCCAGTCTGTAGAGCATGAGATGCTGAAATGTGCTGAAATATGAGGTAATTCAGTCTGAAGAGTAACTGTATGATGATGCCGAAGGAATTTGGGGTCTTTTAGAGTCTGTAGATAATATCAGGCTATACATACTACTACGTCTGTGAAAAGTCAGGTGTGCTATTTTACCAGTGTACATGGTAACATTAGACCAACCTAATCCTCATGCCATTCCATGGGGTAGTAGTAGCAAAATGCTTTATGTACCTAGATTTTGCACCCCGTCAACTCTAGACATTTTGCTCCATAGAGACTGCACTAATTCTCTCTCCTCTCTCTCTCTCACACACACACACATACATTCTCTGCCTCCGTAGACTTTAGAGAATTTCAAACCATAGCAGCATGTCTGCTTACTGCTCTGACACCCTCCACAGTCCCCCCTCCTTCTAATCTTACTGACTTCTAAAATTTTGACACCAACACCCCCACCGCCTACAGCCTCCACCCTTCCCATCATGCAACTGCGTTTCTGTGTCAGCCTAGCCAGCCCTCAGCAGGCCCCTGGCAATGCCAGTGATGGCTGCTCAAGCACTGATGGCCTATTTGAGAAGTGGCTGTCACACATGCGGACACACAGCTGGGCCAGATCAGGGCCAGAACAGAACCAGGGCTCAGTCTGACTGGAAGACTGGAATGCAAATTGGTTCCTTTGCATGCCAGATCAAATCCCAACCTGATGTGGTTTTCCTCCCACCAACCCCCCCACCCTCTGGCCACAACCCTGTTCACTCACCCCATCTCAGTTCCATCCACAGGCCATACAGGAGAACCCTTCCCCAAAAAGGGGAGAGGAGAGTGTCAAATTTAAAAGGCAAGAGGTATGAGAATCAGAACTGTGGAATGCAAAGACATAAATCTGTATCCCAATTAAGGCTAAAACTCAATCCCTGTAACATTCTATCCCGATGCTGAACTATGCAGATGACATACTGCTGCTTCCTCCAGTACGAGTAAAATATGTTTGTGAGGACCAATGGGCATTATGAGGACATATAACTGTGTCCCCGCTGAGCAGAAGTTCATCTCTGATTCAAATACATAGGCTGCAAATGTGAGAGACAGCTTGCATGTTCCAGTAGAGTGGTTTGGTTTCTATGCTTCAGTAGATTAGCTGATAAGACCTGACACTGAAGGAGCGTAAAGGGACGGACTGACTGGAAGAGTACATAGTGCTACTGGGAGTAATTCGATAACAGGAACAGTCATCGTAAATTATCAAGACGGGCGTTTCCAACAACACATTTGACATGAGGGTTGTCATGTCTCAATAGGAATCAATGAGGCCACAAATAATGATGTAACAGTGATACTGTAAGTCATTATTCAGATCTATATCTGGAACATGCACACACACGCACACACATCTACACCCACACCCAAGCATACAGGCATGCATTAAAACACACACACACACACACTCTCTCTCTCTCTCATATACACACACACACGGGTCTACAGTCCAAAGGGATGCTCTCAATCCACAGTAATTGCTAAGGGGTTATATGTGGCACAACACATAGCAAAATTCTACACAATTAGCGCGACCGCTGATCTCCTCTCCCTGTGCACTGGCTGCTATTGGGTTTCACAACCATGCTTATTCAGGATTACTTAAGCATGACTAACACCATTACTGACTAGCAAAAAAACCAACACCAACCAAATTATGCACCAATTATTTATGTGGCGGATGACAAGGACTTATTCATTTACAAATTAATGTCGCTGCGCATTGATTAACCCTTCCGGCCTGTGGGAGGTAGCCTGCTTGCCTGCCTGCTTGTCACCAACCCTGCCCAGCACTTGGAATGCCTTTCAAGGTGGCAGCTGTATTTGAAAGCTGAACGAACTGAATTCTGGTTGACCTCAGTGTATGAAAAGGGGCCTTTGAGCTCCTGTAATGTTGAGCGATGAGGATCTCTGTGGAGGTGGTGCGTTGGAGACGAGGAGACGGCTGCGTGAACGCTGGACAGAGGCCAGCCTACCTTAAGGGCTCCCGCTGGGAGCAGTGGAGCTTTTCATAGGTAATGAATAGGCCTGGCAGGCAGAAGAACAAAGGCAGCGAAGGTAAAATTAAGGGAACAATGAAGCTGTGCCTGACCCGCTCCTACATCAAGCCTCGGGGGACCTCAGCAAAGATCCTTTTAAGTCACTAAAGAATGTAGTCAGCATCTTTTCTATGTTATTTTCTATCTATTATCCTTGCACAGAAAAGAGACAGTTACTGATGTTCAATAGACTCACAATAATGCTCCAAGTCTCATGTACTCTAAGAATTACCATAACTTACAATACAAAAATGCTTCCCATAGATGCATGGGACTCGTATCTAGACCATGTCTGATGTGGACCCACTTCTGAAGCATGTTCCAAATATGAAACAAAGTCAAATGTTAGTGAATGCTTCCACTTCCCTCTTCCTTTCCGGGTTCAAAATGCATGCATTCATGGATTTAAAACAAACTATTTGAAATGTTTAGGCAACAGCACTGACATTTTAAAATAGAAAACTACCTTGCTGAATTTTAACACAATGCTGCAGAGTTCACAGTTAATTGATACCTCAGCCGTTGTCGGCCTTCATCACTATGTTGCAGTGTATACAGGAATAATTTTGTGATGCCATATTTTGTCTACAACATTTCTGTTGTTTGCAAGTGGACAGACACAGCTGCAGGTCTGCATAGGTCACAAAGAGGAAATAAACTGGACAGAGTTACAGCAATCTAAAGCCCCCTGACATGGGCAGATGCTTCATTCTGAGAACTGTTGTGAAAATCGCTGTGTATTAGTCTAAATGGAAAATACCCAGAGCGGTGACATTTACGATGGATTAGAGACATAATCCCTGCTGACGTTCCCATTTTGGACACAGTAATGGACCCTTTCCTTAAAAGAGCCATGGGTCCTACCTGACCACTCTTACTTTTGAGGACAGGTTTGTCTGTGTGTGTTTGTGGTTAGTGTGTCTTTTGTGTGTGTGTGTGTGTGTGTGTCTGTGTGTGTCATGTGTGTATGTCTATCTATGAGGCAGTTATTCTGCATTTACACTGCAACAAAACTCCTTTACCATTGCAATGGTGTCAACATAGTTTTTGTTAATAAATGTACCCAATATCCAAACTAGATTCAAGTTTACTACCATCACTGACTTATGAGAGTGTTTGTTTCTGGCAAAAGCTGACTTAGCATTCTGGGTAGTGCTCCATTTGGGTTAAATATTCGCTGACGCTATGAAAGCCATCGTGGGATTGCAATCGAGGCATATGTTAGTTCATCTCTCTCCCACTCTCTCCCTCCTCCCAACCGCGCCAGAGTCGACAGGGATGCATTGCGTTTTGTCAACACCAGACATTCTGACTGAAAGAACCAGACAGCTGAGTAGCACAGTTTAAAATAAGATGTTGAGAACAGGCATGTCTAGCCATCGTGTTGTGGAGCCTAGCGAATCTCCAGAATCGTCACAGGCTAACTCAGATGGATCTGCACTAGATCCACACAGGATACTCTCTGGATCATTCTTGAGTCAGCTGCTAGCCACACATCAGGATCTGAAATTGGAGGAATTTGTACTCATGATGGTGGCCGACTCTGAAACCAAACTTAGCGGATGTGAGCTGGATCAGAGGCAGAGCCAGACAATTAACCAAGGACAGAGAAGGGTAACGGCTTCAGGAAGTAAAACTTTTCACAAAATAAGCCGATTCCACCAAGCAAAACTCTTTAGCCAGACGCAAATGATGCATTTACCTGTGTTAGGTAAAGCTTCTGCACGCTAGCACCTTAACTTTCTGAACTCGGCTTTCACATCGCTCGTCAAAGGCCCATCTATGCATGTGGATTAAGTTACTTAACAACCAACCATAAGTAAAGACTACAGGGATATCTGTCAGGGCACAAAGAATACAGAAGGAATAGCAATTATAAGTTGCTGTGCTACATACTGTATGATGTTTAGCTGCTACCCTCAATGCTTAGGCCCCAAAAATGTTCAGCTGCACATTTATAGGCAAATCAGCTGGGAAATAGGGAATGTTTCATGACCACATCCTGTCTGTCTATATCTGTGTCTGTGTGTTTGACTCTGTGTGTGTGTGTGTGTGTGTGTGTGTATGAGTGTGCATGTCTGTGAGTATGTTCATGTGTGTGAACAAGCATGTATGAGTGTGTGTGTGTGCAAGCATGCATGTGTATGTATCTGTGTGTTGTGGGTCTCAGAGGGCGTAAGTAAAGTAAAGGCAGTCTCTGTCTCTCAGCTCTGCCTCCACTAATGTGGAAAACCAGAGCAAAGGATGACAAGATGACTGGAGCTGTCGCCATGACAACCATCCACCACTCAGGGAGGTTGGCTGCATCATCTGGTGTGTGTAGACCTGGGGGTCCCGCATACACACACACATATGCACAGACACAAATACGTATACACACACTAACAAATACATGCACAAATATATACCTAGTGTGCACAGACCAGCAGGAAGCAGACCTGTCACCCAGCTGCATGTAACTTTAGACACAGCTGACACACACACAACCTTGCCTGAACTCATAATCACACTAAGCATGTATAAAAACACAAATGCAGTGGCACACATGAACACAGACATTCTCTCTCTCGCTCTCTCTCTCACACACTCACACACACACACACACACACACACACACACACACTTCCGCACATGGAGTTCCACACACAGAGTTCCACACACAGACAGATCTTCCAGCAAAGCTGGATGTCTTTTGCGCTACATTTAACCGCTGCGCTCGGCATCCGGCTGGAGGAAAGGTCACATCGCCTGGCAACAGATCGCCATGGCTTCAGCAGTGCTTTTAATGAGAGTGAGAGAGTAACTCACCCCTCACCCCATCCTACTGCTCTCAAACACACACACACACACACACACACACACACACACACACACACACACACACACACACACACACACACACGTGCGCGCACAATGCAAACACTGGAGTACACTACAACACACAATACTATCGGGCTTGGTCAAGCCAATAAATGTGTAAGGAAAACAAATCCATATGCTTTCACAGTCTCATACAGTGTGCTGCCCATTAATCCATTAATGCACTTATTTATGCTTTGTTGAGTATTTACACTGGGGGGTGGGAACCACAAAATAGAGCAGCTATTGATTTTGTGTACTACAAAATGAGACACTTAACTCCTGTTATGGGTTAAATTAAAATGAAGAACTTGTAGAATAATAACACAGATTTCATTTCTACTTACAATAATCCTCTCTAGGCAAGAGAAGAATCCAACCAGCACTCTGAATCATCTCTCTCTATCACTCTCCTTCCTCCCTTCCTCTCTCTCTCTCTCTCTCTCTCCTCTCTTCTCACAATTCTCTCTTCTTTCCCACCCCCTCCCCCACCTTCTTTATCATTATAATGTGAAATGAGCCTCCAGTGAGGTATTAGCACACAATCATAGAGAAATGTATTACACTCCGACACTCAAGCATAGGGGTGACCCCCTCCTCTATTCTTCTGCGGGAGCTAAAGAATGTTCTAGATTTATAGGCCAGCCCTGCGTGCCTCACTGGAGGGGATAAATGAATGATGGTTTGAGGATTTAAAGACCCTCTCCCCTGCTCCCGTCACCTTGGCTTGGCTCATTAAAGTGGCTCATTTGAATATAGGCACACTCGTCTGACCCAGTGGCCCCCTAATTGGGCACGGAAATGGGATTACGGGGACTGGTGAGATGGAGTGAAAATGATGGAGGGAGAGAGGAAGAGAGAGAGAAAGAGAGGGAGACACAGAGAGAGGGGCTGGTATCAGAGAGATAAATTATTTTTTCACATTTTTTAAAATCCCGGTTTGGCTAACTCATCTTACACATACAGTTGTTTCCATTGCCTCCTGCCTCCTCTTTCTCTCTCTCTCTCTCTCTCTCACACACACACAGCAGTCAGTGGCAATGTGAAATTAAAATAAGTTACTGCCTCCGCCTCCCACCAGTGCTCTGTACCAAGCAGACTTGAAGCGTCCAATGCCATTTTAAGAAGAGGAAGAACGGAAGAAGAGGTCTGGTCATGAGACATGTCAACATAAACTCCTGAGCACATCAGTTATTTTGGCTTACTGCACATAATAATCAGAACAGAATGCATCTCTCTCTCTCTCTCGCTCTCTCTCTCTCTCTCTTAACATAAGACACTCTAGAGTCACTTCATCCTGGAACATTATAAAGGCTTTTGGAGTCTTTAGGCTGACTAACAAATCCTCTACCATTCTCTGTCTTTGTCTCCCTGTCAGCTCTCCTTCCTGTTTCCCTCTCTATCCACCCTTCCCCTCTCTGTCTTTTCTTCTGTTCTCTCTCCTCCTTCCTTAATTTTTCTCACCCTCTTTTTCTCTTCCTCTCCATCCCTCCTTCCGCCATACGTCATATTTGTTTTCCTCTCCATAAATCTCACTCCCCCTCTCTCTTTCTACTATATCTCTCTCCCTCTGTCGGTTTTGTTTCTCATCCCTCCTCCCCCCCCCGCCCCTCTCTCTCTCACTCATCCCTCCAACTGGATTCTGTGTATTTGTACTGTCTGTCTGCCCACCTGTCTCCTCTCCCCCCTGGCTCTGACCACTGATCTATTCCCTGACCTGTCTTATCAGCCTCTCTGAGTCTGACTGTTCCACACGGGCTCATCTGGCCCTCAAATCTCCCGGGTGCCACAGTGTGCCACAACACTCTGGCCAGCTTCACTTGGTGCCACGGTGTGCCACAACACTCTGGCCTCTGGCTTGCTTCGCTTGACAGCCCCATCCAATTCACTGCTTGCCACCCTGCGGCCAGGTTCTGCACATGACTCATGTGATGAAGATCATACACATACACACACAGACACACACACACACACACACACACACACACACACACACACACACAGAGAGAGGCAGACACACGCGCACACACACACACACACACACACATACACACAGAGAGGCAGACGCACAGGAAAGGCTGAAGGGTTTGTTGTGAGGTTTGGGGATGAGGGTGGTTGGTAAGGACATGATAAAGAAGAGCAACATACACGTCAACATGTATCCACACATACACAAATAAAACAATGTATTATTTGAACTTATCATTGGATTACTATTTTGAATTAAGTTTCTCTACATGAAATCCTATCCTTTGTGCTGTCTGTCTCTATGGTGTGATAAACCAGCTGGAACTTGTCCACGATTTGGAAGTCTTTCAACACAGACGGAATAGTGAGACAGCAGCTAACGCTAACTGAACAGGGCCAAAGATAATGGATATAGCTAACGCTAACTGAACAGGGCCAAGGATAATGGATATAGCTAACGCTAACTGAATAGGGGCAAGACAAAAATGTAACTGAAATGGAGTTTCTAGACCCCATTCAGTTACTGTTGTACCAAATTCTCTTGTTCTTTTGACTACAGCTCTCAGTGACCTTGAACAACAAGGTTAGGAATTGAAATACTTCTGAATATCACTTCATAGAATCATATCAGAGTAGAAATAAACTTATAATGTCCCATTATTAAACTATAAAAATGCATAAATCTATGTCACAATTGACATACAATAAAACACGGATACATCAGTGTCACAGGTGCCTGGATACAACGCCATCAAAACAAGGCTCTGGAAAAATAGCTCTGTGATTATAAAAGAACTTAGGAGAGTACACAATGCTATGACATCAGTAGACAGGTGAGTGTGACACAATATATTGAGCTTGTAGATGGTCACATGCACACACACACTCCCTCTCCAACACAAACACTCACTCACACACACACACACACACACACACGCACACACTCACGGAGAAGCCTGTAATGGCCAGATGACCTATCCACCCACACAACAAACACAGACACCCATACAGTAAACATTTAAATAATAATGAAATATAATAATACATATTAATACTATGGGTGGTGTCCATCCACCCTTGGCTGGGTTACATGATACATAGATACTGGATACTGGTGTGTATGAGAGAGAGTGAGTGTGTGTGTGTGAGTGTGTGAGAGAGACAGAGAGAGATCATATTGTAAGTGTGTGTGATACAGTTCAAGTAAAGCTTGAAGTTTGGTTTGGCAGGATTGGTGCGTGACGAGCTGGCAGTGACAGGATACTGCATGGCATGGGTGGACCAGCAGGAGGCAACTCAATGACTATCCCTATCTCTCACTTTCCCTCGCTTACACACTTACACACACACACACACACCCTCTCTCTCTCGCTCGCTCTCTCTCAAAGACACACACTCTCTCTCTTTTACATGCATGCAAGCACATACAGACACCTGCCTCTCTGTCCATCTTTTTTTCCTTCTGTCTTTTCATTCCCATCCTCCCTGTATTCTCTCTCCCTGACACACACACTCTCTCACACCATCCGCTCTCCCTCTCTGTTTCCCAGATACGCATTCAGACTCACACACCACACATTCCCTCCCTCCCTCCCTCTCTCTCTCTCCTTCCCTCCCTCTCTCTCTCTCACTATGTCCCATATTGGCATGTGGTGATGGTCTACTACAGTATCTGCCTGACTGGGAGTTGTATATTCCTGTCTGCTGCTGATAAGATGAGAGCCCCCTTGCCTTATTTAGTCAGTGCCGTGCACACTGCTGACACACCACCACTGAGCGTAAAGGACCCAATGCCGTGGCACACACACACATACACACAGACACACACACTCTCTGCATATGGGGGGGGGGGGGTGTTGGGGGGTAATACAGTACACATAGTTTCCCTGTATGAGTCATAGGTCCACGTACACACACACACATACATTTACAGGAAACATGCAAAACACAAAGTCTAAGTTAAAGACACTTCACCACTGACTCACTGTCTAAAATCAGAGCTTGATGTTAAACACTAAACAGCTACATTGCACCTTACATTACAAAGAACCAGGGTGAGCCACAGGAAATTACCTGAATGAACAGTCTTCTCCATATGTCATAACAATGTCTGAGCAACATTATTCATAAAAAAATTACTATGCCACTTAGAGGCTTTAGACTGAGCTTCACTAGTTAGGTCCTAAATGAAGAATAGATTCTTTATCTAAAATAATGTAAACTGCAAGTTCTGATGGAGTCAGTGTTATGGTAACACGTTCACCTGCACTGGGTCCACACCTGTTCTCTCTGTCTGCATGTTTGCAGTCAGACAGGATGTGAAATGATGGCTTATCAGAAACAACATCCCTGAACAAACAAATGACCTCATGTCTTAGTATAATAAACATTAAACAAACCTTCCAGTGAGGGAGAGGACAAAAAGTAAACATTGTACTACAAAAAAAGCTCTGAAACATCTCTTGCCTAACCACAAAAACAACAACAACAAAAAAACAAACAAAACAAACAAACAGAACAAAACTGGTCACTTCCAGTCAGAGAGGCCTGTGCTAGCAGGAGTGGGGAGAAAATAGTCCTAACATTGAACATGCTGGGAGCCACCATTCACTCAATCACTTACACACACACACACACACACACACACACACACACACACACCACACACACACTCACACACACACACACACACACACACACACACACACACACTCATAGCTCTCCCCACTTGAGCTCCCCTGTCCCGACGTGAACCTCTGATAAGGTTACAGCGGCACTAAATACATCACCTTTCCCTTTCAGAGCGAGCTTGGCTCCCGCGCGCGCCGGTTAAACGCTCACCAAAAAGCCTTCTGCAGCACATTCTGAGCCCTAAGGCCAAGGCTACCCAGTGGGGGAGCTATATTTATGAACCTACTCGCCTCGCCTGGGCTTCCAGCAGGAGCTGTGCTCTGCTCTATGGGTTGTGGGGGGGGGGGGGTGTGTGGATTGGGGCTGTTGCCTGGCTAGCTGAATGACCGCATAAAAAGTTTAAAGCCTGACTACTGGGGGGCTTGCACTGCAGCTAAAGCATTAGCCTACAAATGGGCTCTTAGTCAGCTGTAAAAGGATGCCTGTAACACATACTGTAGTAAATATTCCAGAGCCTGGGGTTTCACAGGCCAGCTTGCTAGCACTGGGGCGTGGGCTTCTGTGTGTGTGTGTGTGTGTGTGTGTGTGTTGTGTGTGTGTTGGTGGCAGGCTCACACACTCACTCACTCTCTGTGGGCTGTGGTGTTGGATAGTACCACAGTGAGAAGAGCCACACCTCTGCAGGAAGATGGTCAAACGGTTGTGTATCCTTATCTGTGCAGTCACGTGTGCACGCACACACACACCCACACACACTCTGACAAATACACTGTTTGAGACATGCCACCCACACACACACACAGATATAAACACAACTACAATAACCCTCAATTTCAACCAAGAAATTTGAAGCTAAAAGGAAGATCTTTATGTTAGTCCAGAGGACAAAACCATATTCAGTCCCTCGGAAGAATGCTCTCTCTTAAGCTTTAGAGTGTCGGATCTCCTCCTCCCCCTTGCAGAGCCCATTAGGTGCTTTGATCCAGATGAAAAGCGGGGTGTGGACCACCAGGGATCCAGCACATTTTTACACACATCATGTTAACTCAGCATCGATTGCCTGATCAGCAGAGAGAGCAGCCACAAGCCATGAGGAGGTGGAGGAAGATCCGCTGAGTGTGTGTGTGTGTGTGTGTGTGTGTGTCTAAAGAGATGTAAGTATAAGTGTGTGTGTGTGTGTGTGTGTGTGTGAAGGGATACAAAATCTAGCCTTTTCCACATCTCTCCTTTTTCTTTCCTCTCTTTTTTGTCTTTCACACTCTCGTTTTCTCTCTTCTTCTCACTCACTCTGTCACTCTTTCGCTCACATCCTCTCACATTTTATCTCTCAATCTTTCTCCCTCCCTCCCTCCTCTCTTCTCCTCCGCCCAGTCAATGATGGAGTGCTGGGAGGCTTCATTCAGCACTTTGCTGTGCTTTTAAATCAATACTCACTCCCCGCTGATCTACCCACAGGTGTCTCACTGTCTCGCTCTCCCTCCACACACACACACACACACACACACCGTTGAAATGAGTGTGTATGCATTGCTCTAACCACTACAGATTTAGTTCATACAGTTCTCAGTTGCTTTGGCCAGCTTTAACGCATCCATGCATGCAAAGAAAACCAATCTGTCGTCCACATATACAGTACTTCTTCCTGCCTGAGCATTATTCAGCCAAAGAAAACGGCCCTAGATATTGTAATAGAAGTACTAGTCCTCTCCTAATGGTGGGGAGTACGATCCTGCATCTCTGGATTAGCCCGCTTTGTTTGAAGAGCAGAGTAGATGGGGAGAATGCTATTACTGTATTAAAATATTCTGCCTGCCTCCCCTCGCCTAAATGCCTGGGCAGACTTGGGCAGATAATCCTTTTCATTGTCTCTCTAATGGTGCTTTGCAAGTAACCTCACTTCCATTGCTTCCATTGACCATGTTTGTGTGTGTGTGTGTGTGTGAGTGTGTGTGTGTGTATGTGTGTGTGTGTATGTTTGTGTGTGTGTGTATATGTGTGTGTAAAACACAGCGAGGGGGAGACAGAAAGAAAGACGGAAGATAAAATGAGGGAGACTGAATCACAGTGAGTAACAGAGGGAGAGAGAGGGAAAGATCTATATCAAGTGTGTGTATGTGTGTGTGAGAGAGAAAGAGAGTGAGAGAGAGGAAGAAAAGAGAGGAAGAGGGAGAGAGATCACAAGTATCTGACTGCTCACGTGCCTGATAGCAGCTGCCTGTTCATTCAACATAACACCAACTTAACAAGGCAAACGATCTGTATGTTCAACATCTAGCTGAGAGCAAACCAGGTTTAAATAACCTTGCCACTGCCAGCAGAGTTTGTTTCCATTCTCCTCCTGTGTGTGTGTGTGTGTGTGTGTGTGTGTGCGTGTGTGTGTGTGTGTGTGTGTGTGTCACAACATTAAAATGTCAAAGCCAGGACCATTAAAGAGAGCATGCCCGCTTGGAGTAGTGCCTGATAGGGGACGCCAGTATCGCCGCGGTGCACACGAGATACGTGACTTCTGTATCACCCTCCGAGCATCTCAGACATGGACGATTAATAGACACAACGCTTTTACAGGGCTTATCCTGGAACACAATCCAAGTATCTATATCACAGAATAAACTGTCAGACAAAGCTCCCAAGCATCAACCCGGGTCAGACAGTTTCAAGAGAGTTTGACTATTACCGCCATAGCTGTTTCCACAGGGTTCTGTTCAACATGCCAAATAGACCCTTCTGGCTGTTTGATGTGATATAAACACAGCAGAAGTAGTTTGGAAACTAGAGCGCATAGAAAACTGGGCAATAGAACAGAACTTAGGAATTGCTTTTGTTTTTACTGTTGAAAGAGTCTATTGGTTATTATATTATAGGGGAGGGACAGGACAGTATAATATTATAGTTTTGTATACCATAGTATAGTAATACGAACTGTAGTATGTTTAGGGCAAAAAAATATTTTATGTAAAAATATTTAATTGTTTGTATATTTTGTCAACACAAAACTGTTTACAGATTGACATCATTTTAATTGAGAAAGAATATTTTATATACGAACATTGTCATCTTCTTGTCTGTGCGTCCCCAAAGCCTGATTTAATAATGCGCAGTAAGAGCCGTCTTCCGTCCTCCAGACTAGTCTGGCATTGGTGGCTTCCTATTCTCTGTCTCATTGAGCTCAGGGGTCAGCCACAGGGTCGGATATCAAGCTGCTGTGAGATTCCAGGCCGGCCACGGATCACTGCGTCCCTAATCTCAGCCTGTGTCCGTCCTCTCATTTCCTCCTTGGCCTCATCAATAAATAATCACTCTCTTCCCTAATGAGTCTGACGACTGGACACTGGCCGCTGGTCAAAGGCAGCAAGCAGTCCTCACAGAATTCACTTTTAAGGCGTTCGGGGAGAAACGTGGCATTCGTGCCAACTCTCAGGAGCAAAGAAGGGTGAGTGGTCAGTTCCTGTGAATCGATCCTGCTACATGAGCTCTGTGTTTTGCCAGACCAACAATAACTCAGCTGAGGAAGGGGTTATTAAATATTATGCTCAGGGCGTGATGTAAAATTCCCTGCGTTGCTTACACCACACACTTGGTACACTTCAAAGTTCCTCTTTCAGGCCAGCAAATGTTGGCATGTGGCAAAGCTCACTTTCTGCAATACCTTGCACAGAGTTGACATGCTATCTGACACACTGCACAACCAGTGAGAAGGCAGTGTTTCTTCATGAGATGTCCCAGTTCAGTAATCATTTTCCAAAAAGATGCATGCTAGTGCAATCAGTCTACAGCTCTAAATGCAAAATGGCAAAATAAACTGATCTGAGGTAAGAAAATGAATCCGCCTAAATGAATCTTTCTCTAGGTATGTTTTTGGGCATGCTTAACCATCCCTTGCCATCTCCCAGTACACACAGCCCATGACTATGCAACATTGCTGGCAATGTTTAACCAGTGCTGTTAGCAAAGTAAAAGAAATGCAATAAACAGTGCCGTGGACTAGCCCTCTGAAATTCCATGTCCATGTATTCAAATACCTACTTTGCCTTGGTGGTGCAGGTTTACAGCGCTTCACAGAGCAAATGTTCATCAGTGTGCCTGCTTCTGACTCTGACCTTTGACCTTACTGTTAGCACCCTGCTTCCATGGTGTTAACGCCTTCCTACGTCAGTTAACGGTAAACATCAGGAATTTAGCAGACACTTTTGTCCTTAGCAATTTACAGAGACACCAAAAAAAGTGGTTTGGAATTGGACCTTGGCCTGACCGAGTAGAAGGCAGCAACACCAACTCATGTTAGCCAAAGATGCTAAAGCTATACGAGCTCGTATGCAGGAGCATCTCCTCAATGAATTATTAAACAGACAGCAAAACTGAACAGCGAAAATAAAATAATTTTAAGGCCAGGCTTTTTACCTTGACGCTGCTATTTCCACTTTTGTTCTTGCAATGGCTGCGGCCCTCCGTGCCCCCTCCACGGCCCGGTCCACTTTCTCTTTGGTTTTAGGGTTCTTAAGCGGAATGAGCTGCTTGCGTATACCGCGCACGAGCACGTTATTTTTGTATTTCCCTTCCTCCTTGGTGCCGTCGGGGAAGATGGTGCATCCATAGCCGTGGCGCCGGTTGTTGAGCCACTCGCCCTCGTACTTCATGCCATTGGAGCGCTCGGAGACGCCGAAGCCGCATCGCTTGTCGTTCTTCCACTCGCCCATATACGACTCGGTGGTGGTGGCGTCCACGTGGTCCTCGGGCGCAGTGTAGTCCCCGGCACCATCGCCGTCACCCTCGCCATAGCTAATGGTGGAGTTGGCATCGCTAGAGCTGATCCGGCTCATGGTGGTGGCATCACTGCGTGCTGAACTGCGCTTGCTGGATATGGATGTCCGAGAGTCGGATTTGTGCAACTTCCGCAGGCTGCCGAAGAGTGAGCCACGGCGGAACAGGCCCTTCTTCTTGCCTGTCACCACCTCGCTGTCACTGTGGAAGTTGAGCACGAAGCCGCCACGTGTGCCCACGGGGGTGTCGGCGCCGGATGCGTCCTGGTGCAGCGTGCCGTTGCTCTGGACGCTCCGCAGTGAGGCCAGTGAGGTGCGCAGCGGCGAGTGGATGACTGTCGCCATCCCGTAAGGCACACTCTGCCGCACCCCATAACCATGGCGCATCCCCCCCATCCACTGGCCCTGGTACGTACCTTCACAGGGCAACAGCAAAAAAAAAAAAAAAAACACACACACACACACATCTCAGAATCATATGCCAACAGTAATGGTAAAGGCATCACTTTAGCCTTATAAATCATTACTTTCAAGAGTCAGTTACTTTCTAGAACAGCATGTTGCCTAATTCCCTGCAGCAACTGAATACCCTAAGCACTTGAGGGACTAAAATGTATAAGGAAGGCCAAACAATACGGCCATCGTCAGGCAGGGGTCAATAGGTCATCTGAGGTGTCAATAGATACCATGGCAACTATTGTGCTGAATCAGGCTCTGCTAGAGAAAATTCATTCAAATTGATCCTCAACCACTGGGCTCTTTTAAAAATCATGTAGTTCGCCTAAAGGGTCAATCATGGATAGGGAGCTGCCTTCATTATCTGTTTTGAAGCCAAATAACAGTAATTATCTTCAAGGCAGTCTTAGTTTTAGACATGACCAGTGTTTATTCTTGGCACATGGAGGTGCCAAAATGTTACACTATAAAAAAGACTGTTTCTTGTGGGTCCTGTGCACACCACATTTCAAAAGAGAGTAGATCTGGATGAAAGTGCAGGATGCAGGAGCTGTTAACAGCATCCTGTCCTCTGTGATGTCCGAGGACCAAGGGCAGGTGACCACCTAAACATGGGCCGCCTAAGCCAAACCTGCCAAACAGTGCTACACAGATGGACGAGGCTGATTTGATCCAGGCTGGACTGATTTTCTAGGAACCCTTTGTTACCTAAGAAGCCAGAGTCTTATGCACAGAAGAGAGGCTGTTTTTTTGTAGTTGTTCCTGTGCAAAATTCCTGTGACTGTTTAAAATAATATAGCCTACAGAAATTTAACCCTGGGCGTCAAAGGCATTCTTAATGTCCCAAGGCATAACCTATCTATACAGATGATTTAACATTAACATATAGTAGGCCTATGTCAATACATTTTTTGAGTTATAAAAATGAAAAAGGGATTTAAAACTATACTAGCACTGTCCACATCATGACTGGTGTTGAGATTGACTTTAATTATATGACAGTGCTCTGTTGGTCAGGCCAGATGGGGATCTTGCCAGATAGAATGACTTTGTAAGTAAGAGTAAGTCTTCGCGCAACTAGGCTGAAGTAATTAAGAGAACTTCATTAGTGATTCATGATAGGGGACTTAGTGCCAAAGCTCGAGAGCTCAAAGATCATCAACGCTGCCCACCAAATCCGCTTGTACTTCCAGGTCAAGCCTAGAGTGTTGACACAAATCCTTCATTATTTAAGAAAAAAATGCTCGGAGGACGCAAACAACGACTGCTTGCAATCCGTCTCACCAGCACGATATCAAATGTGTCACTTTCTGTGCACTTATCATCAAGTGGGGGAGATAAAAACTCGAGTCACAAGAAAAAGCTTTACTATTTTTGGAATGAGAGTATATATCATCTGTAGGCTATGGACACGCATTGCTTTGAAATCTAAAACGGCTGGGCATCGATGGCTAATTCAACTGCATTCTCACTGACAGCTGGACCATGGGTTGTAAACCACATGATCTGAATCAATCTTTCATCATACGAGTGTCGTTCACTGATTTATCACGCAGGCCTATTTTGTAGATGATCTAAATCTTCAAAAGGCCCATGCACAAACTATATTATCATAGTGGTTATATGACTCTTAAATCTATGAAATGGGAAACAAGTTAATACACTGCGTAGATTCATCACTCGTTGCGTTTTCTGTTTTCATCTCAAACTGGCTTACGATTCAGTTACAAACAGAGCTAAGATGGCAATGGCCACATTCCAGTTATGATATAATCACACAAATGATAGACCATAATGGGCAAATTTTTTCAACACATTAGTCGTGTTTATCATAATTTACAACATGCGCATATCCAATTGACAACGCTTACCACCATCGCCATAGGTCTCGATACCATAGCCGTCTTGCAGCCCATTACTCCAAGTTCCGTCGTATCTAGCAGGTGTACTGTGGCTTTGGCGAACTCCGTACCGACCCTTAAACCCATGACTCCATTCGCCGCGATAGATCCACTTTCCCTTGGTTTCAACCCCAAGCCCGTGCCGCTTCCCTTGCGACCAGTAACCCTGATATGTATTCCCACTTGGCCAGGTGTAGACCCCTACTATCTCGAACCCGTGTGACCAGGACCCGGCGTATTCGCCTTGGCCCTTGGGTCCAGTGCAGATACCGTGTCCGTGGGCTTTCCCATCCTCCCAGCCCCCGCAATATGTGCCTCCATCGTCGAAGTCGAACCGTCCGCCGCCCGTCATTCAGAATAGGAAACAAATGAAGCGATCGCAGCGTAGTGCCGATTTGAATCTAATTCTCCCACGGACTCCAGCACCAGGGATGAGATCAAGCTGGATGAGCCAACCGATGACTCTGAAAGAGTTGCATACAGGCAAAATTTAAGGAAAGAATCTTATTATGCCATGTAGAATGTGTGTAATGGAAAGCATGCGTGAGTGGCTGAGAGTGTATGAATGGGAAGCCTAAATAGGCTAGTGCACAATTACCAGAGCCGCACGCTGAGGGCTGCTGTGGCTGTTTTTCTGACTCCCCCCTCGCTCACTGTACAGGGAGGGAGAGAGAAGAAGCGAGAGTCGTCAAGCAGGAAAGACACAGCAAATTGCTACGTCATTTCTGTGGCACCTCCCACGCTTGACTGATTAGAGCGTGGACGTCGAGACCCCTTGAATGAATTATGTTCTCCGGGTGCACGTTCAGTCTTATCTCAGATATCAACGTCCCGGTTACTTTTAGTGCTCTACCTTCATCGGGATGAATTTTGAAAAAAGGCGCTCTCACACTCTGCAGGTGTGGTCTTAATGTAAAGGTATTCCACGATGGTAAAAACATAATGAAAATGTACTGTCTATAGAGTAGCCTATATAGAATCAATAAAGGCCACTAAAGAACAGTTGATTAAGAACAATTTTAAGTTGAGTTTGAGTTAAATTTAAGCATGGGCTACTAATGTGTTTCTTTTCCACAACCTAAATCCCCAGCCCCTGCAATAAGATAAAAATATTGCAGGTGATTTTCGACGAGACAGCATATATGAATTGAGCTGTAATTAATCTGTTACTTAGAACTGTCTTTTCATGTAAGTACTAGGCTACAGTTGTCTCTCTTCTAAAACAGCGACACCGCGTGGCTGAGACAGAGAAGAAATAGAAAATGGGCATTAGTCGTTTTGTTACAATGTAATTTGTGCAGTTCTGGCTTGAAATTTTTGGATTTACTTTACTGCACCTTAAAACCTTGAGAAAACATATTTTTACTAAACTCATGATTGGATAGAAAAACAATGTATTGTGCTGCATCGCGTATGATGTCTCGAGACCAGGTTACTCTGAAAAACTTCGGGTCCGCGTCGGGATTGGGGCAGATGTGCAGTTGTGCTGCTCCCTGACGCTTGGGGGCCTCATCAGTGAGAAGTCGTGATGTTACACACACACACACACACACACACACACACACACACACACACACACACACACACACACACACACAGCCAAGATGGCGTCCGAAAACAGCACTGATGCGCAGGATGAGAAAGAAATATCTGTTAAGAAGAGACATGGTGAAGAAACCGACGTGCAAGCCGTGGTTAAAAGCACAACAACCAAGGACTCGAAGCTAACCCTTTACCACTGGACTCAGTCCTTCAATTCGCAAAAGGTATGTTAGAGGATGACATTTCAGCACCACAGCAGTGGACAGAGCTCCTAGGTTTTCGGTCAGTTGCATAAACTAGGGTGTTTACAATGAGATTATCATCTATAAATTTCGCGAATTAACTATGCTACAGGCAGATTTATGCATCGGGATGGAAAATATAGTTATGTCTAAGCTACATTAGCCTCCAAGGTTCTGTGAGCAGAATATGCCACTCAATGTTTGCACTATTAAATAAGGCGTGTTCAGTTCTCAAGGAGAACACATAGACCTAAATGACCTTAAATAACCTCTACCATTTACTATTCAAAACAGAACATTTCAAAGAATACAAGATTACACTTGATTGAGTAGGCCTAATTCAGAACTAAGTGGAACTGTTTCTGGAAAAGTTCTTATTTTGCATGGTTTGGGCTTTGGGCTATCTGGGGTATCTACTTGCAGGTGAGATTGGCAATCGCAGAAAAGGGATTGGAATGCGAAGAGTACGACGTTAGCCTCCCGCTCAGCGAGCACAACGAACCATGGTTCATGAAGCTGAATCCTGCCGGCGAAGTACCCGTGTTGGTGCACGATGACAACGTTATCAGTGACCCGACCCAGATATTAGACTATCTGGAGCAAAACTTCAGAGATGGTATATTGTCAGTTGGCTCTCACTCATACAGTCTCATCATCATCATGGTGAAAATATAGGCTAGTGATGTGACACTTCTGTGCTAACTTCATTGTGATGTTCTTTTCTGTTGACATTGTTTGGGGGGTTTCATGTTATCATTCTGTGCCAATGACTGCAATTTATTACATTTTGTTTTGTTTATTTCACCTTATGTACAAAGCCATTTTAAGTTCAGCATGCCTGGTGCAGTTCAAATGACTGGGGGTCTGAGTTGGTAAGTGTGCACAGCAGATACCAGTGGCATTTGGAACCTTTATTTGTCCCATTTCATCATTTAAATCATTTTTTTTACATATGGCTAAAAAGTTTTGGGTCACACCACCCACCGCCACTCCACTTTCTCACCAAAACATTTAACAATTAATAGGAAAAAATTATAACATTCAGGTACTATTCAGTTACAATTCAGACATAATAATTTTTATTTAAAATAATTGTCTTTCAAAACTTTGCTGTCATCAATCTTCAATTAGTATGTGTTGTTAACAAGAAAAATGACCCTAAATCTTTAACGGTCAGTAATGTGTGTAAATTTTCAGTCTAACTGATGTGTAAAAGGCAGATTTCAATCTCCTTTTTTGTTCCTGACAGAGAACACTCCAAAACTCATCCCAGAGGAGGGCAGTCTTTACTACACCAGGGTGCAGCATTACAGAGAGCTGCTGGACTCCTTACAGATGGATGCCTACACCCATGGCTGCATTCTCCACCCTGAAATCACTGTGGACTCCCACATTCCTGCCTACGCCACCACCCGCATCCGCGGTAGGCTTTCTGCAAATTCATGCAGTGATCTTTGACTGGTATAAAACAGGACAATTAAACTAACCTTGTCTATTGTTAGAGTAATAAGACAAGCAGAGTAGTGATGCAACTGTGAAACTTACCGTGTTTGTGTGTGTGTGTGGTGTGTGTGTGTGTATGTGTGCACACGCGTGCATGCACGTGTTTCTGCTTTTATATGATTTATACGGTCATGTCAGAGCTGTGCTATTCTCTGTAAATCTTCTGTGTGATCTAGTGCATTTTAACAATAGAAACACTTACTTTACACTGAGGTAACTGTATCCCTGGATGGGCTGGGTGGAAAGGGACAGTGTAACAGGACTAAGTTGCATAGCATAGGATATTAAGAGGTTTTCAGTTTGAATAAACATACCATACAAGTAAATAAATAATGCAACAAATTGAAAAAAGAAAAAAAAACACAGAAGCTGAAGCTTTAGTTTCTACACCTGCGCAAAGCTTTCCCCTTTGCTTTTGACTAGTGCATATCTTGGGCTATTAGCACAGAGGGTAAAAGTGGAGCGATAGGCACAAGCGTTCGTCAAGTTCCGTGTTCTATTTTCGCAAGGGGGAAAATCCCCATTTATGCAAGCCAGAGTCAAACCTATTTACGCTGATACTGGAAATCATTGAAAAGTTTATTTTGTGACATTATGTGACACCTTGACTTATGCAGACCAGAACTTTTCACGTTTGCTCCAGTTGTAACATATTATGTTGCTCTATCTTGGTCACTATTCAACAATCTTTGCTATTAGTGTCCTACTCTATGTAAGTAGTCACACCACTATGCTCTCTCTCCAGACCAGAACTGTTTACGTTTACTCCCATTGTAACATATTATGTTGCTCTATCTTGGTAAGTATTTAGTTATCTTTGCTATTAGTCTCCCACTCTGTCTGAGTAGTCACACCACTATGCTCTCTCTCCACAGCTCAGATAGGAAACACAGAGTCGGAGTTGAAGAAACTGGCTGCGGAGAATCCTGATCTTAAAGACGCTTACATCGCAAAACAGAGGCGCTTAAAGGTGAGAGCTAGGCCTCTTCTCTGAAGAGATTCTCAGAGAGTGACTGTCAGTCCTGTCAGAGATGTCTGTCTAACTCCTGCTTATGAATGACAAATTATGAAAAATGAATTGTCCACACATGGAAATTTGTCTGCAGTCTCACCATACATTAAAAAGACATTTACTGGCATAGCACCTCAAACTGGCATAGCACCTCATTCAAACACAGCAAAATATATAAACAGAGAAGGACCTGATGTGCAAGGATGGTTGAAGAATATAATAAATAAAAAACATGCAAAAGTGCTGAAGTGAAGTTTCCAGTAAGAGTCTCTGTGCTATTTATTGCCCTAATTCCATTGGGAACACAGGATTTAAAAAAAAATATATTCGTCTTGGCATTGGGAACCCTCAAACTCCCTGATGATGTTGTCTTAGTAATGATGAAAAATGCTACCAGTAACATACTATATAGCATATCACTATGTCAGTTGTCATCAAACTCAGGACTGAACTGAAGAACTAAGCTTGCTTTCAGTGAAAAACAGATAAACACATTCTTTTTTTCTATTGCAGTCTAAGTTATTTGACCATGACAACATGAAATACCTGAAGAAGCTGCTGGATGAGCTGGAGAATATAATGGATCAAGTGGAGACGGAGCTGCAGAGACGGGTGGAGGAGACGCCAGGTGAGCGGAAAACTTCTAGTACAGTCTATTCACTTTATTTTATTCGTCATCATCTTTTATTTCACCAGGTGGGTCCCATTGAGATTTTCGGCCCTGGAACAACACATATACAGAAAAGACAAAACCAGAAGGGAATACAATAGCAAGTTAGAACGCAGTTTTTCAACATCAAAGTGGCATAAATTTATAAATGGGTCCCTGGTAAAGCAATCAGCTTGGAATGAACAACTTCAGCTGAATCATTTTGCTAAGTGCAAACATAGGAGGGCAGTGTTCCCACATCGGATGAATTTGTACAAGCCTAGCCAACTTTGCCCATTGATTAACTTGTTGGCCATTAATAAACGTATAGTCTTGTTTGTCAAATGCTGCCTCAATTACGCTGTCTTTCATTTTTGGCCCCCAGAGGAAGGTAGCCAGGTATGGTTGTGTGGGGACTTCTTCAGCATGGCTGACGTTTCTCTTGCTGTGACTCTGCACCGCCTCAAGTTCCTTGGGCTCTCTCGCCGCTACTGGGGTAGTGGCAGCCGGGTCAACGTGGAGACCTACTACGAGCGTGTCTTGGACCGGCCTGCCTTCCGGAGAGTTCTTGGCCACGTCAACAATATTCTGATCTCTGCTGTCCTGCCCACCGCTTTCCGGGTGGCCAGGAAGAGAGCTCCCTCATTGGTGGGCACGGCTTTATTGGTGGGCATCCTAGGTGGGGCCAGTTACTTGGCCTTTCTTTACTTCAAGAGGAGACTAACCACTTTGAGTTGAAATTGTGATGCTTCTTCATCCTGGCTGCTCTTCCAGCACCTTCCCTAATATGTCCCTTTTGTTTTGCTCCAACTCCTTAATGCATAGCCATGTTACTAGTTGCACAAGAAGCACTTTTAAACATCCTTACGTCTACAGAAAGCAATTTTTGAGAGAGTCTTAATGGGTTTCAGAGATGTGCTGCCATTGCTATGTGCATTTGGGACAGAAAGTTATTGTGTGTGTGTCTGTGTGTGTGTGTGTGTGTCTATCACCATGCTTCAAATTTTAGGATGGTTAATGACAAATGCTTCAATACTTCCTGCGCAAGACAATGTTTTGGTCATTAGCATGTTAAGAGATGCATTAAACAGGATTTGATCCCTTAATTCCAGACTAGGAGAATAAAAGTGGGAGGCAATGTGAAGGTGGCCTTTACAACAGTGAGAATTTAACACTTCAGTATCCAAAGTTTAGGTTTTTGGATAGTTTTTGACAAGTAAACTACCAGATCATACACACTGTGTATTAGAAAAATATCTGTTTCGTGGTGTAATTCATTTATGTTCGTGTCACCTGATGTTGTCTGTTCAAGCTAATAAGTGTAAAAATACTCATTGTTTATGCTATGAATGTACACAGTATGCAGTAAATGATTCTGTAAAAAATCTTTAAAAAACTAAAACTGAAACCATACTGAAGTGAATAAAGTTCATTCTCAAAAAACCTAGAGGCTGTTTTTGGATTATTTCAATTCAGCCAAGATGTCAAATGACCCTAGTGTTGTCAAAGTCTGATGATAATAATAATAATAATAACAATAACAATAATAATAATAATAATAATCTATACTCTTTTAATCCTGTGACATTCAGTTAAAACTATACATACTATACATACAGTCAAATCCAGGTCCATTTTAGTCACTTGTGATTACTTGTATAGCCCATGTACATGTGGTCAATGTACTTTCCCTGTAGGGTCAATGGCATACTGCTGCTAGTTACAAGGATACGAGAAAAGTTTACTGTCACATGCATATGGTTAACGGGGGTAATAAATGCAGTGAAATTGTGTCTGTTTGTCTGTTTGTCTATGGGGGCTGGGGGGTGGGGGTGGGGTGGGGGGGGTTACAGAATGGGTAGGACATAGTGCATATAGTGCAGTAGGGGAGGGTTTGAGGGCAATTTACAATACTCCCATACATAAACAAGAAGCACCCAAGAGCAGCAGGGGGAAGGAAAAACTCCTTTCTTATCCAAGGAAGAAACCTATGGCAGATCCATGGCTTAGGGAGCCAACCAGACTGCCAGGGGTCATGCAAGATGTGGGAGTTTGTGATTTTGGGGGGGCATAGGATGATGGCTGGATTGGAGTGGGATTGGATGGCTGGATTGGAGTGGGGTGGGGACAGTTAACTGTGTTTATGTAAGGGTGGGGGGCATACTGGTGATGGTAGTGGTGGAGGGGCAGTGTGCTGTGTCTGTGTGTATGTAGGGGTGTAGGGCTTACTGGTGATGGCAGGGGAGGTGAGGCAGTGTGCTGTGGGGAGGGGGCTACTAGTGATGGTAGTGTTGGGGGCATGGGGGACAGGTCCATGCAATAAGTGGGGGATGTATAAAGTGCTGCAAGTCAGGTGAATGTGTGTGTGTGTCTGTGTGTGTGTGTGTGCAATGTTTACCAAGCGTTCAGCAGTGAATGTGTGCAAAGACTATAAGTTTCGGATGGCCTGAGTATAGAAACTTGTTTGCTTCTCAGAAGTCTCTCAGTTCTGGCCTCTACGTAGGCGTCTTCTTGATCTCAGTTGTTCAAACAGTCCATTATTTGGATGAGAAGAGTCCTTAGTCTTCTGGAATAGAAGTCTTACAGGGCAAGGAGTTGAGTCCTGATAGTGTGTTCAGCTGAATGTATTACTTTCTGCAAAGTACTACAATCTCTGATGATGGAGTTCCTATACCAGGTGATGATACTGTGTAAGTGTAGGCCTTCAAGATGGATGTAGAAACCTTAAATTTCCTTATGATGAAATAAGAGGGGTTGTCTGGACTTCTTCAGAACATGTTGGGTATTAACAGTCCATGTTAAGTCTTTAGTAATGTGGACACCAAGGTATTTAAAACCTGCGACTTTACAGGTTGTCCGCTGATCTTTAGTGGAGTGTAACTGCAACTCTGTCTCCTATAATCCACTACGATTTCCGTTCAGTGTCAAGTTGTTAGAGTGACACCACTATGCCACCTCTTCAACCAGATCCAAGCAGGCCTGTTCATTGTTGCTAATCAGGCCCATGACCACTGTGTCGTCTGTAAACTTGATGATGGAGGTGTGACTACTGTTGGCTCTACAGTCTACTATCTACAGTCAATCTACAGTCATGTGTGTAGATGTTGTACAGCAGGGGGCTCAAAACGCAACCTTGGGGGGCGTACCCAACCTTGGGGGTGTTGATGGTGAATGTGTCAGATGTCAGACCGCCTACTTTAACCACCTGTGGTTAGTGAGAAAGCCCCCTTCCCCTTCTCTAGAAGACTTAGGGTGGTGTGTAGAGGTTTGAGATAGCATCCTCTCTGGACCTGTTGGCTCTGTAGGCATATTGGAGGGGGTTAAAGGAGCTTGGGAGGGATGCGCAGATAATGTTTTTTACAAGCCTCTCAAAACACTTCATCACTGTAGATGTCAGGGTCATTTAGAGATGATGGACTTTTGTTTTTCATCACCGGAGCAACAATAGACTGCTTGAAGCAAGTAAGAACTATCTCTTAAGCCAATGATGTATTGAAGTGTAGGTGAACACAGAGGCTAACTGAGCAAAGCAGGATTTCAGAACCCTGTTAGAAATGCCATCCGGTTTGGCAGCTTTTCTGCAATTAACCCTCCTGAAGAAATTGCTCACATTTACCTCAGATGCACATAAAGGTGTATCCCCACTAGAATCACAAAACGCTGTACCTTGTAGGCTACAAGATCTTCTGTGTTTTTGACATCAAAGGGAGCATAAAAAACATTGAGTTCATTGGGGATGGATTTACTTCCACTCTTCATAGAAGGGGACTTTCTTTAAAAGCCCGTGCAGGTTTGTAGTCCCTTCCACACACGTGCTGGGTCACCTTCCAAGATATCAGCTTCAACTTTGTCACGGTACCGCCACTTAGTGTCTTTAATAGTTCTCTGTAAACTGTATGATGATGCCCCAGAATATAGGTGGTGGATTATGTCTTTAATGCAATTCTTACTTCTCTGTCAACCCATGGCGTCTGGTTAGGGAAGCTTCGGATCTTTACAGGTGGGATGATGGAATCAGTTAACAAATTGATGTAACCAGAGAAATTTTAATACAGGCTCTGACTCAGTGCTACTTCCATAAACTTGTTGATATCAACATAAGTCCTTCGAAACATCTCCCAGTCCACGTTGCTAAAGGCATCCTGTAGCCTGGCTTCCGATTGGTCGGTTCAGCGCTTGACCTCCTTCGTCACTTGGGATTCCCTCTGACTTCTCTGTCTCTATAAAATCAGCAGGAAAACGGTGGCCTGATCTGATTTTCTGAAAGCTGGTAGAGACTTAGCTTTATAACCCTCCTTGATCTGTGTGTAGCAGTGATCCAGTGTGTTGTCACCATGAGTGGGGAAGTGAATATGTTGAATAAATTCAGGCATGGACCGGTTTAGATGTACTAGGTTGAAATCACCAACTACAATAAGTGCAGTCCGTGGGTGCTTGGGCTGTTGTCCGTTTAACACTTCCTGCAGCTCTGATATAGCGTATCTGTGATGGCTTGTGGAAGAATACAGACAGCAGTTGAGAGTAGAGATATAAACTCATGGGGTAGGGAGAAGGGTTGACATAGACGATTGCTAGACGTTCCAGATGAGGTGAGCATGACTTGAAGAGAACGGTGACATTTCTTGTGTCACAACACCTAGCCTGGCCATGCCTTTCTAGCACTTCCACTTGATTATCATCTCCCTACAGTGCTAGTCTGGATTTGATCCCATTGAGCTTGTTGTCTCAGGAGGTATTTTAACCTGTCCAATCAGCAAACAAAGGGAGGCGTAGTGAATGCAGAGCTAGAATGCTATCAGTAAAGGCAAGTTAGGCTGGCAAGAAAGGCAGTCGGGCTGAGCCAATCTTTTTAAACTTAAACACCTCAAGGAAGTAATTGAATCTCACTACCAAATATCCAGACCCACTGTACGAAACAAAAGTGTAGAATGAGGGTCTTGTTTTATCACCAGGCAAGAAAACACCGCCAACTTTGGATTTTCCAGACTCCTCTGTCCTGTCGGAGCAAGTATCAGAGAAAAACTCAGCCGGAGTGATGGCACAGTCCGGTACAAGTTCAGTTAGCCACGTCTCGGTAAAGCATAGGATGTTAAAGTCCCTGATGTCTCTTTGAAACTGTATCCTTGCCCTGAGTTCATTCATCTTGTTCTCAGGAGATTGGATATTGGCTAGAAGAATACTAGGCAGTGGAGGCCTATGAGCGCTATTCCTCAATCTGTTACGGGGTCATTTCACGCAGTGTTCACTGAGGTGCGTCTACATAGTTTTGTGTTGCTTCTCAGAGAATCTCAGTCGGCCAGTTAGAATTGCCGATTAACATCCCTAAACAAAAAAGGCAATTCACTTTGCGATGTTTCTGAGTGTAGCCATCATATGTATTCAGTGCAGAGGAAAAATGATCCTCATTAATCATACAACTTAGCACTTTGACTATACTCATTATATTAGGCCCACATTTCAGAATAAAATGAATGAAATGAAGAACTGTGGAAAGTTTAATACTGTAAACTGTGCGCTTATGATTGATTTAGTGCAAGCTTTGTAAAAATGTAGAATTTGTTTAAAAATGACAATTGTATAACTGCTGTTAAAGCACATTCTAATGCAGAGCTTTGCTTTCAGATGGTCACTGGGAGCCCTGAATAATTGTATTGACTGACACATTTCAGCCAACAGCACCAAGTGAGACCTCACAAGGTCCTGGAGTCTTTCTTTTATCCCCACAAATAGAAGAAAGGCCAAAACAATCTAAGAATTCAGTGAGCATAACGCCATTGCACCCAAGAAAAACAAGCTTAGAAAGAGAACACTCACTTGGTAATGACAACCACTTTCTACACCAGCCACATATGTCATTAAGATCCTTTAACTGCAGTGTTGCATTTCAGTGCCACAGCTCCCCAAATCGCTACAAGAAACATTGACTTTGGCATGACAGCGACATATACATTTCCTATGGTTGGGTGAGGTGCAAATAGATGTGCTGAAGTCTGAATTTACCTCTTACATGTCCTCTGGGTGGCAGCATTGAGCTGTTTTAAATGTCTTTCTACCTCCTGAAAGAAGGCTGACATTCCACTGTAGTGTTGGTGCAATTATGGTAATTGTGTTTCGTGTGGATAGAAATACAGTTAAAGAAACGCAGTGGCCAACATCAGGTCAGGCAGCTGACAAAATAAACTCCAGGTTGGAACTATGCGTAGTCGCATATTGATTGGACCTGACAGCTTGCTATTCAGTTGTTTAGAATTCAGCAGGTGTTTCTCAGTGATTGGACGACGGTCTCCTCATCACGCGGAATGCAAAAGCATGTTGATTTTCCATTGCACTGTCTAAGGAATCCAAATAATTTTATCGGTGTCTGGTATGGATCGACCAGAAGTAATTATACATTGTATAGTGCTAGAATTCGTCTGTGGAATATCAAAATATTTTGAAGTCCCGCTGCGCAGTTTCCACTTCACCCCGCTTTCACCGTAAGTAGTCGAAACCTTGAACGCATTAGGGTGGTCAGACAAACAACAACCCTTGCCACAAAACAACTAATTCAATCATACTGGCAGATTAAATGTATTACAACAGCATCCGACAAAAACAAAAACAAAGGGTTGAGAAACAGGCCTAGTAGACTAGAGTAGGTCTACAGGACATAGTAAATTGAAATTATTTTTGAATCGAAATCTCATTGATAATATACATAGATAAGATATACAATATACTGTGCTCGTTTCTATTAAGTTATAAATATGCTACTAGTTAATAAATAAATGACGATTTTTTTTTCACGATACAATAGGCTTACCATGCAGGACACAAAAGGGGTATTGTCAATACTGTTATGGGAATCAGCCACGTGGAGTTTTTCATATGGGACCAATAAAAACTTTTCTCAAGTAGGTTCTTTTTGCACGCAGACACTGGACCTTGTGCAGCCTCGAGCCACCACTTTAATAAATAACGCTGACTGTGTATGCAAGACATTGCTGGCTCGGACCGCACCTTTCCACTGGTTACTCTTCCAACGTGAGTGCCGACGGACGGGATTGCTGTCCTGTGGCGGGTGGCGTTTAAAGCGTTCATCCTGTTTACCTCTGGGCGAGGGCCAGGGCCAAGTGTGGCCTCGGAGTGGCGCGGAGGAGAGTGGAGGTGTAGCGTAGAATCTGGAAACTCTGCTACCTCAGACGAGCAGCAGTAGCAGCAGCAGGCAGCTGGGTAAAAAGTGGCGGGTCCTGGCTCTGCACTTAGGTAAATAACGGCCCACGCAGGCAGCTGAGACCGGAGTGGCCGTGCTCCCAGTCCCCTAGTGGGTGGGGCGCATGGAAACTTCCAGCATTGATTTTTCACGCGCGCACCTCCAAGCTCATGCGAAGTGGGCACAGGTTTCCAGTTTCCATGGGAACAACTGATTTACAAATGTAAGTGTTTAACAAGATCTCAGCCACTGTGTGATATTGGTCCTGAGGTGACAGTTGACTATGAACGACAAGTGAAAATTACCTTGTAAATGGTTTCTTATTCTGTGCCTGTTTACTGCACATAAATGCCGAAATACAAGAGGACCTTTGCGAATAGATTCAAGAATTAGATAACACACCTTACATCCAGATTGTATATACAGGAGCCATTTTGTCCAGCTATTTCTTACCAAGCCATTCAAGAACTGGATGTCATGAATGGTAGCAAAGTGAATTCCCCTTCACGTCTCTAAATCTGTGTCCTCTAAGGTATTTTACCATAATCTCCATGACTACAGTCAGTGGCACTGGTGTCAAGGAAGCACAGTTGCATAACTTCCTCTAGAACATCAGACACAGACAGTTATGAGTGATGTCAGGCATTTCACATTGATTTAACATTTTTGAATGGTTTGTCTGGCCAGCAGCAAGGGCGTATGTTGGCTCAATGGAAATAGATGGAGAGAAAGAACGAGAGAGAAAGGGAAAGAGAGAGAGAGAATGGTGAAGTCAAAGGATATGTTTTTTAGATTGTCACATTTGGCTGGTGCACTGGAAGACTCCCGCTTGGAAGAAGAGGAACTTCTGAGAACTTCTGAGAATATGAAGGTGAAGTCTTTTCCAGCAAGTCATTGGCAGTCCCCATTTCAAAGGCCATTTTATGGTATTTGCTGATTTGACTGGCAGAGCTAGTGGCTGTTGACACGAGTGTTAAAATCGGGCCCCCCTGTGAGTTTGCACATCACAGCTTTATAGGGAGATCTGTTGCCATCGCACAGCCACACACAACCTGTTCTCAAATGTTTAAACAAGTGCTACATACCCAACAGCAAGCAGGCCAAAAGGAGCGTTGGGAATGTCTGAAACTCTTGTAATTGTAAAATCTCTATTTTGTTTGACACTGTTAGTCCAAACCAAGCATACCAGCTTATTTTATTCCCTTAATGAATATTGTATAATCTAGATGCATCAGCACTTTTTATCAAGGACAAAAAGAAATAATGATACAAAAGAAACGATTGAGAGGGCAACTCTCCGATCTCTAGTGGTGGAGGAGAAGAATGATATTTTCATTTTCCCCTCTTCCAGGAATGGTTGGGTCAATGGAGAGGGAATCATCCCTTTCCAAGTCCTGCCTTCCATACTGGCCATCTACATGGTGGTCAGCATGTCTGCTCACACCTGGCTGTGAACACTTTTGTATTTACCAGGCAAATATGCTGTTACTATCTTTGTGGGTCTGCTTTGATCTATAGAGAACTCGGGTCGTCTTTTAGAAGAGCAGACGTAATGTTGATGACACGCACGCAGGGGTAAAAATACTTTTGACAAGAATGTGTTTTACCTCTATGTGAGAATTTCCTTATTTTGGTTTCTGTTTCCGTTTGATTTACTTTTTTTTCCACCCTTGTGTTTTCACATCTCTAAAATAAGTTGCCAAGCAGCAGAGATAGTCTGAAAGTGCAGTCATATCAGTTGGTGTAGGCTGATTTTCAGTGGTCCAGTAGATGCACTGTTTAATAAGAATCTTGACCACAAACCCATAACTCACTTGTTTTCTTTTGTCCTCCTTCTCACTAGCCTGGGAAACAGACCCACATCAAGGAAGATGTGCAGTCTGACAGTGAATGATTGACCTTGCATTGCAGCAGTGTTGAGTAAAGAGTGAAGATTTAAAGTTTACCTGAAGCATTAAACTCTTATGAAAAATCTTCACAAGTGCAGCAAACACAGAATTCATGGAAACGCCAGGTTTAATTGTAGGAAGATACAATGTCCATAGCTTAACCATAGATAGTAATTCATTGGTTGTATGGATCATGTAATGCCCACCCCTTGCTGGAGCGGTTGTGATCAGTTTCTGGATTTTGCAAATTGGCACTGATAAGTCTTCGATAAGTGGATAAGTGATAAGTGGATGTGATTGGCTGTGATGAGCTCCAATGGCTCGTGCCCAAACAGACCTTGAGAGTAAATTTGCTAATGGTTAAAAAATGTCTTTTTTTAGACTCCTAATGTAAAGAGAAAATTCACAGCTTTTGAGAAAAATCCTGTTTTATGGCCTTCATCTTTTAAAATAACCAATTGCAGCAAGGGTGCATTTGTAGCACTACAGAGATGATACAGCAACAAATATATACAAATATAAATGTATACTTACTGTGTAATCAATTTTCAGTATTTCACTTAATGTAATCATTTTTGTCCTGTCTAAAATTTTGGACCTATAACATCTCAAACAGAGCTTAGGTTGTCAGACTGTTATATCCCAAACTTTTAAACTGGAGGCTTATTAAGTGTATGTAAATATATGTCTATAGGTCAGTACACCTACACCTAGTGCAAAGCCAGCCCAGGAGACACAAGTTGTATGCCATTTGAATGGACAATTTTCAAAGTTAACAAGGTAAATGTCTAGACAATGTTAGCAGTGATTGGAAGTGCCCATGTCATACGGGTCATGCTGACTCAAGCCAGCTGGTCTGTGTGCCTGGATATGTATAGAGGCATAAACAGTCCTGTTTCAGATAGCTGTATAGGTATAGATAAACCTAGTTATTCCAATGTACTGCATATATTTCATTGTCAGTCTCTGGGTGTCACTGTTGTGACCATAATGCCATTGCTAAATTGCTAATTGCACTAAATGTAGCCTAAGTGTCTCAAATGTCTTTCTATATATCTAAAATGTAGCACCACTATAATCTATGGTAAAACAGTCTTGTCTCAGTATATACAGATTATATGGATGAAATGACAATAAAACCCACTTGGCTTGACATGGGTATGTACTTTAAGGTAAGCTGGTCCAAATCACTAGAGTGTGGAGTATAGAACTTCTTTGATAAGCCTGGCACTTTAGGTTATCATGTAACATTGCACTATGTAATTATAGTGATGGTGGTGTTGTCTGGTATCATAGACATATCATGAGCCTTTCAGTTTTTTGATGACCTGGGTGTCCACTTGTCTAAGTAGGAATCCATTTAAAATGTATGAAAACGGAAATTCCTACATAGTGCAATGATCTTAATCTTTGTGGAAAAGTGTGATAATACTAAAATAATTATAAACTAATGCTATAATGTACAAAAAGCTTTCTTCTGGGATCTGAGCCAGGACCGAGAAGGGCAAAGTTTACTTCAAATATGACGACTTCTACAACAAAAAGGACATGTGGAATTTACCACTTTTCTAAAACAAAATGTTTTTTTTTTCTCTTTTTTTGACCTCACAGTCTAGCGAAAGGTATATACTAGCCTGGAGGTGTGGAGTCACGTTATCAGCATGATGTAGCTGAGGAGAAAAGAAGGCAAAGAAAACATGGCTTTCTGTGGTGAAGTAGGCCCTCATTCATCATTTGCAGTCATTTCTGTCTTCCTGACTGAACGGGTCTATATGTTGGACCAGCAGTTCATTTCTTATTTCTGCAACTGGACATATTTCTGGTGGCCTACTTTGGGGGTTTCAGAGCGCTCTGAGTTAAGGCTTGTTTACAGCCTGTCCTTTGTTCTGTTGCCAGGGTAGCAACATGCAAATAAAGAACAACCCCAGGCATCTTCTTCGAAAGCACACTAATTCAGAAAGCATCTGTGATTATCTGGAAATGGCATTTCCTTAATGTTCATTTTTTAACATCTTGGAATACACATCAGTATATTCAAGAGAAAACATAAGGATTATGTGCAAATATGTGCAAAATTTTCTTTAGAAGATATTGGAACCTTGTTGTGAACTTCATCTTGAACTGGTACAGAGGTCATAGTTATTTTTCTCTGGCCATGGACACCATCTGACCGACTCTCAATCAACAAATGGCTAAATGTGCAATTTCTTATTTTGACATTTGGTACACTACACTGCTAACAAGTTCGTTTTGTGGGTTTCCGACATTTTTCGCCAACCAGCCAGTGACCCCCACGAGCCACTCTGCTTTTCTTGTTTATTTTATCTTTATATGATTTTCTCATTTCCAGCCTTCCAAGACAAACAGACAACATGAACACGACTGATTTATTTATTGAGTGCAGATTTTGTCTCATCAGAAGGGGCAATGCTTTAGCAAAGACAAATGGAGGTCGAGGAGACTACAGCCAACCCAAACAACAGCCATGCTTATTTGGCAAGCTTGTGACCTGGGATTTTGGACTTGATCGGCATCTGGCAGCAGAGCCAGAGTGGATTTCAAGGACTTCTGTCATTGCAATCTTTATCAGCAAGTAATGATATTAATGTAGCACCATTTTAAAATAAACTAATTTAATTTGTCATTAAAAATGGGTACATGAAATGGTGACGCTACAGCCTTTAAGCTAGTGATTAAACATGTAAACAAAGCAAAGTTAAAGCTCAGCATGTCTCTCATAGTGAGCATGATTAAGAGAGGGTCTTTGGGGAAACAAGCCCCAAAAGGTAAGAAGACCAGTGTTACACTGAAGCAATTATTCGACCAGAAATTAAATGTCATACTTGGAATTATTCTCCAGAATTCAGTTCATTAGGGAATGAATGTTAATTAATGATCCCAGACAGAAGGATAAGCTAAATACATACAGCACCAGTACCTGACCTGACCCAAAAAACGCTTAGAATACAAAACACATTCATAGAAGTAAAAATTTTCTGTAGTGATAGTAGTGCATAAATGTCTTCGCTCAATGATCACATTAACTTCAAACACTTACAACCCACACAGCATGCACACAAAAGATGCACATTCACTAGACAAAAACAGCTAACAAAAAGTAATAGTATTGCTACAGTTTTTGGTCTCAGATTGTGTTGTAGTCTGATGGGCCATATTACTTTGCTTTCGGATCCCATTCCGGCTGCTCTTTGAACTTCTGCTTGTCTCCAAAGCAGGCATTCCTGGGCTAGAGCAGGGTCAAAGACAGGCCTGAACGCTCCAACACACACATTCCACTGCACTGCCTTAAACCAAGGTGTGAGGGATGGGGCTTTTAAAAATGGCTGCTCTCTCCCTCTGTTGGGTGATTGTTTCATGCTTGGCAGCTTGTTCAATTGTTTTTGTCCTCATTAAGTGATGCCCCTTATAACCTCCATAGGCAGTTGAGTGTGAAATGTGGAGCGGTATGGTACACAATGTGTGTATTTGGTTTTGCTGCTGTTTTGGTCTTTTGTTTATTTAAGATTTTTGTGTTTTGACTCATGACCCTGGCCTTAAAAGGATTGTGAGCTCATCCTGTTCGCTTCATTGGAATTGGTAGGCTGCAGTAAGAGTGACTTTTTGGTGAGTGCTGCCTATTTTTTCCACTGGGTGAAAGGAGTCTGTCACTATTGTTTTAGTTTGCTTATATATCCTGCATCAGTGCACTCTGTAGCGGGCTAGGCAATTGGTCTACTATATATTTATAAAGTTTGATGAATGAAATACTCTGTTTAGGGACCCTACTAAAGATAAGCAAATCATCAGACCAACAATGTATGTGCCTGTGTGCTCCAATGTGGCCCTGGCGTGCAATGTCACTCCAGTTTCTCCAAAACTCCAGTCTGATGGATGATCAATTGTGCTGTTCTTTGCCATTCCATGATGCCCCTGATTTGTCCAATTCATCCAACTTCAGCCTTGCCGTGTCTGATATATCAAGTGAAACTGGTAATGAGTCTATTGTACATTTCTTTCCTTGGAAAAACACGTTGTTGATGTTTCAGGTCATCATCCTACAGACTTTGATCGTCTCAGAAGTTTCAGACTGGCTCAGTTTCAAGAACACTGCGACCCCCCACAACCAACTTGTATTCTTTAACCATGATATAGCAATTTAAATAACACTGTCAAGAGCCTTAGCACGCACACATGGTGAGTCTAAGTCTTTCATGTAGTGTTGGCCTTGCTGGCCTTGATAACAACTGAAGTTGGTAATGAGTCTGTTGTGAGTCTCTTCTTGGAAAAACCCATTGTTGATGTGTGGCTGATCATCATCTGCATCCCCACAGACTTTGATCAACACTTCAACAACATAAAACTGGGCCCAACACAAGAATATTGGGATTCCCTCAAACCAACTCCTGTTCTTTAGTATGACATAACTACTCAAATGGCTCCATCTCGATGGCACCCGCACTTGTTTAAGATGGCTGTGATCACAACTGATTGGGCTAGTTCTGTGATCTGCTACTGGTTGTACTACTTGCAATGCAGTGCTTGTTTGGGTGGTGAGTCTGATGAAGTTGTGGTCTGCAGCAAATCACAACACACTGATGTTCCTCAGATGTCTGAGTAATGTCAACCAGTGTTTGGTGCACCGCAGTCTGACTTTAATACTTGTTAAAAGTGCTGACAGTGCTATCGCTGATGTTTTGTTAACGGTGCCTTTTTGACCCCAGTAGCAGCACTACAGCCACTACAAATGCCTGCAACTGTTATGCGCTCTCTGTGCTGGCTGATGTTCACCGTTGCGCACCGTCTTGATGCAGCAACAGCAATGACAGTAGATAATTTATTGTTGCAATACTGCTACTTTAAGCACTGTATGCTATCTCATGAAGCAAGTGTCAAAAATGTGACAAGCACCTACAAAGGAGTACACTATGTCTTGCATCAGACAGAGGGCTGGAAAGCCGGACTGTCTGGCCAAGATTCGGACCAATAGCCATATGTTTGGTGGTTAAAATGACAGTTTAGTTGATTTGCTTTTGAATAGGAGCGCCCGCACTCATATCTGTCTGAGGGATATATATGCAAGAGACAAGTCAAGCTTTTAAAATATGTAATTTGTATGTAACTGTAAATAATTATTATGTTCATATTTTTATATTTTCAGTGATATTAGCTAAAGCTATAAATCTTTAAAATCTCCACAGCCCTGGTATTCAAGTATTAAATTTTAGAGTATGATGACTACCATGCCTGTTTTTGGTCTTGTTGCTGTTTTGGTCTTTTGTTTGTTTCTTCACTTCCAGGCAGAGAGAAGGAGAGAGAGATATCTCCATCTGTTAATATATATTAATATATGCATGCAGGGGAGTAGCTAGAAATTTTGGGCACTATGTCAGCAATTAATTTCGGGCCCCCAAAACATTGATTATAATATTAAAATCTTTTCTTTGGTTCCTTGTCAGTGCCAGGCCCTTAGAATCATCCTAACTCCCCCCCCCTGCATGTGTGCGTATGAGTGTGAGTGTGTGTGTGTGTGTGTGTGTGTGTGTGTGTGTGCGTGTGCATGTGTGTGGATGAACATTCATCTGAATGCATGATTTAGTTTGATTTAGAGAGTCGGTAGACTTTTCCCTCCTCAGGGATCCTCTTCTTCCAGAAATGTGTAATCTGTCAAGATAAGCATCTAATACCATAAGTAATTGTTCCAGGTCACCTAAGACCCCGGAGTCATTTATTTAGCATTGAGTACAGTCCTGTGCGGCAGCCTTAATCAGAGCATACTGTAATTTAGGGTAAAGTGCAAACTCACACGCATAGGTCAGTATGCAACCCAATTCTGATTTGTAAAGCAACTGTACACAGACATCAGGGAGATTGTAATCTATTTTATGCTATTTGCCCCCTTGACCAGACTTGGTATAGTTGGCCATGGGACTTATTTAAGCATACAATTTGGAAGCTGAAATTAGCAGCCTGTGTTACAAGGTTACCACGCAGATATTGACAAATGTTTCAATAAGATTGATTGCTAAATCTAATATGTAACAGTGGCACATGTTTATTTTTGTAAACAATAGAGCAGCATTTGTCAATCTTTTACAATCCTACAGCAGCTTCTATAGAAACTCACAAGGAACTTGATCTTTGTCTATATGTGTTATCCTTAACAACTAGCAAGAGAACAGGTGAAACTCTATATATGGTATTGAAATCAGACTGAAGAGTTGGCTGGCTTGTTGCATGCTCTGGTTGCCAAATACAACACCGCAAATAAGCAGAAACATGTGCTTCAAAATGATGGACTCGACAGAACCCTCCAGAAGGCATACTACACGACGAGAACCCAGAAGAGTTGCAGCAGGGAGGAAGGGAAAAAAAGATGCTACAGTATGTAGGTCATGGGGGCAGTGAATTTATATGCATAGTTTGGTTCACTGTGAAATATTTCACAGAAGCATTGGCGAGGGGCAGCCATGAGTTTAGCAATGTCATTTAAACACACTGACATTGCTGGCCTGTACCCTAAACTAGCACACTAAAGGGCCCAAGTCCTCTCCTTGAAGGTAGTATTGAAGCACAGCATGGTGGCCACTAGGAAAGTGAGATTGCAAGCATGATCGTGTTTATACTGACCGCCTGAGATTGCTCCACAAGTGAGGCTTTGTTTTGCAGAGCTGAACAATAAAAGGAGCTCATTGGTCTCACTGGCCCAGTGTGAAATATGCTTCAACAATTACTCATTGTTACTGTACAGCACTAAGTAAGATGGCAGAAAGTTTTATTGACACGCCCGCATCCAAGGAGGAATACCTCTTTATTTTTTGCTCTCGAATGTGCCGAGGCAGCCACTGCAAACGGACCAAAAAAAATCTATTTTCCACTCCTGAGGTGATTCAAGTACAGCAAGTTTATCACAGCGCTGACAGTGACACGGGCCAAGGGATCACATGCTAACCTAACCACACACAATACTGAAACAAAGTTCACAGGGTGCACACCATTACACTTTGCACTTCAACCAGCTCTCTTTGTCTTGTCAAAATGGTAGTAGCCCAACATGAACACTCTGCTTGCCAAGTATAGTGGTGTTGTGTCGGCCTCACTAACATATCCTTGCAATCAAATCACACCAGTTACACAATAGTATCTATCAACAAGAAATGCTTTGGTCGAATTTGATCCATCCTGTGGAGAAAGCAAAACATCCCTTCATCTTCGTCTTCATCACTGTCATCTTCATCATCGTCGACATCATCAGTGTGCTGCTAGCAAAAGGTTTGTTCAGCCAGGGCTTTGCTTACTTTGCAAGTTACGCTGTTCAAATGAGCTAACCCACATGGGTACGCGCGTGCCTCACTTGAACAGATGGCTGTGTTGACATCATGTAGCCTAATGGAAGAGGGGAGCAGGCTGTACTGATGTAACAGCACTCAAGCTTGTCAGTCCTGCTGACTAATTCTGACTAGGATGGATATGCAGAGGGAAGATGGCTTTCCTGGCTGAAACCAAATGGCTGTTTGACGCACACCCAGAGTATGTGGTGCTTTTTTTTTACCACTGACAGTCAGTTCTGGTTCTTTTTTCCTCAACCACTCTGTTCAGTCGACAGACTCCAACCAGAGTTTGCCTGGCTGTTGGTCTGCCAGGCCCAGAGGTTTTGCTTATGGTGCTTTGTTAGTTGTCATTCAAAGCACCAATTAACTGTAACCAGAGTTGCATTTCATGCACATGGTTTACTGCCAAAGCAGGGTTAGTTCACCTAGAAGGTAAGTTTGAAGGTTATCTGTTGGACAGGGAAAAGTTCCATGAAAGTAGTTTTGGTTCTCTGAAGGGGTACTAGAAAAGTTTTTTTCTGCAGAAATATAAAGTATAGTTGTATGTTTTGGTGAGCAGAAAAAAAGGTGTGTATTGTAGGATGTGAACACAGATCACTTAGTTGCTAATCAGATGTGTTACCCCTACTCTATCAGGACTACTGAGTACACAGACACAAATAGAGTACAAGACATATAGATATATACTGTATACATTTACATGTTTACTGTCCTCACACGTTAAGGTAATGGCTCAACTGTGTCTGATTTTCCTGCTGACTTTGATATATGCTGAATTGTTGGACTGGACACAACACGATGTGACACGATCCTAAATGGTTTCATCATAGAAATACGGAATAATAACCAAGTGGGAACGTTATGTGTGTATGTATGTAAGGGCACAATGCAAACATGATGTAACGTTGACTAACTGTACCTAAAACAGGAAATGTTTGTGAGTGTGACAACCTACAGCTAACATTCGCTTAACTTATACTCAAGGTTTACAGGGAAAACAACTGTATAACCATAGGAGAACCATGAGCCAACATTAAAGTTTTTGCAATGTTCCGTGTTAGCTAGGAAGGTTCCTCTGTTCATCCAGGTTAAGTTACCCAGGTTTGTCAGGTACTGTGCACCATGCACATCAAATGCACTCATATCAAGTTGACAAAATTTCAAAATACACCCATGTCAACTTTTGTGTTGCCTGGGCTAATGACACATTTACATCGCAACCTTTGTGTTTGCTTTGCGTAAGCAGTTTTGCTATGTTTTCATTTAGAATGCATGTTACCAGATTATACCATGCACACTGCACGTGTGTGCTATGCGGCTTCCACACAGTAATGCTTTGAGCTGTAGAATGGGTTAAAAAATAGCCTCTTTTATTGGCGCAATGACATGCCTCACACATTGCCATTTTATCACTTTCGTTTGAATTTACCAAAATTTTCTCATTTTCTCAAAACACATCTGATTGACGTGATTGTGCTACCAACTCAACGTATGAACTCCTAATCATCAAAAAATTGCCCTAGGAAGCATTTCACCTTGGATTATTCCTTTAAGGATACCAGAATTTCCTACACGATAATAAAAGTATCTATCTATCTATCTATCGGTCGATTGATCGATCAATCTGCATTGGGACATTGGCTTGTTCTCTTAGCTACCTACCATACCTGTTTGCCATACTTTTGAAGGAGAAGTGAATTATTGGCTGCATTTGTTCGGTTATTTGTTGATTGTTTTTGACTATTATTATTTGTTCAGGAGGTCCATGGAAGCCAAGGCCTGATTGGACTAATGCCACATGGACTAAAGCTACAGCAGTTCTCTTCTGGCTGTATTTATATGCACAGGGACCGTTGAGTAAGAGGACTGTCTGTTTAGACCACTGAGCCCTAGTGCAAAGAGCTAACATCAAATTCTTATTGTTCTGTATATTTCTTCAAATGCGTATGTTGAAAGCATTCAACAAAGTATTCTTTTGTGCACATATAAGATTCAATGTGCAAACAAATGGCCATTAACTGACAAACCAGCACAGCCCAGACAGGTGACATGGGGTCAATATTACTACAACCAAAACTGCTTACATCTGCTAAAAAGACACCCAACTATTCTGTGCAAAAACACATTAATGCGCACCTCAACAAAATGCATCACACACTTTATCCATCTTGGCTGAAATTACACTGTAAACGACTTGGAGAAAAACGCCTGTTGTTCCTTTTTTAATATGCAACTGCATTCTTGAGTACTCACACGGTATACATCAAGTGAGTGCATTCTTGAGTACTCACACGGTATATATCAAGTGTTTAATAACTGCATTTCCTCTCTGTAGAGCTGAACTACGAGTAAGAGTCTGCTGCTGAAGAGTTGATGAACGAATGGGTGAATGATGGACTCCCAGTCACGGATGAAGTTGAACTCAAATGGAATTTAATCTCCAGAAACACTTCAAACTTACATGGCAAAGCATGTGTCAACACAAAACAGTAACAGACAGTAAGAGTAACGGAAATAAGAGAGAGAATTCAAAACTAGAACAAAAACATCAGTCATAACCGTTGACACATAGGGGAGGGCTGGATCCTAAAATAAATGTCTTCATTGCTCCATTAAGAGCTCTAATAATGGTATCTATCAGTATCGCTTCATTTTGATGCTGTTGTCTATGAGAATGAAGTTTCGTAATAGCCTTCCTCTGAGCTGTTAAAGTAGTTGGTGGGTCGAACGTCCGTTGTATAAAACCCTACTGAGAACAGTATTTTTCAACGCCTAAGTGAAAGTGGTGTCTCTCCTCACCCGCTTCCATTGGCAAAGAGGGTTGTGGAATATTGAAATTCTTTCACAAGTCACTGAGGACTCGCTTCAGATGGATTGCAGACTCTGTCAAATATATTTTTGCTCTTCTGAGACAAAGGAACAGGCATGTGTGTGTTGTCAGCCTTTTTTATGAACTGTCATTTTCTTCTACTTAATTTTGAATTGTAACTTCAGTCTCACCTATGAGAGACCACAGTGAGGGCAGGGGGAAATGGTCCATGACTTTGTCATGGTCTAGGGAGAGAAGAAACCAACATTGGGGCTTTTCCATCAAAAATGTCTTTTTTTGTACAAGCAGACATTTTATGAATGTTTACTACAAAAGTTTTCCATTGTGCAGTAAAAAAACAGTGAAATGAAATCAATACTTTGCCTTTAAAATCACAAAGCTCCTCTGAGTACCGTGGCCTTCCATGGTTGAAGTAAAACGACAAAACACAGTCACGCCTCTTTTTGAAGGTTTATTGCATTACATACAGTATATCAATGGTCCATGCTCTACGAAATTTAGACCACATGTTATGGATAGAAAAATATTTTTGTCTGTTTTATTACAATGACAGGATCTACTGGATATTTTATGGGAATGGAATTGAACATTAAACCCATACAAGTTACTGGCAGACTGACCTAAATGGATTTTAACAGGCCTTCAGACCTGGGTAATGTCTGAAGCTTAAACCAGTCCTTGTAAGTGAGTGGGTGACACAGCGTTTCAGTAATGCTTCAGTTTCAGAAAATAATGTGGTATACAATATACAATATATATATATATATACGATCTACAAACTAAATTCTTTAGAATCAAATTAACTAACTTTAGATTAAGGTACACATATTCACCATTAACACTTATTCATCAATTAATACATACATATGTTGTCATTACAAGTCACTTATTAATACCTTATTCTGTGTGATCTTACGTGGGTGATTCTACCCAAAGTAGGCCATTAACAAGACTTTCCCCAATATAAACTCCTAATCACTGCTTATTCATAGTAAGTAACATAGTTGTTGCACATTAATTTTGAGCTCAATCAGGGAGGCTTGTAAGGTGATAGTACAACAGGAACAGTTATTCTCAATCAAAAAGACATAATTAGACTTATTTGGACACTATTAGGTACTTGTAGTTTTGTTTTTTGTTAAGATGAATAGGCCATCTTTCCTAAATATTACTGATGGAGAATAACTGTTCCTGTTGGACTAAAGCCTTATAAGCCCCATAATTACCATGGCATATTAAGATTACAATACCTATACGACAACCAACTTACTAACTACATACAGTAATTAGGAGTTAATTTTGGAGAAATTCTTAGTTAATAAGTCTATTATAGGTAGAATAAGGTCATAACTGTTCATAACTGTTACTGTACATTCTCATGACTGTATTCATATTCATAGGCATTATAAAGTTATCATATACATTAAGCCTTTACAACTTGAAGTGTCACAAAGTCTTATAAGCTTGTTTTGCCTTTTGATTTAGGGAAACATACCACTTACTGTCTGTAATGATGCCTTATTTATGAGTAATTATGAGTTCATCTCATTTTACTTAGAGTATGCATTGAGTGTTTGTAACTCTTCATTATTTGGCATGGGTAATTGGACATATAAAAGGACAATTAACTAATTGAAGTTTTATAATGCTTTGTGACACTTCAAAGTTGTGAAGGCTTACATGATAACATTATAGTCATTAGAATGTAGTTCTGAACACTAATGCCATTACTTGTTACAGCCCTTTATGAATGTGTTTATAATGGTTTATGAATACTGGGTTCATAGAAAGTGTTACTGAAATGTCTTTATCGCTCCTTTAAGAGGTCTAGTAATGGTATCTATCGGTATCATCTCGACATAAACAAAAACTGGTAATACTTCACAGGTTTGCCGTATAATTAACATTTAAAAAACCTGCACAGAGAAACTGTTGTACAAACATTAGAAGCACTTCTTATTTACAGACTCTTTTTCTGTAATTGTAAAATCTTCATAAAAGATCTGGAATGCAGAGTAATATACAATCTTGTATGTACAGAAGTAGCTGAAACCAGCAGGCACAGGTCAGAAGAAACACCTGTTGGCCATTACACCCCACCCCACCCCCCTCGTCCCCCTCCTTTTTTCCAGGAATGATGCCCTTGTCCAGCTTTGGGTCAAATGCACTGGCTTTCTATGAAGAGGTCTATACAATGGCCTCAGTGATACCAGAGATGAAAATCTAATGAAACATCCTAAAGACTGAGCATGCTCTTGGTATTTATTTACAATAACCATTAAATGTCTGTCAAAAGTGTCACTCACTGAATTGCCCAGCAGTGCACCTAACACACACACACACACACACACACACATGCATACATACATACATACATACACACAACACACATTGAACACAGAACCTTCTGAATGGAGAGTAACGTCTCTCACTCTCCCCAAGTCCTGGCCTAGCAGTCCAGCTGTACATTGGCCACATTGTCCTGCACGTGCCTTGCAGGGGGTAATACTCGTGCACACAGCAAGGGGCCAATGCTGCGGAGTCAACCCGGGCTCGAAGGCAAACACACTGTCAGACTCGCCATCCATCATGGAGGTTTTTCCGCTGTGGAGGTAGCGGGCCACTGCACCGTGACATGTCCTTGCTTTTTCACTCACTCCTGCTCCTGCTACTGCCCCTGCCCCTATCCACTGGAGGTCACCCATGCTCAGTGTTGAAGAACTCCAGCTTCAGAGGGTAAAATTCCAACAAATGATTCCAACTATTCACTTAAGCAGCTGATTCTATTTAGCATAGCCAGCTTCTTTAGTGAAATCTACCTGCCTACCTGAAATCCATAATAGCTAATATAACTAATATACACTCTGTCTGTGTGTTACGCGCACAGGTAAAAGCTGGACATGGTGGGCTATCTAGGGGAGATTTCAACCTTGCTTGACCTGTCTCAGTTTGCCTCAACCGCAGTGCTTCATGTGGGCCCTGTGCAGACTCTTCAGCAGGGCTAACCCCATAACAAAACAGGGGTAGAAAAAAAAAAAAACGAGATAGGAAAATAAACTGCTGCTCCCTCCTCCAATCCTATGTGAATGGAACAACCTTTTAAAAAAGTATAAAAATGGCCTCAGTAATTGAGTGTTACAGATTTGTCTGAAGTGATGCAGTCTGTCTGTCTGAAGTGAGAGATAATGTAAGCACAGAGAGAGTGATGGGCGCAATCTTCACAGACGCAGCTGCAGACTGTCTCACCACAGTGGAGACCAGGAGACAACCTAATGCACAGTTACTGCACAGACCTCTGACAGATGACACAATAATGTTTAAGACATTACTTGGGACTTTTACCGAGATTACACAAAAAATCTTTTAGGCCTGTGCAATCTTTATGTGAAGGGGTATATGAAGTCGCAGAGCTGACATTGTCGCCACTTTCACTCAGCAGTCGTGCTGATAGAAAATGTTTTAGTAGACATCTACATGAGCAGAAATGTGGTGTGCTCTGACCCTGACAACCATAACTCTGCACGGATACTCTGTTACATGTCAATTTTATGAAAGTGCTTCATCGCCTGCCGCCACTAATTCAAATGTCAACGACAAAGCAAATATCCTGACAAAGACACACACACACACAGCTCAACTCTTGAGCTGTCATCCACAAACACCATTTCCCCATTGCTTCTTCCTCCAGGAGCCCAGTGGTGTCTGCCAACCTGTGGTACACTAAGTGCATCTCAGCCCGGTTGTTTTCCTTACAGATGAAAGCTCACTCCATCTCCTCATGCTGACGTGGTCTTGGATTTGCTGAGAAGAGCATGGCAGAAAACTCCAGCTGTGTTCCCATCAGGAAGATTTGACTTTCTGTCCTCAGCTGTAAACTCACCCAGTCAAGTGATTCTGGGTGAGGAGGATCATGGGACTGAGAACCAAAGTATTTGCTTATCTTCACCAAACAGGGAGAGACGTCCAATCCTACATGCCTCCATGATCCCACTGATGCAATGTGAGAAACATCAACATGCCATGAGTAATTAAGCCATTAAATATCCCGATGGTGTTTCACAATCAAGTGCATAACAAGTAGGGGAACAATATGACCCAGACTACTAGAATACTGGAACCTGCTTGATCGTCTTAGCCACTTTGTGGAGAAACAGCATGGTGATGAAGAACTCCCTCTGTGAAGGGAGGGGATGTTTTTTTAGTAGCCTTTATTTCCAGTCAAGGTCAGGTCAGTTCTCTGCGTCCTATCAAGCTATGAAGTTTATGTGTCTTTTCATATCTTTTTTTGAAGAATGTGTCTAGATCTCTTTCCTTAGGAGTGGACGTAAGAAATGGTCATGGACTTGAAACAGAACATTTTAAGCATTTGCACCAACTTGCTTCCAACCTTACAGAGTGCAATTGGTTGTGTGTTTTTTAAATTCAGCCACAGATTCCATTTCAATATGTATTTCGGTGAAACTAACAATGACATATTATACAAGTAAAACTATGAGGGTCGGGGGGTGCATTGATAAATCAAGCTTCGACCTCACTATTTGATAGTAGATTTTGCTGCATCACCTCTTCTCTCTGGGAGCTTTCCTGGTCGAGATGTGTCAACACGTTTATAGGCTCGTAAATGCAACCAGGCGCTGCCAAAGAGTTGTGCTGATGACGTCCCAAGCAGCAGTGCTGATCAAGGCAATGTGAGGCGGATTTTGCCTGAGTAATGAGACTTGGATGTGCCCGTGGTTCCCCGACCCACTAACAAAAGGTTGTAAATTTTGACAATCCAAAAAACCAAACATACTTCATCTCTCTCGGTACTTCTGTCAGCATGACCCGAGTGCACTGAAGAACTTCTTACCTTGCTGAAAAGACCATATTTACTTTGGAATTTCAGCTATTTTTTGTTTCTGCAAAGAAATGACAATAGGCTCAAGGCCAGGAAGTACTAAAATGAGACACTATAAATGGTGCGGCCCCCTAGCATACAGTATAATATCAATTATTCTGTATAAATCATGTTGCTAAGCATTTTTTGGCTCAGGAGGCAAAGCATCAGCCATGTCTACCGTGAAAAATGTAAGGGGTGAGCGTAATCACAGCAGTGCTCCATCTTATATTGGCAAACTCTTACTGGAGATTTCAACAAAGCTCCACTCACTGATTTTCAAGCAAGATCCTAAATCAACTCTCCCTGTTTGAGTGTAAAAACTATGTTTATGTTCCTTTTGACATGTGATTCAGAGCCTATGGATTATACAACACAGGGTCTTTGTTCCCATTTGCGTAAGAGAGAAAGAAACTGTCCTGCAAATATTAGGAATCTGTGACATGTGGTCAGTGTAATAATAATGACACTGTAGAGTAATGTTTCCATTGATTCCATTGACATGTTGATGGTTTAAAACTGGTTAAACACTTGTAATTATTTAGCAATTTCTACGCACTTCCATTCAATCCAATTAGTTATTCTGATTTCCTGTCAGCATTAAAGACAATATGTATAGCCTAATTCTTTAGAGGCACCAAAGAAATATAATGTGATAACTTTTTGCATGCAATTCAGACTTGGTATGCTTTATCTCAATTCACAGCCACCCACTCAACTACACAGAAGCTGTTGCAGGAGGCCAGGAGTGGTTTTATCATTGTGATAAAACATCAAAAGGGGTCTCCTCTCTCCCTCTCCTTCCCTCTCTCTCTGTTCTCTTGTGCATCTGCCAGACCAAGCAGAAAGTGCAGATCAGTCTGGCTCCTGTATGGAATTATGAAGGCGGTGTCTGTTTTACCCATCATCCTCTACCTGTGGCACACTGTGCGTTCCTCTGGGGTGCCACTTACCCTCGGAGGCTGTTCACGGGGGGAAAGCGCTTTCCCATCACCGACTGTTTCCTGACAGTGTTTTGGTTTCCACGGGCGATAGATACACTGCGCAAAGCGGCCTCTCCTGACAACCGGTCTATACAGTGCTGAGATTTTTATGTAGCATGAAGCACTTGTAAAGTGCCAATAACTCCACAGTCTGCCAGCTTGAGGAAAATGTTTTCATTTCTAATTCGCTGGGTCGAGCTGAGCAGCCGTTCGAATGGCAGTATTGTGACACGTCGAAGTACTGAAAGATGAAGGGGGCAAACAACGTGAGTAAAAACAAGTCAAGAATCAATGGAATGTTCTTTAGGGGGGTTAATAGTATGTTCATTGAGCTGCTTTTACGTCACTACCACCCACCACTTTCCCCTCACATATGGACAAGCTATAGGGATTTGTTGCTTTGACCGACGCTTGATGACAAGGGTCATTGCAGTGGCACCCTCTTCAGTGAAAACACATGGCTACAACTCTGCCATCACGAGGGGGTTGGAAAAACAGTGACACTGGTCCCCATTGGAAACCAACACTAAGATACTCATAACTTTGTTCATAGAAGGAACTATGTATACTAGAACTAGAACAATACTACTTGTGATTTTAAAAGGATTGATTTACAATATAGTGTGATAAAATGTATCATGTTTGCAACTTATTACATTATCTTAGAGGTCCATGGTGTAATTAATCATTGCTAAAAACTCTCATTTGGTATTTATTTAAAAGCGGCCACCTACTTATCCTTGTTAACTAAGAGGTAAACTACAATTATACTATAAAATGATTTAAACGCTATAATCCATCCATTTGCAAATTAAAACAGATTCCCCATTCTGTCCATGGCTGTTATGATGGTTATCCTGCAAACTGACCTGGATTATCACTTACTGCCAGAGCAGGTCTCCTAATGTTTGACTTCACATTAAATCTATGTAGTAATAAGCTGTTTAACATTGTAAAAAGCTGTCATGTTATTACAGATCGCTGCAGCAGAGGACTTCCCACATCAAAGGGTCAGGAGCTCACTGTAACCCTAACTGGCATGGGAAACTCTGGAGCATGAACACGTGTCATGACATGGTTCATTACATGATTATGTACAGCTTATAACAGAGTGTTTGAGACACACATGTGAGAGACAGACACTGACTGTATATCACACCTTATTGACAACACTGGACAATGTTTTTTGAGCCTATAAAAATAAGGGAAAGACAGCTTGCTTTGTGAGAGGGATAAAATAGTATGTGACGTAAATGACAAAAAATAAGCTATATAACTACTAACAATATGTGACCATTTTGTTTATGGAGATATATCTAATCATCAGCATCCCAAAATACTTTTAAAAGTGTTCATGAAGCAGAATCTTTGTTGTGCTGATTAATCTTATTCTGCCACTGAGAGAGAAAGAGACGTACTAGACGAATGTCTAATAGTGTGGCCGTGCCCTGCTTTCCTGCCTGTGCACTGGCCCTGTTAGTTTTGGGGCAGGTCAGTGGAAGAATATCCCCCAAACGCAAAACCCATAAACTACAATAATGAGGCAGAAAATCTGGAAATTCCTATTAAACAGATTAAGAAACACAAACAGTGTTAAGTAATAACTCGATGTGCTCTTGTTACCCTTCTTCAAAAGCCCTGGCGAGGACCTCTTGGAAAAAAAAGTCAGTTCTTTTATTGAATAATCCGTTTTACGCATGATATCGCTTGCCGTGGAGAGTCAGGCGGTGTGACCTCCAGCTGGCTAAGACACCAGGGAAATGGTACACCCACAGGTGGGGGACTGCCAGTCCAAACAGCGGGCACACGACAGGCCATAGATCTCTACTTAAATGCCACTTAATGGCCATGTGTTAGTGTTTCAGAGAAATTGCCCAGTGCACTGGTGGCTTTTTCTGGGAATCACTCAATCGTTTATTTCATCAAAGCTTTATATTGTAATATGTTTCAGTGAAATGAACCATACCAGTGGCTGGGTGTTGTATTCTATACCACATTTTCAGGCTATCATATAGAAGTTTTTATATGACATGTGACATAGTTACAAGGGAAACGTCCACATAGTAGGAAGTAATGGTAGCGTTTCATTAATATACTGGAAACTATAGTATTCTCAAGAAAAAATACACAGTAGATTCAATTTACCTGTTTTTCAATTTACCTGTTTTTCAATCTGTGTTTGTAGGGTGAGGGGGGGCTAATTATTGTGAGAATCAGGTGTATCCCCAAAGTAAATCAAAATGATGTATGCTTTAATTACAAACCGTGGGTCATATATCACAAAATTCTAATGTATATGCCAGAATCTAGTGTCACTTTCAACAGCTTGCATCTCACATAAGTTACAACTGGAACATCTGATATGTCAAACATACTTCACAACTCTGCTCTTTTTGATGAATGTACCATAATGGAATAGCTTCTGGAACAGGCCGCTGTGTGAAATTTACGACACCCAAGTTGTATTATTCCTTCAGAGTGTTTCTCCAGTTGGTGTAAGATCATTCAGACTTATCAGTTTAGGGTCGTAAAACCTGTGACATCCTGGCTGATTCGGTTCTGTTAGTGCCACGGTTCCCATTTAAAAGTCTGCAAAATGTGCAGAAGTCATGCATAAAGATGAAATATTCTTATCCCACACTTTGAATGTATGTCGTAACACATAGTGCCTCAATATTCCAGCAGAAGTATGCACATCAGATGATTTAATCTATACATTACACAACATATTTGTATTTGCATCAACAAATGTAGAAATCTCTCATCCTCTCTTTGAACCCCCTTTTTTAAATCATATATAAGCACATTACATTTACAGTTGCCTTCTGAGTCTGAAGTGATACCATGGAGCAGGCACGGATCCAAAAACATCTCTCTATGCCGGGAATGCGTATGTTACTGTGGCATGAGTTTGCCCTGAGGAACTCAACCTCAGATTTATATTTTCCTGAATTTGTATTTATCTCTTCAGGTGTCGCAATGTACTCTCTACATAAGTCTATATTTTTCTGCAACTTCACAGGTAGGGTGTAACCTACCCAAAGGTTACGGGGTTGAAACTCACAGAGCAACAAAAGGGATGTATGTATGTATGTATATATGTATAGATGGAAGGATGGAGTACAGATGGATGGTCTTCAGAGTACTTCAATTTACTTAAGATAAAATGTCTTGAAGAATTTAATACTAATCTGGTTTATCACACCCAATGCATGGCATGAGAAATTAAGTCTTTGCCTGATGCAACGGAAAAGAGCTTCATGACCCCATCCAAAGAACACACATATCCATTGTGCTTTGTTTTACCTGTCTTTTTACTCTGCTTTTTTACGACAAAGTCAAATTTGAGAGTTATTTGGCATGAAGTTAATGGGTTGTGCAGACCCCTCCATCCACAGTGCTGCAGTGGGCCCCACTGACAACCCAGTCCTCTCCTTCCACGTGAAGACTTAAAAAAAAATAAAATAAAATAAAATCCTTAGAGCCAGCCAGTTCCCAAATCTGGTCATTTTGCTCCAAGCTCAATTCTGCCCAGTAAGCCACAGAGTTCATTTACTCAGTGACTTTGGTAAACTCCGGGAACCCACTCTGATTTGCTCATCGCATGGGTCAGAGGTTACCCCGACAAACGTCATGTTTCAGCCTCTGAGTCATCTTCCAGCACTTGTAAATTACGTCCATAAAGGGGGAAAAAAATGTGCGGCTGGATGAAGAGATGCTGCAGCTAATGTGTCTGTGTCATCGTGTCTGAGACGATGCGTTCGGGGTGATTAATGGGCCCAATGCCCTGGCCATATTTGGACGTGCGAAAATGAGACAGAGAGAGAGAGAGACAGAGAGAAAGAGAGATTTACTGGCAATAACACAGAAACAGCTTCTTCTTGTATAGGCCTAGCTTTGCCTCACCATTTCTCTGCTAATGTCGTTTGAGATGCTTGCGCTGTGCAGCATGGGCCTTGAAAATTATACTACATTTGTCTTGGATTACACTGCAAATTAAGATGTTAAGACCATTAGGTCAAGGGTATTGGGTAAGTTAGAATGTCCAATTTTTCACAAAAAGCAATACTCCTTCTTGCAGACTATCTAATGGAAAATCGTTGCAGATGTGTGGGTGTGCTGCAAAAGTGCTCTCGCCGTCTCTGTTTCACCCAGCTGTTGTAGTTAAGGTGGGGAGAGAGAGCGGAGTGGTGGATGATGAGAGAGGAGAGAAAAGTCGGCGAGAGCATCCTCCCGCACACAGCTCGATCGCCACGTGTTTCTTCACACTCTCCTACCTCTTCCCTTTCCGCTGTTGACTCCTGACAGCACCGGCCGCCTGCATCTGGAATCACTCAGCTCCTGTGCGTTTAGTGATTGGCTAAAAGGTCAAAGGTCACCAGAAGGTCTGTGATGACAGCAGTCCAGAGAAATGCTTGGTAAAGTGAGGGGTGTAGGAGAGGATGAATGTGTGTGTGTGCATGTGTCTGTGTGTGTGTCTGCGTTCATGTGTGTGTGTGCGTGTGTGTGGAGGGGGGTCAGGAGAAGGTACTCCTCTCCTTCTGTGAACTCCCATTTGCCTCATGGGGCAAAAACAACATGAGGTGATAGGGAGGAGACTGTGGTGGTGGTGGTGGTGGTGCAGGGTGTTGGAGGGCGAGACGGCATGGAATGTAAATCAGGAACGTTGACGGTGCGGTGTAGCCTGTCCAGGCCCGGCCATCGGCACAGCTGCGGTGGTGACGCAACCGTCTCCTCCTCCGCTCTGTCTCTCTCTCACTCTGCTGAAGGAAAAGTGGCAGCTCAGCTGCAAATAGTGACACCAGATGTCTGATGGGCCAGGGAGGGAGAAATTAGAAAATACCAGAGACGTGAAGAGGAATATTTCAACTTGCCTCTCCGCTAAGTGTTTTCAGGACAGTGCCACTGGAGCACACTGCAGTGTAGCTGGTTTGAACACCATCAGGTATAAGGGCTTTGGCAAAGCATTTACTGCAGGTAATGAAATGCAGTATTCTATATGATCATATTAAATCCAGGTTGTCTACCACAAGGGCCCTGGCAAGGCATTTTAGCCATAAAGTGCACTAATACATACATCAGAGCATTAGTGGGCATATATAGTCTCTCTACAGTGTGACCTCCAGCAGTGTCTAGACAGGCAGCTAGGGATGCAGAGGCTCTGTCCATGGCCGCGTGCTTATTGCTGAAACTGGATCAGAATATAATATCCTGTTGATATTGGGCAGTTGATATTGGAGTACTTTACCAAGCAGGAGCCAAATTGTCATATAAACAGAGACTGATTTCACAAAGATAGATTGTAACTATGGCTTAGGATACAGTCAGACTTACCATAGACGTATAAAAAATACTGTTGTACAAAGCAGTTAAGACCCCATCTATCCTAAGTAGTACTATGCTGCAAAGAATTGTGGGTATTTCAAGAGCCTTTTCAAAGCAAAAAATATGGCTGCCTGGGTGGAGTCCTCTAACTGTGCAGCATCTCTTAATTTGGAGAATTCAACAGCTATACAGACATTTTATTATGAAAAATCTTGTCATATGAAATGGGGAAAGAGAAAGAGTGGCACAGTAAGAACCCCGGAACCTCATTGATCCAACAGCTCATACAAAATGAAGTTATTTTCATAGCTAGCGTGCTAATGTCTGTGAAGATTGTCATTCAATCAGGTCATGGTAGTCAAAGTGTTGCAACTGGACTTCTTTTTGGAGCTTGAAGATGTTTCACCTTTCATCCAAAAGGCTTCTTCAGTTCTGGCCTGGTGATGGGAAGACAAGGAGATTTAACTCTGAACTGTGGGTGTAACTGAACTGTGGGTGAGCTGTAGACCACATCTCCCATCATGTGACAATGGGTCACATGAGTCACTCACTGACATATTTAGCATAAAGCAATGTGTGAATTTGAGTGGTCATTATGATCACAGGATCCAGAGAGTGGTACCTGCTCTGATGGTAATGAGCAGTTAAACTTCCTGGGATGGAATGATCACAGGATCCAGAGAATGTTAACTGCCCTGATGCTTAACACTCTCTGGATACAGTGATCCCAGAAAACATGCGTTAGCATAGCAACATATGTCAAAAAGTTTTTATGGCATGTACTGTGTATGTGTGTGAGTGTGCATGTTTGCGTTGTGTCATCACCTTGTTGCCCTAGAGGTCACAGGGCAATTTTTGCATTATTTACCACCAGACCCACACCAGCCCTACCCCTCTAACAGCTCTCTGAACACTTTTGTCATTGATGTATGAGAGCTATATAACCCAGTAGTACTTTATAATAATAGCACACTTTGAATCATTTGTTATACATTTATACATACATACATTTAACTGTTAGTTAATGTTTTGTTCATTTGGTAACCATCATCTATAAAAAATCGAATTAGTAACTAATTTATACATATATTTATAAAGGTCTGTTATAGGTGAATAAGGGCATCTGAATAACTTAGAATTTAATATTTAATAAACAATTTGTTAAACACTTGTTAGCATGATGTGGACACATACCAATAGTGAGTGAGTGTCAACTTACTAGTACACTCAGTAATGCTGCAATTCATGACTAATTTAAGAGTTAAAGTGGTTTGTTAAGTGTATTGTGGGAGCTCATCTAAAGTGAGGATTTTATAAGCTTTATAAAGCACTAACAAATGCCTTATTAAGGTCTGCATTCTCCTAAAAGAAGGTGCACGCGCCGTACAAAGAGCCACAAAATGTACCCTGTGCACATTGTTTCAATGTGCATTCAAAGGTGTACATCATCACTGTGTTAACACTGCTGCATCCATATGAAAATGGAATTAATTGCAACATGTATTTATACAAGTGACAACTTCTTACCCGGCCTGCTTGTATTTTTTGCACAGTTAGTTTTGTTTTAACAGTGGCAATTTTCCGCTCCAAAAGAACCTTATTCTATCTGATGCTGTTCACTGGTGTACTTGCAGCACCAGGGATTCTGAGGCAAACGTACTAGCCAGGAGCCAAAATCCAGTAGGTGCTACCACCTGTCATTAACAAAACCTTCTGTATGGAATTTTGTTCACTGAACAGTTACTGTACCTGCCAGCTAACATTACATATAAACTTATGTGCACCAAATCAGTTGATGCATGGTCAACTGTTGCATCCAGGTGGTGAGTTGCCCCCAGATTCAACTTCTCATTGTCTTCAGGGGTATTCGGAGGCTATTGCCTCCTGCAGGAAATTTCCTCCTCTGTCATGTCAACTTTGGGCTGTCCTGACAAGCGCCTGCTGGGTCCTTTCTCCCCTCCACCCTACTTCTTATTGCTATTCAGAACTGCTCCCCATATGCTTCAAGGCAAAGCAAACAGACAATATGAAGAGACCCCTAATTGCAACCATGTGCTGTGCCTGCAGATGTCCACTGTTGCAGATAGATATGTGTACTTTAGGACTGAGTTGGTATTCAGATGAAACAACTGTATTATATATGCTTTGGAATGAGATGTTAATCTACAGAAACAAACTCAGACTTGTATGGCATTATGAGCTTTTAAACTGAGATAGCATCCTACAGAAAAATTGAATTCAAAGGCATGGCTTTGTGAGTTTTTGGAGGTGTTATTCTGCTGAATTGAATTCACTTCTGTGATATGAGCTTTTGGAAGCAAGTTCCCATGTATATGGCTTCATAGATTTTTGGAATAGGTTATACAAACATAAGCCTCATTTTGTGGACCTTGCTTAATACTTCAACTGGACTTCATCCTCTGAAAGGTCATTCTACACCATGGGTGGATATAAAGGGGAATTATTATGGCATTGTGGGGCCACAAAACAGCTCTGATGATATAAGCAGTGAATGAGTTTGGACTTCAGGGTTGGAAAGTTGAGGAAAACATCCCTCTGTTGACTGTGGAAGCCATAGAATCTGGAGATGATGTGTAGCTCTTGGTGACGTGGCTGTGACGCGAGAGGTCCGATGACATGAAACAAGAGAGGGCCTCTGGCGAGAGCATCACGAGGTGAGTGAAATACAGCCTAGACACAACAATCCTATGATGTAATGTTTTTCAGTCTCCTTTGAAGGGCCCGTTCCTTTGAGGGTTGAGTCGTGGGTCCAGACCACACCTTTGGCATAGTAGCACGCAAACGCTATCGTGCATATTCATGAGCTGGATTCAGCTTAATTTACTATTTCCAGTGTGCGTGCGGCAGGAGCACAAGTCGTGTCTGCGTTGTGTGAAAACACCTGGCAGGGCTGATCGCTGGTGGAACTGGGAGCCAAGGGAAAGAGATGGAGGGGAAAGGGCCAACTGTACAAAACAGTCAAGACACATGGGGAAGCAAGACAGGTTGAAATGTCTACTGAAGTCGGTGCAGTTGGAGAGCTGAGCGAGAAAGAGAACACTGCGAAAAAGTCACTATACCTCACATCTATAGACTGTGTCAACAGATGGCAGAACATTCTACTACTATTACAACAACTACTTTTTATCACAATTTTATCACATCAAACAACCACATGGAATCTTAAAATGGAAGCACTGTGGGAACAGCTAATTGAACTCTCTTGAAATGGTCTATGACAACAGCAAGCCTAAGTGTTTTAGCCCATGTGTGCAGATCTGCAGATCTGATTTTTCTAGTTTGCTTGAATCTGAACCAGTTTTCCATCAAAGGAGTAAAGTACAGAATCCATAAATAATCTGAGTGTGTCTGAGTGTGTGTATTTGCGTGCACACCTGTGTGTTTGTATAATGTACTTTCACATCTTCTATGTATATACACAGAGCAAAAGAGCAAACACGCAGAACTCCCTGCTGCAGCGCAGTGGTCCTCTACATGACCATTCGTATCTCCCTGTGAAAAGAAATCACAGACAAATCCCTACAGGCATCAGGAGATGTGACAGACCTCCCATAACAAGTGCAAAGCTGCATTTGGGGCGTGGGTGATGTCTGGCACAATGATTTATTAAGAAGGGCTGGACTTCAAGCAAGGCCGCTGGGAAAAAAAAGAAAATGCTGACGTGCGTGGTTGATAAGCGCTTGCCAATCCGGAGTTGTTTGTCTTCGGCCATCATGAAACGCTGGTGTGGCCTGTCCTTCGGTTTGGTACACACGCGTGAGAAAGGGCTGGAGTGGGTGTGCTCTGGGAGTGGGGTAGGGGTGGAGGGGAGAGGGGATGGTGTAGGAAGGGTCAAGGGGATGACGGGTCTTTTGAGAGACAAACCTGAAACAACATTCTCATGGTCGTCTTTGGTTGCTAGCCAGTGTGTTGGGCAGTGTGGCCAAGTTTTCGTTGTCTCATTAAACAAGCAAATATAATGACTTATGAGAGTATAAAAGAAAAAAGTCTGAAGTTGACTTAATCCGTCATTTAACTTGAGAGAGAATCACAAACTAGTTAGATGATGAACACTAAATAGATGGTGAGAACAAAGTGCACACCGCTCAAGCATGGCCTAAGGCTTCATTGAAGGTCTCATGCACATCCAAACATAAGAGCTGTGTCAGATTGGGATATAACAGACAGTGAATGGATGATATGGTACTTTTTTAGTTTAGTTTTTAGTTTTTAGTTTGGTCCTTTTAAGATTGTTAAAACACTTGTTATTTATTATAATAAATTATTTATTATACATTTATTATAAATAAATTATTTATTATAAATAAATAACCAGATAACATCACATCACTTCATATTTGTTTTTCCATACAGAGTTTCAGATGGTTTACATAACTTCTATGGTAAAACATTTCAATCCAAACTTAAAAGTCTGATTCTCTTCCAAGTGAGATCCAACTGTTTTTGAGAAGGCAGGGCTTTTAATAGGCAAATATGGCCTCCAGAGAAAAGATTCTGGCAGTGAGTTGGGTAACTGCCTGTTGGTCGTCTATAAATTGATTAAATTGATTCTAACATGAAGGCAGAGGAATTCATCTAATTCTAGGTCAACTGTCAGGAGGAAAAGAGATGTCAGCATTGTACCCCCATGTGGAGATTTTGCAAGGATAGAACACAGGAAATGGGCTAAGAGCTGATTGGATGCACAATTTCCTGTGTGGAACGTGAATGTACAGGACTGCTGGGAGTTCATTCCATGTCAACAGTCCTGGAAAACTACAGTATGGGACAGATATTTGGATTCAATTTGGATTTGGAATTTTTGGAAAATTACGAGTTATGACTGCTTTGTTTTCTCTGTCTGACAAAGAGCTGTGTATAAGGACACAGGGGAAGGGACATGAGTGACACACAGCTGTCTAGTCTTTGAAAACAGAACGCTGCACAGGAGCTGACTGGAGTCACCAGCGTTCAGCTGTCACAGTAGCGAGACACAGGTACATAAAGTAAAACACACAAACTAAACCACTAGAGAAAATCTCAAATTCAAATAACACAAAGGTCCCTCTCAGCGCTGGCTCTGCAGAGCTCTGTGTAGTGTTTGTACAGTGACAGATGAAGTAAGCTATAAATCCACATAGGAACATGGCTGGCCGGATGGCCACCTGTCACGTTGTCGTCTCGACAACTCCTGAGGAGTGTGTGTGTCTGTGCGTGTGCCCAGCTAGGTCTGAGCCATTACAAACACCTCTAAATAAGCCTGAGGTTTATGAATAAAAGCATAAAAAAAATAAGACACAGCTATGAAATCACTTATGATGCTCATTACTCATTATTTACTGGCTTCCATGCTGCATATTGTTTTTACTGGACGGCAATGCTCGTTTTGAGGTAATTTAATGAGTCAAAGAGTGGGGGAGGGTAAGTCACTGAGGTACTGTTTTCTCATGCAGTCTTTGGAGGAAGGGAAAGAATAGAAAAGCTCCTGTTGGCATGCAAAAGCAATGTGCCATATCACTGTCATGAGAAAAACAAAAAACACTTTGCAGAATTTGTCCCGTGAAAAGTGATGAAATTAATGGCGAAAATCTGGCAGTTCACCTTGAGTCATCCTCAAACTCCCCCATGAAAGATAAGATTTGACTCACCAGAGTTCAAATGTCCTAAGCAAAGACTGTCTTTTTTAAAGTAGGTCACTAGGAAAATAGATAAGGATCTTGCTTTAGTAGCCTACAGAATGTCTCATTTATGACAGCCAATTGCCTCACTCATACTGCCCCAGATTTACAGATGTCTCGCAAATAGGTGGGCACCATATATTTTTTATTATTATTATTTTTTTGTGATTAACAATAGCGTAATTCTATCTTCTGGTTTGGGTAGCTGAAGTGCATCACCCAACAGTGATACCTGATTCAAACACAAACAATGATAGTGTGAAAGTCAAAGTTTTTGGACAGCTGTGATTCTAATATGTGAATTTTCTTAGTGTCTCCTTCCAACATTTCGCTCTGAGGAAAGCATACATATGGCTACTGTGCAACACGGCATGGGCCACTGATAGCACATGCCCCTATTTGGGCACTGTTTTGTGAACCAGTATGTCGAGGGACTCAGAGACCAGCTGCCATCACTGAACACGAGTCCCTCACAACCCCTCATGCGATTGCCTTTACAGTCATCTTAAAAATGACAGCAGCAAAATTAGCTTTTCACTGTCAGCGCTATACGACTTGGAAAACACAGACTGCTTCTCAATTCTCAGTTGAGCTACAGAATGGGTCCTGCACCAGCATCAGCATCCAGCACCATGGAGGAAGTGCTGCCAAAATAGCTCAGAGATCATCAGATTGGAAAATGCATAATCCTTTCTATAAGCCTACAAACCGTGAGACCACAATGGGAAAAGGGACAATAGAAATTATTGCCATTTTTGGGAGCAAAACACATCCAATATTCTCCTAACAAGGCATGACAAGTGAGAGGCTCACACTCAAAAGCAAGTGGACCTTGTCCATGTGGAGGACTGCAGCAGGCCCCTCAGTCTTGGCACATCTTAAACCACATCCGCCAATCTCCTCCTAACAGGCAATGAGAACAAGTAAAAAGGCCACCCCAACCACAGGCAAATCAGCCTTCTCAATGGGAATGACTGTTCAGGGCCCTCCAAAGTGGCTAGGTCAGCAGAGTGAAGAGGACTCAGCAGCAGCAGGAACAGCCACCCACATACAGTACATCTCCGCACACCAGGCGCTTCTACACCTTCGTGATTTTGGCCACTGTCACCGGAGCCCCCCGACCCCCACCCACACACCATGCACCCCACTCCTAATGATAAATGCAGTGGAGCTATAAATCTGCATCCAACCTCTTAGACACTGGGAAGGGGGATTTATACGAGTCATGCTTTCACAAGTGGACAGACCGGTGGCTGTTCGGAGGTGCGTTGTCATGGTGAGCCTTCGGATGCATCTGCTGTGTCGATCTCTGATCATGTAAATGCCTTTCCAGCTGTACCATAGGGAGAAAAATTGCATGAGTTTGCATATAAAGAGGTCTTACATTTTTAGGTCAAATTTCAATGCTGTTCACCGTCAGCAGTAACAGTAACAGTGATGGACATGTGTTTAGCCCACTACAACTGGTAAACAATGAAACAGCATTGACAGACACCACTACCCTGTTTTCATATAGATTGCAAAAAGTGTTTCTGTCTTATAGCAACCAGAGAAAGTGATTTATTGAATGTAAAAGGTTTCCTTTCTATAAGGTATTATCTGGAGTGAATCAGCCCATAGTCCTGTTGTTTAATGATGCCGAGTGCTGTCATTTTAGTTTCGGCTTTCTGTGCCCCATCAGCTAACGCTGGCTGGCAAATTCATTCTATGTTGAACCAAATACTGTTGTTCTTATACCTACCGACAACACTTGGCAGCCTCAAGGAACAGGGATATGGGCTGATTGACACCGGATTTTTCCTTTGAGAATAAACTGAAATATTCTACTGTCTGGCCAATCAAGGCCAAAGAACAACAAACTTTCCCTTTTCTTTTTTAATGCTTCGCTATGATCATCATGGTACATAATAACTGGTCTACCACAGCCTGAAACACAGTCAATTGGCTTTGGTTTCCGCATAGAAAAGGTACATGAACACTGAAACCATATACAGTATACACACAGCCAGACAGCACAGCTGAACAGTGGAGTACAACCCAAAGAGGTGACCACAGCCGCAAACCTGCTTGCCTGCCGGTTTGTCTGCCAAGCCCCTTCCACCCTATTCTTCATCTGCTGTCTAGACAGCCTGTGGGCCCTGCTCTACTGCTGCTCTGCCCCGTTGGCTACGTTTACCGCCGGGTTTACCGCCTGGTTTACCGGCGAACTCACAGGTCGGCGTTGACCTTCAGCGGGAAAGGGCACAGCCTCCTGGCCAGAAACCGCACTTATAAGGAAGAGTGGGGCACATGACATCAAAGCAGTTCGGCGAGGAGAGGATTCCACATGTAGATCAAGAGATGTTTTGATCCTGTGGATTGGATAAGATTATGGAGTTTTATTTGTTCACAGGGGAATATATGTCAGTTAATGCCTGACAGGGCAGGAGTTAGAAGCCCGTCACCATAAAACACCTGTTTGAATTCTAGAAATGATAAATATTTTTTGTGAACTTTAAAGCTGTCGTCGTAAAACTGCATTGTAAAGCCTAACCTCATGGTTTGCTTTAGACGCCCTGACAGTTTTCATGTTTGCATGTTTCTTTGTGGTTTACATCAGAACGTCTCGTGAAATGTCTGTCTATAACCACAACAGGCCCCACGTCTGTCCTTCGGAGGCCAGAGCATCAAAGATGGTAGAGAATGTCTTATAGCTGAGAGAGAGAGAGTGTTTAAGAGGAAAGGAATTTTGCGCATTGTAAATAGAACCACTTGTGAACTTGGAACAGTGATCCGTGAAAGGTATCTTGTGATGTGAACTGAGATCAAGTCCTGTAGCACATAAGCTTGCTGAAAGTGAGCCCTTTATGAATTTTTCAGCTATATTTATAGATTTTGGTCCAGCATGCTACATCACCGATGTCTTGTAACATATGCTAGGAGGTTATTTTAATACGCTCACAAAGTTGGCATCATCTGTCCCAGAGATGGCAGACGTTATGTGAATTCCAGAGACTGCACCCGGGTTTCGGTTGGAATGGTCTTTGTTGTAGGGTGTTTACTCTCTGAGCTTGTCTAACAAGGGTTTTCCTGTGTTTTGTGCACTTGACAGAAGTCAAGACTCAAGAGTAAAGTCACTGACTGGGTTGTTTGGTGTGCGGACTGCACTGTAGGATACGATCATACCATGCTTTTTACCCTGACGACAATGTCAGTTAACATTCCACCACACACAGGCATATAGTGTGAACGTCCTTAGAGGAGAAATCTGGTGTGAATCAATCCATGTTCATGTTGTTCCAGGTGTGGTCAGTAGGAAAAACAACACAGAAATTTTACATGATACAGACCAAATCACGAACAAGCAGTGAACATTAACTGAATTGGGTGTAGGAAAATGAAACAGAAAGTTAGTTACTGTGCCCTGTTCAACAGGGCTGTGGATTGATTCACACTGGACTTCTCCTTTAAACACGCAATATTAAATTACAGTACATTTAAGGATGACCAGATAGCATAGATAAATGAGTCAAAAATGATTTAGACCAAGATTTTATTTCTATCTCAACACCTTAAAGCAGATAACAGTTAACAGATTGCACGTGGGCCTCCCTTCCCTATAAAGGTAAACACTGTTTGTGCTTGGTTGAGTTATCATGTACAGGTACTCAGGTTCACTATCAGAGAGATGTATAACTTCTGGAAAGCCAATAGAGGCAGCAGATTCACCACATATTTAACTAAATTTGTCATCTTGTCAAAAAGAAATATTTTCATAATCTATGACATAGCTAATATTCATATTCAAATAAACCACATGTTCATAACTAATTCCTTCTTTGAGAAGCGGTCAAAGACATACGACCTGTAAAATTTGCTGTTAAATTTTAGCTGTTGTTTTGACACTTCAGTGTGATAGGGAAACCTCAGTTTCATTCCAAGTAGATGACCTTGAATGAACGTGATTTGGTGCTGTAGTATACTGCCCATACAACATATTTTAACCAGCTGTTTTCACGTAAATGTTTAAATAAAATCTCCTATTAAAGTCGTTACTCTGTAACATTTATTTAACTGGGGCCACTGGAAACAGGAATCCACTGACAGTGAGGGTTATAGAGCTCTGCACACTAGACAATACTTAGGTGATTTTTAAAGTTTGGAAGGGGTTGGGTGAGGGCTAGCTTTTCTTTGACAAATGCATGAGTTCAGGAATGGGACACAGCTCCTATAACAAACACAAACACACACACATACACACAAAGTGAGAGAAAGGGGGGAATGGCGAGAAGGATTGTAAACAGAGAGGATAGAAATGAAAGACAGAAAGAGAAAGAGAGAGAGAGAAATGCTGAGATACAGAGAGACAGAGAGACCCACACACACAAACACACACACACACACACACACACACACACACCAGTGGCTACCTAAGTGATTTTCCTGCTCAGGGGAGTGCTGCCAACTTGGTAACCGAAGTCTAGGGTGGAGTCGCTGCAGCTGTGAGCCTGTGTCTGATTGCAAAGGTGATGGACACAAGGCAAAGGACTGGCCGCTCGTGATGTGCAGTTTCTGCTGCGTCTAACAGCGCTGGCACGGACCGGGCTATTGGGAGGCCACGGAGAGGGGCGACAGAGAGGGAGAAGAAGGGGAGAGGCTTGGAACAAATGTATCGCAAGTAAATAAATGTTCCATCTGAGTAAGAATGCTTTTCCAAAACAAAGCAGAGTGCTTGAGGCCACTGCCCCTCCCGCCCTCCCCCTCAAATAACGACTGATTATGCCTCTGCTAATTTGATAATATATGTTCTCTTCCAAGTGAAAAACTACAGGGCAATGGGTTCTTTCTGAAAGACCTGCTCTCTCTCTCTCTCTCTTTCTCTCTTTGTATTTGTATTTAGTGAGTTGCTGTGTCTGCATGTGCACTTGTGTATGTGTGTGTTCATTTGCATTTACGCATGTATGTGTGTGTTTTTGTATGTGTGCATGAGTGTGCATTGTGTGTGTGTGTGTGTGTCTATGTATGTGTCTGTGTGTGTGTGTGTGTGTCTATGTATGTGTCTGTGTGTGTGTGTGTATTTTGACATCAGAGACATAAAATATGTGGGCTTAGTTTAATCAGTCCATACGTGCGTGACGTGAGTGGACTTAAGCCCCCCCTGTTCCTTGGACATCTTCAGAGCTCAACGAATCTGGGTTTCACTCCTTGAGTTTATGAGCGCTGTGCCAAGCCCTGACAACAGTAGTTGAAAACCAAAGGCTTCAAAAGGGCACTTGACCATTGAGATGAGCCTCTGGCAAGCATTCTGCACTGGCTGAGTAGTGCAGGCTCCTGCAAGAGCCCGTCACAACTGAAAGGAATTAAATAAGGATCTCTGTCTCACTCTCTCTGTCCTTCTTTTGCTAGCTTATTTTCCCTCTTTCTCTCTGTAGCTTGCTTTTTCGCTTAGTCACTGTTTTTCTGTATTCTGTGTGTGTGTGTGTATGCACACACGCTCGCACGCACGCACATGCGCCTGTGCATAGAGAGTGCGTGTGTTTGTGCGCGTGCGTGTTTGTGCACACGTGCGCCTGTGCATTGTGACTGTATGTGTGTGTATTGTGTCTGTTATGTTTGTGAGTATTTGCAAGTGTATTCAGGAGTATCTCACACCTGAAAGGTTCTAGACTTCCCATCTTTTTCATCCTAGCTTTTGTTCTTATGGCCTTTCGTGACTGAATAAAGAACCCACATCTCCAATCCCTGTCCCAATCCCTGCTTACACTGGGAACATCTGAAACAGAAACATCGCAGGGTGCTGAAAGCTGTGCTTGCAAATCCACCGTGAAACCCTGCCCACATGTAAATCAGCTTTTAACACAATAAGGTTCCACTCCTCTCAGCACAAACAGCATGCTGGCACTCTGAGCTTTTAAACTAGTTCAAGCGATAGCTTCAGAGTCATTTCACCCATAGCCCTGTTGTACAAGCTTGCCAAGTGCTACCGGTAGGAAGGAGAAGAAGGGAATTTGGAACAACATAGACCAAATTGCCAGTCGGCATCCAATGCTACTCATGAGGGCAAGAAAACATTGATTCAGTTTTGTTTTTTTTGGACCCCCATCAGTTAGCGATAGCTGCCCTTATGAACTTGAACTGGTATTTCAATCCAGCATCTGTGCAGGACATGCATCTTAGACCAGTGAGGTTCAAACCACTGAGCCTAACCAATGTGCAGTCTCCTGCTCTCGTAGACAGAGTGGTTTACACTCTACCGATAAATGGAGTTTGTCAAACAGCAATGGTCTTTTAACATCAGCCAGGGACATCGGTCAAGATGTTTTCCATCAACACAAACTCCAACCTCACTCACAAGATGAGGAATGATTGCCTTACACTGTAGCGTCACCATTCCAGGAGTTTGGGTCAGCTAGCCTCCCCACTTCCAAGAAAGTTGGGGGGAGAAAGAAAGAGCTTTGAAAGAGGAGGGGGGGAGAGATAGATACAAGAGCAAAGGGGGTAGGGGGTAGGGGGTGGGGGTGGGGATGGGAGGGGGGTAGAAAATGGTTCCTGCGTCACATTGCTTTAATTTGCTCTGCGGTTGCCAAAGAAAATGATGACTTGCTGAAGGGACTCCAGTCTTGGCAAAGCCTCGCAGCCCTGGCAGAGCGGAGAGGAGCAGTGGGCGCTAGCTAACACTGAGCAAGTGCAGTCTTTACTGTATGATCGATGCAATTGAGAAAACAAACATAGAGGAGCAACCCTGTGCTAACCCCCAGCCATAAAACCACTGGATTTCCCTCTTGTGTTTATGTATGCATGTTCTGACTACTTGACTGATTTAGGTGACGCACCACACACTCTGTGGTTTGATGCCACTGAACAGTATGTAGTTAAGGACAACAAGGTGAGGAGTACAGGATATGACATGTTAATACTGTGAAAAGTGCATTGATGACTTAGCTGTGGATAACAGTAAAACAAAATAGCTCACTTGGTGTTTCATATGCATTTTTCACCTCCTTAAAATTATGAAAATCAAGAAGAAAAAAAAAGCAATGTTGAAGCTGTCGTTTACTTTAATGGGCTATGCCAATAAATAAACCACCATCAAATTTTTCACTGTAATTTGCAACAGTTAGTCATTGCATGTGTTATTGACGTCATACATATGATTTCGAATTTATTTTTCTCATCGTTTGTTTCCACTCTTTGCCTGCCTCGCAAGAATCAATGTTTTGATTTGATCAGTAGGGCTGTGCCAAGAAGAGGAATAAAAAGAACAAAACGTCGCGTTTCTTAATGAAGTTTCGTTTCAGGTGACGGAGGAGAGGAGGGATTCAGCACACCTTCAAAGCTACAACACTTCCTGCACCGGTACCTCTACGGTATATAAAGCCGCGTCCGCGTCTCCAAACTGAGCCCTTCCTCGCTTGCTTGGAGTAACATAAGACGTGCACAGATCATCGGTGCCGCCATCCCACATAACGAGTTGGGAGGTATCACTTTGTACATCTATTTCTGCACAAACCACAACAGAAGGTATGTGTCCATTAAAAGTGAAATATTTTACTAATACATAATGCCAACATTTTTTTGCTTTTCCCGAATGGGAAGGCAAAGCTCATATTTTGTAAAAAAAATATTTCAGTCTCAAATGTACTACTTTTCAGAGCCATCTTAACGGAATATAAAGAAGCTACTATCCACAGGAAACCATCATGAATGAAAACTGCTTTGCCATCGATATTCTGCTGTTGTGCATATCTTGCGGAGCAAGTGCGCTGGCTGCCTACAAGCCCTCATCGTCCTCAACGTTGCCAGTGACTAATTTCACCGATATTGGCTCAGATCTCAATTATGGAGTTGAGACTGCGAGTCTGCCGAAAACCAGACGGAAGCGCTACATCTCCCAAAACGACATGCTTGCAATCCTCGATTACCATAATAAAGTTAGAGGAAAAGTTTTCCCACCGGCTTCGAATATGGAGTATATGGTAAGTCTTTAATCTTTGCCAATTATTACTCAAATATGATTTCAACCAAATGTAAGAGTGTTCTGGATTGTTTAAACCAGTGCATCCTTTATTGCCAATTTAAGATTTGGCTGTAATAAAGTTGGCTAAGTAGCTCAATCCACAGACTAGACTTACGTAATTGTGTGTTGACTAGGGTTGGCCATACAGTGTGGACATGACAAATGTCACTATACATGACCATTTGGCTTTGTCAGCTGCTGAACACATTAGATCAGTGGTGGACCACCAAAGCAGTGCCCTGACCACAGGGGTCATCCATCTCCAGCCAGGAGCCATGCCAAACTAGTGCGGAAGCCTCCTCGCTCTTCTACGTGTGCCTTTGAAGTAGACACCAAGCCAGCCATGAGGCGGGGCGAACAGTGGTAGTCACCAGTGTAGTAATCAGTGATGTAAGATGATGTTGATTGGATATATTGGAGTATTATTTTATGCCAAAGTAGTAGTTTGACTGTATGCCACTATGTAGCGATGAAGGAGGGAAGGATACACCATTAAGGAAGGACATAGTGTCTATTTATGCATTGGTGCTTGTAATTTGCTGAAACGAGAAGTGTGAGATTATAATCTCATATTTTTTCTTGTCAAATTGAGCATGTACTACCTTTCACCATCCTCTGTTATCTAATTAGTGTTTTTGCTCTTCAAAACTCAGATGTTTAGACTCTACCCAGTCCTGGCTTTATAAATGAGAATTAAATATAGTAGAAAAGGCTGATCCAAAACTATCTCAGACAGCCAGTATGGTGCTTCGGTATAGTAATATAAAATTAATTAATTGCCTGTTGAACAGCAATATCAACAAGTCTTATCATGGACCGCACCAATGTTTAAGACTGATTACAGATAGCGACACAGCAGTGAAGACTTTAGGCTTGTCTCATACCCTGATCTGAGCCAGACTGGTCCCAGCTTTGGTCCTGAGTCCTTGGCTCTCTGAGGCTGTCAGCTGTTGGAGATCAGCCTGGGACAGCGAAGTCCCTGAGAGGTCACTGCTGTGCTATGCTGCAGTGCTCCCTCGGTGCTGGATCACACTGAAGTGTTTCTGGCACACCCCGGAGCTCTGGCAAACAGACAGAGGCATCTTTCACCTCAGTCTCCAGGATCGAAAATACAAATACAAGTGCTACAAATGTTTGGGTGCTATTCCCTTTGCCACCCCTCCCCCCCTCCCTCAGCTGCCACCTGATGCAGCCGGTTTATTGCATCAGCTGTTGTGGCTCTTTGTTTTTCCCCCTTTTGATGTTGCAATGGCTGCCGCTACTGTGCAGCCTGTCTGAGTTCAACCAGTTCATGCTGCTCTGTGGAGCCAGTACTGGAGCTGCAGAGGCTGCTCTCGCTCAGGCTAAGATGCAGCCACAATGCATATTCAGAGATGCTTCCTCTTTTTTCCTTTTCTTGTCTTTTTTTTTCTCACTCCTTTTTTCCCCCTCATAGGTCTGGGATGAAACCCTGGCCAAAACCGCTGAGGACTGGGCAGCTACTTGTTTGTGGGAACACGGGCCCCGGAGTCTACTCCGATTTCTGGGTCAGAACCTCTCAGTCCGGACGGGTCGGTATGTATCAATGCCTTGCACAACACACTCTCTCTGCTGTTAAAAGCCTAATGTACTATGCAGAAGTAGTTTTCCTCCATTATGAACTGTTTCGGTTCAGTTTAAAAGTGCTATAAAGTTAAGTGTCCAAAATCACTTTATCAGAGGTTCTTAGAGGTTTCTCAGGTTCTTAGAACTGTGAGATGTAAGAACATTCAAGAGCACAACTAGCAGGACCAGGAATAGGCTAGTTTTAGAACGCCTAATCTATGAAAATCAGCACTAAAAACTCAATTAACTTGTACTAATCTTGTGGAAGTTATGTCATAGCAAGGTTTGTGTGTTAAAGGAGTGCCTCTATAATGCTTAAAGTTACAGATCCATCCTTCAGTTAGTGAAGCCTTGGTATGATGAAGTGAAAGACTACTCCTTTCCCTACCCACGTGACTGCAACCCCAGGTGTCCTCTTAGGTGCCATGGGCCTATGTGCACTCACTACACACAGGTAAGACAGACGGTTGCACCACAGGCTTTACATACACATACAGAAATGCATGCATGCATGCACATGCACATGCACATGCACGCACGCACCACACACACACACACACACACACACACACACACACACACACACACACACACACACACACACAGACTAATATACACACACACTCAAACACAAATAAACATAAATATACACATACACATACACGTGTACAGACACACACATACTTTCACATACAGTACACACACACCCACACCCACATATACACACACACACCACACACAAATCAGCATTCATTTTACAATGATCAAGTATTTCCTTTCTTGCAGATGGTGTGGGCCACATCAAACAAAGTAGGCTGTGCCATCAATACATGTCACAATATGAACGTGTGGGGTTCAGTGTGGAAGAGGGCAACATACCTTGTGTGCAACTATTCTCCAAAGTAAGCAAACTGCCATGTTATCTTTGCACACTACACTCTGTGTATTGCGGCGTATGGAGCGTTTGATCTATCATGGACAAGTGCCTGTTCACATAAGGTTCACCTAAGTCAAGTCGACACAACAGGCCAAGAGGTGATACTTCAGCACACATGTCATAGTGTCTTCTTGGTGCAATATGTCACTCTTGTGTGAAGAAAGAGTAAGCACGAGTGCACACGGTAGCCTTCACTTCAAAGGCTTCTCTGACCTCCTGCCTCTAAAAACAGTGCACACAAGTATCATTCCGGCCAAAAGAGCAACCCTTGGAATTTCAGAGGAATCCTGGGGCTAATTCTCAAATCAAAGCTCCACACTTTGTGTCCTTGGTGCTCCAGGACTGGCTTGTGACCTTAATGATTTAATCTCGTTCAGAGAGAGAGAGCATGGAGTGTTATCCACAGAAATAGGTCTCATTTTTATTAACCAACAAATTTAAAAAAAAAAAGACTTGTACCTTGAATTAGACTTAGATTAAAATTAGAGCTAGGTGAGAACATTTTGCTGTTTTAACTGCGTTTCCCAGGTAAGGACAAGGCAAGAATCAGGATTAGTTTTATCTAAATACTGTTAATAAATATCTAAACTGCAGATGAACCTTATGAACACACTGTATGACTTACAGAAGGTGTTGCATGAGGGTATCAGGATACACGTCAAAACCTAAAGGCATAACTTACAAATGAAAGAGTGTTAAAGGTACACTACGAAGGAATTTTAGGTTAGTTTTAGGTTAATTTACTAGTTCCATAGTCATTTTGAATGACTAATTTTGGGCCCTCTTGGCTCCCCCTATGATCTGTTGGTGAATTAACTGTGCTTGCAACGTGTCTGCATGGCCCTGCTGAAGGACGAAACCAAAAGTAACTCATGTGTGACACATAAAATTGTTTATGACCTTGCTAGTCAAGAGAATTCTTCAAAAATGATCATCACTGGTTTCCATCCTTTAGTTTGTAAACAAATCCACGTTTGGCGAGAATTTCGGATGAATGTTGGACGTTTCAGAGTTAGTTTCAGAGTAAGTTACAAAAAAACTGGCAACTGTAGAGGGAGCTCTGTATTACAGTAAAAAGTATCCCAGACTTGCATGGGATACCTTGAAGATGACTTTGAGAAACCAGGCCTTGGTCAATATTCAACTCAAGGTCATGTTTTCTTGGGATGAGCATCTGCTCTGTCCTTTCATAGTAAAGCAGAGTAATGTATAAGTTATGAATGACATACCATCAAAAAGGTTTTGAGAAATCAGGGTCATCTGTTAGTTGAGTTGGAACATGAGCACCTGTTCTCTCTCTCTCTTTAGTCTGGATCTCCATGTCCTGACATCAACTTTCTCTTTTACTTTTTTTTGTTCACAGAGGGAACTGGATTGGGGAGGCCCCTTACAAGGTGGGCGTGCCTTGTTCCATGTGTCCTCCCAGCTACGGAGGCTCGTGCAGCAACAACATGTGTTTTCCTGCTGTGAACTCCAACTATCTGCACTGGTTTAAATAAACGGCAGCAGGGATACACACACAAACAGCCCTCCAGCCTCTATCCCATCCCTGCCCCTGAGACTTTCTCAAGGGATTGCACAGCATTCCTAGAGGTGACCTTGTTTGTATATATGGGCCTATTTAAAATATGACCCTACGTTGTAAGGCATTTTATTTGCATTGAAAGCTAAAAATGTATATGAATGTTTTTGTTTTATCTCTGATTGTTTGTTTTTCAGGTAGTGCTTTTGTATACACACACACACACATTGCCTTTATCAAGACAATAAGTAATTTATGTTGTTTTACAGTACACATCAGTGTTAAAATGGTGCTGATTTTCTAATGCAATCAAAACACAGTTGCTGCTAACTCTTCAACCGTATACTGGTGCTATGGGTTTACTCTGGTGCGAAGATTCGCTCTGGTGACATGGTGCATTTTACTCAACCAAACCTCCATACACTTGCAAGATGGTCTTAAGATGTTTTTTAGTCAAGGGCCAAGTGTTTCAAGGGAGGGGTGGGATGGAGGGGGTTGGAAGGGCTTGGGATAGTTAAAGGGCATAGGAGGAGACAATGTAGCCTTGTTCTCTTTCAAAGCGGCTCTTGCAACCAGGATCAGTGTGCAATCATTCAAGGTTCCAGATGCAATTAGCTTAGGGTAACCTGCAAATTCAGTTTGTTTCTGTGTTAGTCTTCCAAGGGGTATTTTTGGCTCAATGTAAGACACTTTTGGAGAAAATTAAGATAAATCAGATAGTACAAGCTTGCCGAAGTTGGAAGCTGATTCTGGTGCAGTTGTTGCCCCTAAGCAGCCCAGATCCAGCTCAAACTCAGACTGTACGAACATACACTCAAATGGTCTGAGGAAAGGATATTTCTAATTGGAAATCTTTGAATATTTACACCTCAACATTCAAATTAAAAAGTAAAAAAAAAAGCCTTCTATGTTTGCTGAATTTGAACAAACAGCAGGTTCAAATGCAGTCCAGATGTATCCCTAGGTCAGCTCCTGTCTCATTTGTGTCCATACCACAGGCGTCATTTGCAGTCCTGCTTCCCAGCAATGTGAAGTTGTGATTCAAGTGTTCCATAGCTACCCCAGATTATATGCTATTTGCATCTCTGGGTTGCATGTTTGTTCATGATCCAGTTTTGACTGCTTACTTATGCACATATATGAATTTGTGTTGTTTTCTCATTTTCGGTACAAGCATAGCAACTCTCCCTAATGTGCCTACAGTAACATATTACTTTGTAATACCACATGTATTTTAAGAATAGTGTAATAAGTGGTAAAAGTATGGGGCCCAAGCTAGTGTAAAGGGTCAAGCACTCTTTTTAGAGAAGGTATTAGTATAGAATTCTCTTGGGTGAAGGAGACCTCAGCGCACCTTGTTACATACAAGTGTTCTTGTATGTCCAAATAATCATAATATTTACATACCTGCATAATGTACATAGATGACTCACTTATAATTCTATAATATGACTATCGTTTTGTAATTTAAAGATATTTTATTTTCTAGCATAAAATGTAAATAACTATAGTGTGTATTTACTGTATATTGTAATGGAAGTATTGTGATTTATATGTGAAAACACATGTAAGTCTTTCAATGAAGTGTTTACTTCAGTGTTACTTTTTTTGTTTTTAATTTGCTGGCCACCACCATTGCAGTAGACTCCACTGAGATTTTGATGTCTGAAGAAAGCACACACTTAGCTATTGAGCTAGAGGTCTTGTCAGCTTAGGGAGGTTGTGACCGACGGCTCTAGAGTCAGTCCCTGGAAGTGCTGTCTGGCCATCCAGTCCTCTGATAGCAAACAGGGAGTATAAAGAAAACAAAATCATCTAGAAAGAGGCCTAAAGGAAAGACTGGGAAGACTTCTTTGTGTAGAGAGCAAAAACATTATTTTATTAGCACTGACTGTATTTAATTTCAGTTTTTTTGTATTTATGATGTTCAATGAAATGTGCTTGCTGTTGTATTTTATACTTTAATAATAAAAGGAAAACATTGAGCTTCAGTGAGGTCTGTTGTGAGTTTGCAAATGGCTGTGCCATGCATTTCTCTCTTTTTTTTCCTTTTTCTTCCCCTCTCGTCTCTTGTCTTCTCTCCCAGCATTGAGCAGATCTGATAATAATTATGGGATCTGTTGTGAAACTCACTCTCATCCTTTCCCTTTGATGCCATGTTTTCCCATTCAATTAAACACTGCCATTGCAAGATCACATCCCTGATATCAAAACACTGGCCACAATTGAATCTTATTAAGCAAAAGTTGACTTTGGCCCCGTTGACTCATGTACACATAAACTTTTGCAAGCAATACATAGTGATATCTGCTGAGCTCAAGGGTGCCTCGTCAAACCACTGAACTCAGGAAGAGTGTAAAATGAACACACACTCATACAACATATACACAAATCTGACATAGTATACTGCAGGGACCCTTTGAGAGTAACACACACACACACACACACACACACAAATGTACACACACACACCACACACACACAGGCAAGTTAGGAACAGCACACTGCATGACTCTTGCGAGGGCAGTCAAATGAAATTTTCTCTCTCTCTCCATCTTTCTCTCTCTCTTTGTCTCTCTCTCTCTCTCTCACACACACACACACACACACACACACACACACTACCACCAATGCAATACAGACAGAGAGAGAGCAGAGCAGCTTTCTCTCTCAGCTCCACAATGCCTCAGACAGAAGAAAGTATGCAGAAAGCAGTGGAGGAAATCTGATGCCATAAATGTTTTGATCTGTTGGACAGACACTACAGTTCCTCCACAGGCATCCAGCTGGGAGATGGGGAAAGAAAAAAGAGAGAGAGAGAGAGTTTGCTGCTGGCTCTCTGCCAGCACCATACCACGACTAGCGGACCATCATACTCCTTGGAAACAACGAGGAATGCAGACGAGCTGAATTAGCATTAGCTGAAGCACAGGGCACACACACACACACACACACACAAAATGCTGTCCTTCAGCACTAAATCTACAGCACAGCAGACCAGTCGGTCAAAAGGACCAGCGGCTTCTTACTTCCTCCTCCCAGTCCCAAGCTTAGGCGGTTCAGTCACCTGGGCGGGAGCGACCTCAGTTGCTGATGCACTTACTCTCCGAGCAAACTCTGAGGTCATCAATCAGAGGGACTCTCTGGAAACAAACGTTTAATCTGAACCCACCTGTTATAAACTTGTTTCCGCTCAATCCAATCCGACACATTGAGAATGTGGATCAACTACTTCGTGCCATTCATTGTTTTTGGGCTGAGGCCTATACAAAGCCCCTCATGACCCACAAAATGTATCTTGGCATTTACGTGGCATAAATATGGCATAATGCTTAAAGATGTGTCTGTTAAAGGGCTGCAACATTATATCCAAGTACGTAGCGCTTGTCTGCACATAGCTATCCAAATTAGCCTCTAATTAATGCTTCATTAAATAAACCGTGACTGTTACAACTATTAAATTACAGTCTGACTTGGAGACGACGGACAATTTGTTTCTGTGAGTGTTCCCGCTTTCCAAGAATCAAGCGAAAGGGTGATTAATTACTCAAGCATGTCAGCTTTTCAGCAAGGCTTTTCCAAACAGCCATCGTTCGTCCAAGTAAATGCCAGGCAATTGACTCAGATCATGATGAGCGAGAGAGATGGCCGATCGGCTCAGAGCTGGACCACTTCATTAATGGTATGTGGGGAGAGGGGGGGTGACCTCTCTAAGAGCCCGATCCATCCAGCAAAGCTTTTTTTTTGGACTCTTTGAGGCCACAGGTTTTGGGAGCGCCTGGGCCCGTGTGCTAATGAAAAGTTGGCCTCGGGTCCCCACCGTTTTTTTTTTTTTTTTGGTGTGCTCTCAGAGGAGCCATTTGTACAGCTGAGGCGTTCTCTAAGTCCTTGTCTTTCCTCCTCTTCCTCGGCACAGACCACAACACCGTTGTCTCATTCCAACGTCTTTCCCAGCCTCCCAGAAGGTATTCAAGTTCAGGCCGGACTTTTTGTCCTTAAACATCCCCCAAAATTCACCACTCTGAAGAAAAAAAAAGAATAGTAATAATAATAAAAGGGGAAGTGTGCCCCCCCCCCCCCACCACCACCACCACCACCACCACCACACACACTATTCACAGTTAAGTCAGTCAAAACAGGAGCTGAAAAACATGGCCATAAATTAGCTTCCACAGCCGGTGTGGAGGTAAAGCTCGGTATGGCTGGATAGAAAGGCTACAGCAAATGGAGGGTGAGGGGAGTTAAGGCTTCACTGTAGCATCCTGTAGCATCTGGATGGAGAAACACCAGGTCGAGTGTGTGAGAGGGAAGGGGGAAAAATTGCACAGGACAGTAAACACACACACACACACACACACATACACACACGCATATACACACACAGTGCATTGCTTGCTGCCAAATAGACAGTCGTTTCAGGTGCGGAAAATTACTTGGGAGCTGAGAGAGGAGAAGACAGAGGATGTTCGTATGTGTGTGTACACGTGTGTCTGTGAGTGTTTATAAATGTGTCTGTGTGTGCATTTATGTGTGTATATGCATATATGTGTGCAAATTCATATGTATATGCATGTGGTTGTAATGTTCTGGTGTGTGTGACTGCATATATATATGAATGTAAATGCCTTCAGGGGTGAATTTCTATATGTGAATGTGTATATTTGAATGTGTGTCATTTACAGACACATATTAACCATCCTTATGTGTGATGGTGCATTTATATAGATGTATGTTTGGGGCCTTCTCCCATTGACCTGTTGGACTACCCTTCCTCATCCATCAGCTCCATCACATACAAACCATGTGAATCTTTCCTCGCTGGCCAAACACCCATACAGAGGTGAATGTGTTGAAATTACAACTGCCCCCTCTTCTCGCTCCAATTCAAGAGAGGGTCAGCAGGGAGTACCTGCAGTGTGTGTGTGTGTGTGTTTGTGTGTGTGTGTGTGTGTGTGTGTGCATGAGTGTCTCTGTGTGTTTACACATCTGTTAGACAGAGGCTAATGTTTCAGATTAGAGGTGTGTTTTGAGATCTTTGCAGATGTTGGCGCCTAGATGTGAAAGCTCTCACGGCAGTAAATCTCCACTGTTGGTGAGGTGCCCGCAACTGCAAGGGCATTTGCTGGGCCTGCACCTCCTCCTCCTCCTCCTCCTCTTCCTCCGACCAACCAACCAACCCAGAGGCCCCTCTCTCTCACCTCCGACTGAAATAAAATCATAAAGCGCTGTTAGCCAAACAGACGCAGAGATCAGCTGTGCTATTGGGAGGCTTGTTTTCATTCCCAGCATGCAGTCTAGTTAGGTCAACGTCCTCATAATTCACAGACGTCAGTCCATGAGTTTTGTAATGTAACTGTGAATGGGATTCATATGTGCACTATTTCATGTGGGCCATGAAGATGAGGTGAGAGGCATAGGTCCACTAAGCTGAAGGGTACCTCACAAAGCATGCATGCGATAAACTATAATTCTGTGCCACGGTTGGCTGTCTTTCAATCGACTCGTTTTATTCACAGCAAAATTTCATGAATATACTTCACCTCAAATACCACCGAGGCGAGTATTCACATGTACAATCTGGCTGTCATTTTTTACGGAGGCATTATGGAGGACATTCGAAGGAATTCGCAAACCTCTATATTGAAATGTGTAGTCTGTGTCCGCCTTGAACCTGACGTGAATGTAATCACACATTAAAATCTAGACACTATGCTCTGTGCTTGAGGAAAGGGAGGTCATTCATGCCAAATGGCTCATGGCTGTCATTTCTGAGAACCTTGTTGAATGAGTTCTTAAAGAACACAAACGGTGAAGAGGGGTGACCCGTGTCCTGTGTTTGCCTTGAATGTCCTACTGTACTCTTTGTGTTGGAACCGGCGCTCCCCCAACGAGAGAGAGGCCTCACTAGGCCGGGGCTTATGTTGGGAGCACATCACACGCATCCCCGAGCACCGCCGCGGGCCAAGATCAATGTCCGCACGGAAACACTATACGGAGAAAAGTGACACAAAATCTGATGGCGGGCTTTCCCATGAATTTCAAACGTCCACTTTACGGTCAGAAAAAAAGAGAAACAGACAGAGAGAGAGAGAGAGAGAGAGAGTGACTCTGTCCGTGTGGCCCCTGTGTTTGATACTAAATCTTTATGTATCCGTTGCACCAAGCTTGTTGTGACACGCAAACCCAGTCACCTCTCAGTGGCAATCGTTCAGTGGACCCAGATGACCGCGGCACCCTCCATCCCACCCCTCCCACCACACACACACACACAGACACACACAGACACACACACACACGCACAACTCTCTCGTCACTGTTAACAATAGGGACTGTGTCTGGCTTCATGGAAGAGAAGGATGCACAGATGCACTGAGAGGAGATGCAGACAGGCCTTTGAGCTTTGAGCTGTCACACAGAATGGCTCTGCAGTTTGTTGGTGGGGTCACTTTCTCAAAAACATTATTATTTATCTACTTGTCACACATGTGTCTGCTGACCACAGCCAAGTCATCTCTGTCCTCCCCTGAGACTGTCAGTGACTCACGGTTGACCTGTTGCCACGCACACCATAAAATCAGTATTTCCACTGACCAAATTGTGCGTGCACAGATTAAGTGTTTTTTTTTTTTGTCATGATGGAACTGTGTCTGAAACAATGCTATTTCAGAATTGAATGTATTAAATTATTTTACAATTGTCTTTGCAGCTGTTCAATTTTCCATGAGCCAGACAGAAAAGACAGACAGAAGGGGAAAATAATCGTTTGTGATAGCTGACACGTTTGGAGTTGCTATGACACTGCATAACCTGTGCAGATGTAGGATCATGCTTAAGCCTGCAGCCCAACAGCAGTTTGTAGTTTTCTGAGTCTGGGTTCTTTAGGTAAGACTGCCACCTGGTGGGAAAAGTGTAAAACTATCAGTCAAGAAGGATAAAGTCGCAGGCTGATGGTAACCTTCGAAACATCTGGCACGGACCCATCTTTGATCAGCTGGACCGGTTCAGTTCAAAATGATATACACTGAGATTTGATCATCAGAAGAATATCTAGATTACATAACTGGGTGAAATACATGAATTTAACAATCCAAAATGTGCAAAACGTTACTTGATCGAGAGCCAAGCCTGTTATTGTACTAAAGCAACCCGGCCAATGGAGGGTGCTATTGAAACACTAACTGGCCACTGGGCTTCTACTGGGTTCAACCGGTGCATTCACCCTTGCAAGCCGATCCAAGACGAGTACACACGTGTGTGTGTGTGTGTGGTGTGTGTGTGTGTGTGTGTGTGTGTGTGTGTTTGAGCAAGTTTGTTTTTATGTGCGTGAAAGAGAGAGAGAGCGCGCAATGGGAAACTTTGCACTGTATGGACTCACTGCAGATTAATGAAAATAAGACAAGGAGTGTCTAAATTTGCAACGAGTGCAATTTCTCTCCACCGTAACAGGCACCAGTCTACAACGCACATTTGTCAAGTAATGCCTGCCATAGCCTACTGAAGCTAATGTAAATCCACATCATAAATCACGTGAAGAGAGAAACCCGAGAATTCTGTAAATATTTTCTTTTAACCCACTATGGGTGTGTAAACCGCTTTCTGAAAAAAGGCTACAGACCCACACTGTACACAATCCAAATTATTTAATTTAACATGGTTCGCTTTAACTATGCACAATGAGACTACATAACGTTTTAGGGCTATGATAAAAATAAGCGCACGTTTTAAGTGTCTGGTTCAATATTTGACCAATATGGGCAAAAAGTCAGGCGAGGTGTAGATGAATCCATACACTGTTGTATATGAATTACTGTTCCTTGGTCAGCCTCCTTTGGAATCTAAAGTTAAGCGTTGACCTTGCTTTTTCAGCTGTTCTAAGCAGAGGGTCCTCTGTGGCCTCGGAGCGGCGCATTTCTGTGATGGTTGTGGTCAAAGTCTTCAGCCAGTGACCTAGCGAACTGACAGTAAACTCCGGTTTAATAGGTTTCTGAATGCGGTGGGTCCCTGCGCGTAATGGTAAAGAAGGTCCATTTAGGGATTAACAGAAAAGTGAAGTTGCAGTGAGTGACGAGTGCGACTGGGGGAAAACACTTGTGGGTGGAAAGTGCGAACGTGGACAGACGAGCCGAACTGCGCGGCAGCCAGGCCGGCCAACCGATGTGTCATTCCGAAGCACCAGACCAGACCCGCACAAGCTGTGCGCTCACATGTTCCAGCTCCAGAGGCTGTCTCCACCGTTTCGTCTGCTGCACTTCGTCTGTTATTGGTGCGTACAGTGGGGCATGAATGAACAAAAATAAAAAGACTGTTTCCAAGTTGTAATGGCAACGAATACAGATACACCCGTGTTCATTTAAAACCAGAGCTTGAATGTTTAGTATTTTGGTTAGAGTGAACACATACAGTTGATTTTCTGTGGAAACTTAGGAGTCGAGTGGGGAGTATTCATCAAACAAGGAAAATCCCATGTGTTCCTAAGGCCAGATAATTACTAATGCTAACGTTTAGATAAATACCCATGATTAGGGAGGGTGTGGGTGTCTGATGGTAAATATCCCAAAAGCCACTCCTTGGTTTGGATTCCAGTCACACTTTCACCCTAAGGCAAATTCAATTAGTGTCTTAGGCTGCGTTGCTGTCGCGAGGCTACTGAGCCCAGGGTTGGGTAGTTACCTGTATCGTGTCACCCTAGTAAAATAAACAAAAGTAATCAGTGGTTTTATTTGAATGGAAAAAACATGTTATCGAGGTAAAGTGATTCGCAACAATTCCACATGAAGAGAAGCTTGACCTATAAATGTCAACCTTCTCAGAATCGATGCCGTCTTATGATCAGAACAGCATCAGATGGTTCCACGACCTCTTGTTGGTTACCTCACGTCAGACTTTCTCTGTCACTGACACACACACACACACACAGGTATTCGTCCAGTTTTTACTTGTTTTGTCCTGGGTAACGGTCTATACCGTAGTGGTATTGTGATATGCTGCCTGACTGGAACGGTTCTGGATACGGATGAGCCGGAGCAGCCAGAGGTGTGGTTTTAAAACGTCACTTGTCACTACATTCAAGTGCTAGATAAATAAGACGTGATATTCTGTGGTTTGCTGAATGAGTCTTCGTTCGTTCGGCCAGCCCAGTCCAGCCCCCCCAAAGAGTTTTTTAGTCAGCCCTACAGCGCACTTTAAAGTCATTTGCAAGTTCGCTTGTTTGAATCGAGTCAGACTTGTGCAAAGCATCTTGCAGAAAGATCTGAGGATTTCTGATTCTTCACCATATGCAAGCATCACTGAAGTATCAATTCGCTAGCAGCATCAGTCGCTTTGGAACGCATTCAACCGAGTACCCGAGCAACGCACGCTGTTTGCAAGTTTGCAAGGTAGTCGAACTAGCACACAGACTGTCTTTGCCGTTCACGTATGAGTTAAAGTCTGCTGATGGGAACGCGATCTGCGACAGGGAATACAAGCAAAGTAAGATTATGACTAAGGAGCAAGCCAATTTTATACGTTAGCTCCGTTTATTTTGAGTTTCAGTCGACTGTGTTCCTGCACGTGTGTGCCAAATAGGATTGTGACCAAAATCCTAAGCATGCGTAACTGACCCCATAAGGTCGTAGTAGCCACTCAACACCTGTGTGCTATTTTCTAAAGAAATATTCGCGACTCTCAAGCCGTTTTTATTGATAGCTATTGGTGGGGAAGTTGTTTTATTTGGAGTTGGTCCCAATACTTAGAGGAAATAATTGAAGGAAGTCCTATGCGACTACCTGTGCCACGTCGAGGATACCTCGGCGCCAGATTGTTTCTTTGAATGGTTACCAGGAACGCCCCTGGTGCCAGAGTTGATGCAAATGAATGACACAGTCAAAAGCTGAATCATCTTACATATTCTTGTTCAACAGAGTCGTGGAATTACCGGCATCACTCAGAAATGAAAAGCTCACCACGCGAATGGCTGCGATGCCTGTGCGTCTTGGTCATTCTCCAAACCGCGGTTTCCATGGTGCTGCCCAACTCCACTGACCTGAGCGCCCTGTTGGAGAAGTACATGGATGAGGATGGTGACGGTTGGCAGGCGAAACAACGCGGGAAGAGAGCCATCAGTCAGACCGACATGCAAGTGATCCTGGACCTGCACAACAAACTCAGGGGTCAGGTGTACCCCCAGGCTTCCAACATGGAACATATGGTAAAAGCATATTTATTTTTATTCTTGTTGGACAGGTTGATCATGGGACAACACCTCAGGTGTTAAAGTGTTGAATATGCAAGCAAAGACAGATGTGCTTTCAAGGCATTTGCAAAAGAGTCAGGTTTATTGTTACAGTAAAGCCGTATTCCTGTATCAAGAGGCATGCTAACTTCAATTTGACTTGCAGGTACTGTTGCCACCAGTATTAGTGGCTTGGTCTTATAAAGCATTGAGAACCTCCATGTTCAGCACTTTAATCACAGTGTTGCCACTGAATCAAGCTGAACAAATGTGTCAGTGCAGGAGCCTGAACAGATGTCTGCTTCTCAGAGTCTGTAATAACTGCTGAGATGTGCAATTATATAATTGATCTATGATCTGTGTAGGATCTCATTTAGAACACTGGTTGAGCCTCGCTTAGTTTGGCAGTTCAGGTAACAACAAATGAGAAGAGGGACTGGAAAGAGTGTGTGTGTGAGAGTGTGTGTGTGAGAGAGAGAGAAAGAGAGAGAGAGTGTGTGTGTGTGAGAGAGAGTGTGTGTGTGTATGAGAGAGTGCGCTTATGTGTGTACGAAAGAGTGTGTGTGTGAGAGAGAAAGTTTCTGTGTGTGTGAGAGAGAAAGTGTGTATGTGTATGAGAGAGAGAGAGCTTAGCCAGCAAATCGCAAAGTGTCTCCTATTACAATGGGTTGTTTTTTTTTTTTTAGCCAAGGCAGGCACTGTGAGGGAATATAAGGAAAGTATGCAGCTTAAGAGGGCTGAACTGGTGGAGATGGGAGCACTGGGCAGAATAGGGTCATCTTAGGATATACACTCCATTGGTCAGTGTCTTCCGGAAGGCTGCCTCAAGCTCTTGCTCCAGACTGAATCATGTGCAAATATTAGTGAGGCTCAGCACAGGGTTTTGCCCTGTCTGTGCTCTCTTAACACGATAGAGGAGGGCTGATTTGTTTTTCTTGCCTGCCTTCTCTCAAGTCGTGCCAGTGTGACCAGTGTGCCGTCCGCTCTGCACACAACTCTTCAGTGCAGCGTCGAGGAAGACCACCCATTTCACACACGCAGAGGATGGGGGAAGGAAAAAGGAGAATTTGTGTTTGTTAGAGTAAAGCAAGACAGGAGAGGCAGAAATAGTGATGAGAGAGCAAGAGGGAGGAGAAAAGGAGGAAGAGAGAGAGAGAGAGAGAGAAGGGGAGCAAGACTACGATGGAGAGGACAGGGAGGGATACTGAGAGACAACGGAAGGGTAAAGATAAAGTGAGGAAAAGTGAGAAAAGAAGAAGAGAGTATGCCAGAATGAGAGCAAGGGAAAGAGAGAGAGAGAGAGAGAGAGGAGAGAGAGAGAATGATGGAGCTGAAAAGACAGATAAAACTGAGGAAAATGAAATAAGAAAAACAAAGAGGAAGTGAAAGACTCAGATAGAGAGTATAATCTTATCTTACTGCTGTGCATGTGTGTGTTTCTCTATGTGTGTGTGTGTGTGGCAACAACATTTCCTTTGATGCCCCCCCTCCTCCAACACACTCACACTCTGTGCCCTCTCCATCTTCCGCTGCTGGCCTGGCATCACGCCTGCCCTGGCACCAGCCCACATCCTCAGACCAGGGATTTTTCTGGATGAGTCACTTTTAAGAGGTGTTGGCACTTAGCAGCTTTCTGCTCATGCCCATTATCTCCAAAGGCAGCTCACTGAGCCCATATTAGAGAGGTCTTACAGCAGCTCTTTATAGGTAGCAGCCTATGTATATATATGTGTGTGTGTGTGTCTGTGTGTGTGTGTGTTTTCTCTCAAACCCCTGACTGCTTTCAATGGGCTATCAGGCTATTGTTTTCACACAAAAATGAGGATTAGGCTTCTATTTCAACTGTTTGTTTAGCCTTTCAGAGTCCCAAACCAGTCTAAAAATAATATTGCCCCTGACACAATGCCATAAATCTCAGGTCTTAGACATTCATCAAAGAGAGGAAATGCAGTGTTGCTTATTGTCTTCCGGTACCGGGGAAAAGTGGGTCAGGCCTGGGCAGCGAGTGCAGCTGATTTGATAAGGAGAACGTGATGGATATGGTCGTGAGGAATGTGACGGAGCCCAGTGGCGGATTGCAGATGGAACTGATAAATGTCTGGATTCTCACAACAATCAGCGTGGGGCCGTCTGTGGGAAACAGGAGCCAGTCTGGATAACCAGAAATCCATGTCTTTTCTCTTTACATCCCTTGTTTTTTCTCCCTCTCTCTCTTTATCACTTGTATTCCTCTCTGCCCTCCCTCCATTCACTATCTCTTCCTCTATTTCTATCTGTCTGTCTATCTCGCCATTTCTGTCCTGTCCTGTCCATTGTTCCCTGTCTCTTGTCATTTCTCTATGTCTGTCTCTCTCTTCCTAACTACTGATCTCTCACTCTCAGCATTTCGGCAGTCCTTTCTTTATCTGCACTTTTCTCACTCTTTGCATGGATTGACACACACACACACACACACACACATGCACACACACACATACACAACATACCTTTTATCAGTTTTAGCATAGCAAAAGGGAGGAAAAAAACAACGAACTCGTGTTGGAGCCTGTCGACAGACTTGGAATGGTCTCAGATGAGAGCCACCAAGCTCGGGTCCAAATGAGGTGTTAAATGAACTGAACAATGGCCAGGGGTGGGAGCGACCAGTGGGGTACCAGGAGGCATGTTTTTCTTTACTGAGCCCAGCTAAGTGTGGTTGGGCTAACTGGGGGCCCCCCTGCTGTGATTGCTGGGGTTCGGGAAGGGAAAGTAAGGGAACGGGGGTCTGGTTCACTTTCGTTTTTTTTTTTTGCTGCGTAGACTCTTTCTCGCTCCCTCTCTCCTGACTCTATGTATCTGTGGCTGTCGAGTCCTGTGTCCTGCTGAAAAAAATCATTTTGTCTGGCATGGAGAGAAAAACCCTAATGGGGTAGTTGGTTCAAATGAAGGACAACTATTGCCCTACTTATTTGTGGAGATCAATGGATTTGTATTCTCTTTGAGTAAATAGTTTTGTGTGTGCACACTGTATGCTGCTTGTACCTTAATGGATGTGTTATCGGCCAAGATAAAATCACTTTATAGTCATTTTGACAACCTCGCAGTAAATCTCATCTGAGATAAGAGGAATTAGTTTCAACGTTTTCCAGCTGTGTGTGTGTGTGTGGTGTGTGTGTGTGTGTGTGTGTGTGTGTGTGTGTGGCTGTCTAATGGTGTGTTTCTGTGATTGTGTGTTCACGTGAAGAAAGTTATGCTGGGAACATGGATATGCCAGCTCACCAGACATCCGGTAGCCAGGTGCACATGCTTGGATTAGCGTCAGAGCAGTTGTTTCCTGGCACAACAGCTATTTTACTGGGTGCTCACAAGAAGGTTTTACTACACTGCAGAGCACAGGGACTTCCAGGGGGAAAAGGTGTGAAACAACTCCACACTGACAGAGTAGAGTAGATACCCAGCGTCTCTGTCCTGTCACACGTACACACAGATGCACATAAACACTTATGTAGACACACATATCACAAGTTTACATATAGTGTCAAACAAATTCTCACACACATATATGTACACATTCCATCACATGCAGACACATGCACGCACGCACACACACACGCACGCATGCACACACACACACGGCAGCACAGGCAACCAATCCCTTCATTCACACTAGCTCAAGCTCTTACTTCCACTGGTTCGTAGATTGTGTTTTCCATTCCTCCTAGTGAAGTGAAGGTGCGCTTCTAAGCAAATCAACTACCAAACGGCAGCGCTTAGTGTTTGTATTAAACTCCCTGGATCTGGGTCAGCTGTGTGCATAGGAACCACTGACAGACATTCCTGAGCCTGCTGAATGGGAACTCGATATTAACTGACTGTCAAGCAGCCACTGAGGGAGAGGGCAGTCCAAATGGCAGGGCAGGAACCAAGCCCTGCAGGCTCAGCAACATGTGGAAGGCATTTCAACAAGGACAGCATTGTTTTGTGTGTGTGTGTGTGTGTGTGTGTGTGTGTTTGTGTGTGTGTGTCTCAATACGTTTTTAGAGAAAACAGTATTTTTGGCAAGGATACTATTTGGGACACTAAGGTCTCTTTTTCCAGCCATAATGGAGCATCTGGCATCAAAAGACTGGCACTTAGATGGTCCTGTTCAACTTTAATTGAATCAATCATTGTGCATTTGATGTGCCAAACTGGCAGCAGGACACATAGTTTAAAAAAGGATTGAAATGTAATAAATCAATGACTTGACTTCTTACAGGACTGAAATGACACATGCACAGAGAGCCAGCCAGACAGAAACTACTGTGTAAACGCCAAGGGAAAATTAGACTGGGAATTTACAAACAAATAAGGTATTTAGGTAATTTAAACACGCATCGATTGGACCTTAGATTTGGTCCTGACTTTGGGGTGGGGCATATGCGTTTTTGTACGTGCCGTGCACAGATGCCTGTGCTGGCATGTGGGTGGCCCCTGTGACCCCAAAGTCTGTCATGACAAGGCCTCAAGTCAAAGAGGTTTGAGAATTGACTGATTTAGTCAGTCCAGTCAGTCAGTCAGTCAATCAATCATTTTGCCTGTCATTTATTCAGGGGAGGCTCATTTCAAAGAACAATGGTACCTGAAATCTTGTGCCAGCTGTCTAGATTAGCTAATTACCACCACTACCTTCTTTCTATTTCTGCCTCTCCTGCTTTCTCTGACCAGAAGGGTTCAGAGGAACCTACCAGTATTAGCTTGGGCAGTCAGATGCACCGTTAGTGAATTAGGATTTGCTCTGCAGGTCCATCACGGCGACAAGTTATATATTGTATAACACAGATCTCTATATTGTATACAATACTATACTACACTACACACTACACAGTATAGTATACTATATTATTAATGACAGAAGATTAATATTGAGCGAAGAGAAAACATGTATATTGAGTCACCAATTTTGAGTTTTGAATTTTCCACATTGGCAAATAGTGTTTTATTACACTGCACTGCATAGTGCAGATGCAATGTAACATGTGTTTTGTAATGTAGAAGAGATTGATCATCGAATAATAATCCAATAACAGTGAAGTGAAGTACACACTAATCCAGAGCAGTTGGCTGCCTGCCCGATGCTCCCACTGGCGAGCAGTGAGGGATTAGGTGCCTTGCTCAAGGGCACTTCAGCCACGGTCCACTCGTTGGGGATCTAACCAGCAACCTTTTTGGTTACAAGGCCAAAACCCTAAACAGTAGGCCATGGCTGCCCCATCTAATTGTCTATGCTAATTGTCTATGCTTCTCCTATGACCGATCAGGTGTGGGATACGGAGCTTGAAAGGACGGCTCAGGAGTGGGCAGAGACTTGCCTTTGGGAGCACGGACCGGCCGGACTGCTGCCTCAGATCGGACAGAACCTGGGAGTCCACTGGGGAAGGTCTGTGATTAAATTCCTAAATTTCACTCTAAGAGTGTTGGTTAGTTACACATAACACATAAACATTGATCACACACACCAAGGCCTCGTCACACCAAGGTCGTAAGTCAAACCCAAGGGAAACAATTGCACAGCGCATTAAACGGAGGACAAAAAGAAGATGAGCACATTAAAATAAATGAAGAGGAAATGCAGGCTTGCATTATTGATCTCTGAGGAGCTCATTAATTTCTTGCTCTGTATTTGTGCGGGGAACCACAGTTTTAGGCTCCTCTTGGTGAAAGCAAAATAATACAGTCCTTAACAGCTTCAGAGTCATTCTGATGGTGCACTCGCTGCCTTCCAATACAGAGAATGAAGTCATCGACACTGCCAGTCCACACTCATAATGCTTGAGATTACAGTATTCAGTATGTAGCATTGTTGATTGGGGAGGCTGACAACTTTTTGCAGTTTTTTTGTACTAAATGGGTCCAGTTCTAGTGCTAAATGGCTTTAAATATTGATGACATATAAGATGACATACTTAAATTCTTTCACAGTGTGGCATTCATTCATTCACTCACTCACTCATTCGCCTTTCTCTGCCGTTCCTCAGATACCGTCCTCCAACGTCCCATGTGCAGGCGTGGTACGATGAGGTCAGGGATTACTCTTTCCCTTATCCTCAGGAGTGCAACCCCTATTGCCCCTTCAGGTGCTCAGGACCGGTCTGCACCCACTACACGCAGGTACACACACAGTCATCAACACACTTTGTGGAACACTCATCCAGAAGTATCGGGTTGCAGTATTGGCATGACTTACACACACACACACACACACACACACAGTCATCGTCACATTTTAAGAAACACTCATCCAAACATACTGAGTAACAATATCACCATAACTTGCATACACATGCAGTAATCAACATCGTCGTCCTGTAATAATCCACACTGTGCTAAGGCACACAGAAGACAATATTTGCTTCACACTCAGGTGTACACAAGATCAACACAACAAGACATTAGCACAGAAGGGCATAGGTCTTGCAGTAACACTAACATAGGCACATCGAAACAGTCCACATACATTGTGCTCAGGTATACACCTATGCAGGTGTGCAGTTACTACATTACTACATTATCAATATGAAAACAAAAGGCGTCCAATGCAGCAGTTTCAGGATCATTTATCACTGGGCTTCCTGAACAGTTGTAGCATTTTAGACAACGGTGGTTATGTCACTTACAGTTAGTGTCCTCCCCGCTGGACATGGTGTATGCTGGTATATATACAGCATAAAGTAACAACAAGCCTGCCTAGGATGCGTTTCACACATCAGATTTGTAAGCATACAATAAACACAGCTCTGCCAGAACAAACACTAGAAATGTAACAATAATGTATATGTCTGCACATATGCAATAGTACTGCACGCATTCCACTAGGGATTTCACAAGAACATTGTACTGCAGTGACATCTATAATAAGCTCATTGCTCATAGCAATACCCAGGGGTGCAGGACCAGTGTGTACAAATTACACTCACGTACAGGTACATACTGGATTAACACTCCTCTGGTAGCATTTCCGTGATTGCATTTCTGCCTGCATGCTTCGCAATTAAAATTAGATTTACTGCGTGGAAATGGAGCCATGGAAGAGCAAATGTTTATTTTATTTCAACTCTTGCCAGAGAAGGTATGTAGGTCCTGGGGATTTCTCTCAGGTGGTGTTTGCTTATTAGCCTCTCTCTTACTAGCCTTACTCTCGCTCTCTCTCTCTTTTTCTCTCTCCCTCTCTCTCTCTTTCTCTTGGCTATGTGTCTGTGTGCTTTCAGCTGGTCTGGGCCACTAGTAGCCGGATCGGCTGTGCCATCAATGTGTGCTACGACATGAACGTGTGGGGCCAGATCTGGTCCAAGGCTGTTTATTTGGTCTGCAATTACTCGCCCAAGTAAGCAGCTCGCTCCTCCTCTGCTTTGGCCACACGTCATTTATTCTATAGGTGCCCCCCTGCACATATTAAATGGAAAAAGATGAAATTACAAAGTCATTTGGTGTGTTACAGTCGAAACTGATTGATTGGTGTGTGTGTTTGTTTACTGACCTGCATAGAGGGAACTGGTGGGGTCATTCTCCGTATAAACACGGCACCCCGTGCTCAGCCTGCCCACCCAGCTATGGAGGAGGCTGCAGGGACAACCTGTGCTATAAAGGTACTGTCAGCAGGACCATGACTGTGCACTTTCTCTCATAAACAATAGGGAAAGATCTCTGTGGTCCTGTGCCACAGAGAGAGATACTACACTAAGATACTAGCTATCATTTAGCCAGATCATGTTGTCAGTGTTGGATTTTCACTGAGCATAAATATGATGACAAAATGCCAAACTCCTTTGCAAGATAACATTCAAAAACAGCTTAGCTAAATCAGTCCATTGAAATGTATTCCGTAGTGTTAAGGGGACAAGAAATCCAAAAATGGATTGTGAATATGCCAGATGTTAGTGACAACATTAACAACCAAAAACATTCAGTTTTTCAGCATTGTGCATGTGTGTGTGTGTGTGTGTGTGTGTGTGTGTGTGTGTATGTGTGCCTATATGTGCATCCATCTATAGTATGTGTTCAGCGTTATCTGCCTGCTTCACAGACGATGGCTCATCCAGGTGGGTTCCTCCTGAAGACCGGGAGGAAAATAACTCCATCGAACCCGAGCCCCAACCCCAGCCCCAGCCGCAACCACGCCAGCAGCCCACCACCAGGCCCCCAAGCGTGGAGCTGGACAGGAACAAGGTGGTGAGCAGCCAGCAGATGTGTAAGTACCACACACACACACACATAGCTCTCCCACCACTCTACTGCTCTCCAGTGGAAGGTGCATTTTGGGACATAATCAGAAACACATGAACACAACAGAAACACCACCAGAAACACTGGCATCTGGTGAAGGGATTGCCTATGCACTGTTGCTTTGAAGAGTGCTAGCAGAGACGGCATACTAAGACAATTTGGTTTTGTCTCCTGAGAAAGGGAGGGGTGTGGTGGGACCAGTCGGTATACCTACTGTTTTCTGTTCCTTTTTGTGTGCTGAAATGTTATACCTGCTCACTTCACTTTTTCTATTAATTTTCTCACTGATTGAGATATTAAAGATCAACTTTTTTCCCTGAGACAGTTTTGGTAGATCTGTCACGTGTGAGTGCAGATGCATGTGTGTATGTGTGTGTGTGTGTGTGAGGGAGAGAGAGAGATAGTGTGTGTGTGTGTGTAAGTGTGTGTGTACATGCCTGCATGTGTGTGTGTACATGCATGCATCTCTATGGATGTGTGTGTGCGTGTGTGTATGTGCGCGAGTGTGTGTGTGCGTGTGTGTGTGTGTAGTGTTTTCTTTGGGCATGCTGAAAGCCGACGGGTCTTAAATTGCTTCCTCTCCCGTGTGGAGGCGGTGGAGGCCCCGTCTGAAAACTGAAACCCTTGGGTTGCCGCCGCTGCTGCTGCTGCTGACCAGCCTCAGAGCTCCGGAGCCGCAGAGCAGGAATTCCTCCCCTTGCCCCCGTCACGGCATTCCAATCTTAGCCAAGCTCCGGAGAAGGAGGAGAAGGAGAGGGAAAATGGGAAGGAACGAGGGAGGGGAGGAGGAGAGAGAGGAGGATACTGTTAAAGCGTCATGTTGGAGCTTAGTAAACTCAAGCACCTGCTGTCTGCTTTGTGTCTTCTCAGCCCAGCTTGTGAACTGCGACACTAAGCTTCGTGATCAGTGCAAGGGAACGCCTTGCAATAGGTAAAGCATCTGACAAAAATGAGTAAAATGAGCCCTCAAGGGAGGAACAAAGAAACTTTTGAAACGTTTGTGTAACATTTCTCATCAACATGCCTTTGCAGTGATGTTTATCTTGTATCCGTGCAGATATGAGTGTCCAGCTGGCTGTTTAGAAGCGCAAGGAAAAGTCGTTGGAACTGTTTACTATGAGATGGTGAGAAGTGCATCTGTAGTCTAAACACGAATACAATTAGAATACTCAATACACGTTCAAATTAAATAGCTTTGTCTTTTGATTGTTAGCAATCCAGTATTTGCCGGGCTGGTTTGCATTATGGAGTAATTGACAATGATGGAGGATGGATGGATGTGACCAGACAAGGGAGGCAGGAGTTTTTCATCAAATCCTACAAAAATGGAGTGCAGTCCCTGGGGTAAATGAGCGCTGTGTTGGCCACATCCAGTTAGCAGAGTGCAGTAGCAGCCAGACTCTTGGTGATAGCAAGCTTAACTAACAGGATCTGTCATTCACAGGAAATACCAGAGTGCCAACGCGTTCACAGTGTCAAAAGTGACAGGTGCGTAGCGCCACAGGGCTCCAATAATAACTGTCTCGACAGTCTCGTTGCCAACTCACATACACAGACACACACACACACACACACACACACAGATACACATTCACACACATACACACACACTAAGGCACTCGCTTATACCTATTTCCCGTGTTGCAGTGAAAGTTGTCACATGTGAGACGACGGTGGCTCAGCTGTGCCCCTATCAGAGGCCTGCCAGGCACTGCCCCAGGTTGGACTCTAGTCATTCACTGACATATCCATCATCACACAGCTATTCCACAGCGCCCAGTTATGGGACTTTGGCCCTACGTCCAGTCTACTGGACAGCCTTTTAACTTTACTTATTTAGTCAAGCAAACTTTATTTGTTTTATCTCCTTTGGAGGAATTGACTTGAATTGATTTGACTTTGTATAAAATATTCTGGAAATGCATATAAAACATTTGTACAAAACATAAAATATGAAACATAAAATTCAATATTAAGAAATAATACTATTATCTCAGTCAATGTGTAGGTTTAAGGAGTATTTTGAGGCTGTATCTAATCATTGCAATAAAAAGACCATTTGAATGTTTCTGTAATGCATGGACTGACTTGTTCTTACAGGATATATTGCCCACGGAACTGCATGCAAGAAAACCCTCAGATATCACGAGTCATTGGGACAACAATCTACTCAGACGTAAGTCTTTCCATAGCCACCGTTCATCACAAAAAGAACACTTTCATACATTTGTCATGAAGAAAAATACATAACTTCTGATCATATCTGATCTTGACTTGTCTTTGTCTCTTTTCAGAAGTCCAGTATCTGTCGAGCTGCAGTGCATGCAGGTGTGATAAAGAATGAGTCGGGAGGATACATTGATGTGATGCCTGTAGACAAGAGAAGGCAGTACATTGCCTCCTATCAGAATGGCATCTCCTCAGAAAGGTATTCAGTGCTCAGGAAAACAGTATTTAATATCTAATATGCAATATTTACCTAATTTCACCTAATTGCCTAATAATGACTGAAGTTAGCAGTCTGATGCCACTAGTGTAATATCATATTAGGCTTTGTCTGTGTTATAGTCAATCACATTACTTACCTCTACGGGAAAAAAATACTGTCTTAAAAATGCTACTAAGTAGCCTACCATGTTACAGAGATCTCCAACACTGCCATATTTTACACTGTGTAACACCACAGCTGGTTCAGTATTGTTACACAGTGTAGTCTCTACAGTAAACTGTGACTACACATTCTCTAATGTGAAGCAAGCAAAGGCAAGGCATTTGAAGCCTTTATGTGGGTTTCAAGTCAGCTTTTCAGGTACACTCTTAGGTTAGCTAAATGTTTTGAAACTCCTCCCTTTCTTTTCTTCTTGTTTTTATCTGCAAGAGTCTGATCACTAGGTAATGACTGCAGCACAGCACACATTATGAATTACATATGCACTGAACCATACTGCCTCATCATTCTTGTGCACACATCACCTGAGTGTGCTGTTTAGTTCAGTACATTTGTGTAACCTTACAGAAATAATGCAACTGACATTTCGCACACACATGCACACACACGAGTGCACACATAAACACACACAGAGTACGCTCAGAGTGAGAGTACAGAGTTTAAGTGGTGGAGTTTTGCAGCTGCATGTCCAGCACGTGTGTGTGTGTGTGTGTGTGTGTGTGTGTGTGTGTGTGTGTGTGTGTGAATGTGTGTGTGTGTGTGTGAGTGTGTGCGTCTTAGGTTCTTTGGCTCTACAAGTGAGCGTGGAGGGCAGGGAAAGGAGCCGCCTGTCTCCCCGTAATCTCGTCAAACCACAGCCGATTACCTCATAACACTGGGCCTAACTGTGACAGCACAGCTTTGTTGGCAAGGCTGTTGTATCTTGTGTGTGTGTGTGTGTGTGTGTGTGTGTTGGGGTTGAGCATAAGTGCATTATCTCTGTGTGTGTGTGTGTGTGTGTGTGTGTGTGTGTGTGTGCGTGGTGGAGTTAAGCACAAGTGCATAACTTTGTGTGTGTGCGCACACATGTGTGTAAGTGCTGAGGCAGAAAATGTGTGTATATGTGTGTGTGTGTGTGTGTGTGTGTGTGTGCGTGCGTGTCTGCACATAGAGCACCACTGATCATACACACACAATTCTGCTTGCTCAGCAAATGTCACGCCCAGTTCTCCGATTCACATAGGCTGCAATAATGAATCCACAGAGCACAGCAGGTGTTAGGGTTAGCAATAATCATTTGCTTTCATGGACGAAGTTAAACTATGTGCAGTGGCTCCCAGGGTAGAACATGACTGTGGTTACATTGCATAACCAGCAGTGCTGTTCCATTGTAGCCTTCTTTCCTTAGCAACTGATTTTATGGCTCTTACTCTCTCTCTCCTTTAGTCTGCAGAATCCTCCAGGAGCCAAGGCATTTCGAGTATTTGCTGTCATCTGAGAGCGGTCAGACATCGTGGCCACCCGCTGGGTGGACAGTTCAGTGTTGAAGTTGTGCCAGAGCCTCTGTTACAGGCTGGATTGTCCTCCAGAGGCTTAGAGTCACCATCAGCTTTGATGATGCTGACAGGGCAAAGAACACTTGATCCAAACAAACCAAGAAATAATAATAAAAAAACTAAAGCATTCTGGGGAAAAGGTTCTCTCATGGTAACCCATTTGATATCTACTTTAAAAAAGAGACACCTCAAAGTTGTTTAATTTTGTTTTCCTCTTGTCTGCTTATGTTCCAGGAATGTTTGATTTGTGTTTTAATAGGGTTAGCCAACCATCATGTAATCCTGTTTTCAGATCACCCGTTGTGTCTGGAAGAGGTTGCATATTTATGTGTTAGCACTTAACTGAAAGTCTATAATCTTCTGTAATTTATGTTTCTCACTCTGGCACATGTTGTTGACTCTGTTTTATGGATAAGCTGTTGTGTCCATTGTCTTTGTGTCTTAGAAATATGAGAAATGTGTGGAGAATGAATTGCAATTCAGTTATTTTTTATATTTTTGTATTACAAAGTTTGTATTTACAGGGTTGCTGCTATGTGTATGGTTTGCTTGTGTTCTTGTAGATGTGTGTGTGTGTGTGTGTGTGTGTGTGTGTGTGTGTGCATATGTTTGTGTTTAATTAATTTCAATACAAGTTACACCAAGTCACATCAAGTTACTCTTAAGTAATAAAGTTAATGCAATGTAATGTCAAGTTATGTTTGTTTACAAAAGTTGGAACAGAATGGTCCTTATGCCTCCAGCACTTGGGAGTTTAATGTCTTTGCCAAACATCATCACGTGGTTGTCATACACACTGCAACTCTGTCATGAGCTCTGCACCAGATTTGTCAACACCTCTCTCTGTACTCCACTGACCTGTTTGCCATGGAATTTGTTGGAGTGGCAGATTCTGCACACGTGCAGATGCCCTGTATGCACAGGTGTGCCATTTCACAATGGCTGTCACAGCAACTGACCTGGTGGAAATGCATTATGGGAAGAGACAGGGTGGTTAGTCTACACTCCTGCTGGTCAGGAGTAACATTAAAGTCCCTTTTGTCTTTTAAAGATCCAATGAATCACCATTATGTATTCACAGCTGTTTCTGTTCCACAGCTATGTGATTATAGAAAATGTAAATGTTATGTATTTATAACAGTGTATCTAATCTATTCATGTGTGTTTTACCAACATATGTTCTGTTAAGATGTTTCAATTTGTAATGAATAAATGACTACGAGTTTCTGTTGCTTTTGTAAAAAGTGGCGTCTAGTTGTTCCTCATGTAAACCCCAAAGGTCTGTATAAATGCCATTTTTTGTGAAACAAAGTATTATTGCTTACCCCATGTCACTTTCTGGATTAATCGACAGATACGATTAATCTATTAACATGCTTTTATGCTATTATAGGGGGGTTAAATATAGGCTAGAATCCCAAATTGCTTGGATGTGCATTATAAGCAAATTGCCGACCCCGCAGCTAAGGTCTGTTGTGCAGATCTGTGCTTTGGAGATAGATTTGTTTTTCCATTTTCTCTGCTCACTTTTCCCTGCTTCATGCCAGACCATTGTGTAGAAAGAGAAATAAGGCACTTTTGACAAACCAAGTCCTCAGCTTTGATTACTGAGATTTTTAAAGAGGAATGAATCCTGCTCATGAAATGGCACTGTACTAAAAAACTCAAGCTCAGATTCAGCCTCTAGATGCACATAATATTATGTCACAAGATCAACATGCTATTAGCAAGATGTTAAAAAGATTCCCGAATGTAGTATGTGGTAAGTAGAACAATGGTCACGGAATGTTGGAATCTGGGAATGAAAAGTTAATCTGGTGTTTATGGCCTCTCACCCTCAGGGTAGCCAGGGCAATATTTCCCCTAAGGGTTCTGGAATGAAGCTAGCAAAAAATGCTAACACATCTCATTCCTCACACATGCTACAGCAATTACAATGTTGAAGTTGAAATTCGATTACCTCGGGATTCTGGGGTTCATTCTAACTCCATTCCTAAAACAAACCTCAGTATGAAAAGATTCAAGTGGATTGATTGGAGTGGTTCTCACCAAATTCATGATATGGCTCATGGTTCTGTTTTGCACCTTTTTAAAACAGATATCTATCTGGCAAAGAAGAAGTTCACAGAAACGTATTCAACTCAAAACAAATGATAAAGACGAGACGACAGGTTGATTACCTCCACAAAAAAAAATAAAAAATTCTCACCATCATTCAGAAGAGC